>CM074492.1:389522-723602 GCA_037389245.1 Oryzias sinensis | reverse complement strand
TCCAAAAGTAGCGTTTCCTCATTTCAGAATAAAGATAAACTTTTCTGTGGTGTTTTCAAAACTTGGTTATGATTTTATATAAAGCAATGTTGGTAACATTAGATGTGCTATACAAATAAAGTTTGATTTGATTTGATTGATGTTTGAAACATGTAAGGCTTTCTAGGGTGGAATAACTGTCAAAATCAAACGGACTTTGATATTATGATTGACATGTGTTGTGGCTTGTGCACCTCAAGGGCGTCTGCCACATGCACGACCACGGTACGTTCCTTTTTCATGCCGTCCCTGCAGATGCACAAGGCACGAGGAAACTGCAGGACACACCTGTGTGTAACCTACTTTTTTTTCCTGAATATCAAGTTTTCAGTTACATTACTGACAAAAATGCGTCATGCGGCTACAGCATCAACTCAGGTGCTCGCGCCTCGCCATGCGGCTTCCTGTTTGCGTTGATGAATGCGGGTCCACACGGAGGTCGCTCAGCCAGATGCTGCTGGTTGTTCCTCCAGGTAAAAGTAGGAGTGACAGGAGCGTCTGTGTTGTGGCACCAAACCAGGAATAAGCTGTCGACAGATCGGACCTGCTGAGTTTTTAATCCCCTTTAAGACACATCTCTACTCCAGGACTGTAGTTCATATCTGAGCTCAACTTCTCAGTTTCACACTTTCTTTGCTTAAGTTGTTTTAAATTATACCTATGTCAAATATTTCGTTACATCGTAATGCTTTTCATTATTGTTTATTTAGCTTTTTTGTCGCTGTAATCTTTAAACATGTTTTTGGCGCAACTTGCCTTTCAGGGCCACCGTAGAAAAGGTTAGAATTAAACAGATTATGACAGAAATCCAGAACTACAATCTGAGACAGTATAAAACATGAATACTAGTACATCAGCTATAAACAAGCCAGCATGGCTGATAGATGCAGTAATAAATTGTCCCAACATGCAAATATGTTTCATAACATTCCGGTTTACACCATGCTTATCTGCATCAGAAGGACTGTGTTTAGCGTCTGGGATGTCTGAGACTAATCTGTAAACTCCTACTGGACCTCATGACGGCCATGCTCAGCTGTAACGGAGCATCACATCTACAGCCAGACACCAGTGGCTTCATCGTCATTCTGAGGAGTATACGGTCTGAAGAACATTCCAAGATGTGACACGGTGAAAAGGAGGGGTGTGACGATTAGTCGATGAATCCATTTCTGTTCCTACCACCCAACCAGATCGATCTGTCTGGGGCAAAATCCAATCAAATCGACCGAAGCCTTTAAAAAAATGTTTGAAAGATTGAATTGATCTTGGTAAATACTGGTCGGTGTATACTGGTCGGTTTGGACACAGATTTCATTAACTTGATGATCTGGAAGAAATCCAAGAATTTGGAAAACTGTTCAGTAGCAGGAATTTCTGTCTGGAAGTTTGGATGAAGAGGATCTGGATCCACTTTAGGACAGAGGATCTGGATCCACTTTAGTTGGAGGATCTGGATCCACTTTAGGACAGAGGATCTGGATCCACTTTAGGACAGGATCAGATCCAATCGGATCGTTCAACATGAACCAAAATCGATGAGGAATCGGATCGTTGTTCAAATGATTCGCTACCAAAGGGGGGGGGGGGGTGTTCAAATTCACATTTATCAGAAAATGTGAAAAAACATTAGAAACAGATGTTTATTTTTCTCTTCTGGTTGGTTTTGCATTGCAGTGAACAGAAACTCGCTGATCTAACATATGGTGGGGAACTGTTCCTTTTACCCTCTCTGACTGACAGCTGGTGTAGATTTCAGCCACTCTTTTGCGGTGCTGGACGCGGGTTTTACGCAACTAGAAAAAAACTACGGTGACATCCGCGCCCACATTCAGAAATGTTTTTTGGAAGTTAAACAATCATCTGGCTCCATGGCTGCGGCTCTCCGTACTTGCTTGAGCATTCAGAAGTGGTTTAGAAGTCAAGCTGAGCGCTGACCCGGCCGTCAGAAGCAGTGGTAAGCAGCTCAAGTGTTCACACATGGGCTGTGGATAGTCACTTTCACCCTCTGGCAGCGCTGCACCAAGAAGCATATGGGGCTCTGTAGGATTTCATGCCCCCCCGACTCCATTCAGTGATTGCAAACATGTGGTTGAATGAATGAAATAAGTAAAACAAACAGACTGAGGTTTTAATCAAACACTGGACTATTTCCATAGTAATGTAATGAGCAGCTTTAATAGAGAAACACTGACCCATGAACAGGTGCCTCCCTGTGCTGTCAAAACCTCCCAAATCCAGCACTTCCTCTCCAGGCTCTTGGGGAGGGGATGGAGTCAGGACCTCTGTTTGAAGAATCTAGTTCCTATTAGGGTTAGAAAAGGCCTCAGGCTGTTCTGTGGCCTCACTGAGCAAGCTCCTTTGCTCTCATTGTTGAGTATTCATCCAGTTCCTGTAAGGTTAAACATTCCATCATGCACTGAAGTGTCGAAATTACATTCCTGCAAATTTTGGAGTTCACCAAACATCAGGTCCTCACAGACTGAACAGGACTCCTGGGTGGGGAGTGAGCTAGCATGCAGCATCTATCAAGACTGGAATCCTGGGGCAGCGATGGTTAACGGGTGATGTTCCTACGGCAGCGCCCACGGTTCCACTGAGCCCCGGCTAGGACATGAACGCTAGGGGGGTTGAGCCGATCTGAGGGTCCAAACTGAGGTTCAGGAGGTCATGGAATAGAATGGAGATCATCTGGATATTTAAGCTGTGAACTGCTGCAGGAAAACGCCGTCCTTCAGCTGGATGGAGGTTCAGCCTGAAAGTCAACTAGAGATGTGTCCAGACATGCATCCTCACCGCTGAGAGTGGATTAACATCTTCATCAGGGATTCTCAGTGGGGTGGGGGCTTGACGGCACACAGTGGCGGGGGGAGGGGGGTTACTTGAGGTTTAGGTTTTTCTAATGATCAAAAAGTGAATAAAGAAATATTTTATGAAATAACTTTTTCCTGCCAAGTTAGAAACCCCAACAATGAAGTGATGATTAATCTGATAATCAATGATGGAATGGTGCATTTGGGTAATTTGTTTTTTAAGGAATGCTTTGTTCTCCATTAGATGTGTATTGCTGGGAATAGTGTATTCTTCAGTTTACGCTTGGGCTCTACATCCCTCCCTGACTACCACAGAAAAACGCGTTTTGTCAGGTCCTTTTTTGTTTTTAAATCCACAAAGACTAATTCCCAGATTCCGTCCTTCATATTTATTCTCGTTAGGCCTCAAACGTCCTCTGCAGAAGCCCAAAAGGTTCATCAGTATTAAGGGACGTATCTTCTTCCCAGAGGACACATTGCGTTGCTGGTGATCATATCATCTCCCCAACTCTTTCTGTCAGTCAACCATCAGCCTGTTGCAGCATCTGGTTTTCATCTTTTCTTGATCAAACCTTCTGTTCTGTCACTCTGTTTCCTTCATGCTTTTCAGCAGGAATAAGACTAAATGGGTTTAGGAGATGAATGAATGTCTGAGATGTGAGGACTGGATCCAAGACGAGCTGCTGTGTGGAAGTAAAGTTCTCTGCAGCTCTGATGTGAAACGTTCTAAATGGACAGAAAAGCAACGGTCATTGCTGCTGCAACCAATCTGTCACTGAGAGCTTCCTGAACTCTGTTGACCACAAACCAAACCCCCCCTGCATCATGAGGAACGTTTGAGGAACTTCCTGAAGCCGTCCAGTTTAGAACTGAATTCAACAGTTTCTGCTTTGAGGCATTTCAACATTAAAGACGCTCCAAGAGCAGAAAAAGATCCATAAAAGACGTTTTCTGAAGATTTAGAACAAATTAGGACGCTTTCAAAAGTGGACCTGGAGGAATCTAGAACCAGGCTGGTCCGTCTGACAGTGGATGCTTCCCTTCCACAAGAGCAAACGTGAACGCGTTTGGGGGGGCTTAGATGTGCTGCTTTTGCCTTTTGTTCCGCTTTGTGTTTGTGTTTGCAGCCGGCGGGCCGCTCTACTGTCTGGACCGGAGCGCAATGGATGCCTCAGCTTAAAGGCCTTAACCCCGCGGCTGGACCTGAGCCCTGCAGCTGCTCGGTATTGTACTGTGGAAGTGCAGAGATTACTTTATAAACCCTGGAAAACTCAGGGGGGGACTCTGTCCACCACAAGTCCAGTAATCCAGGAAAATCAGCTGTCAGCTCTGGGACACCCCCAGAAATCCCAACATCCCGAAAAATGATAACTAGATGTCAGACCTCAGTGTGTGTGTGTGTTTTTTTTGTGTTTTTTTTTTTTGGGGGGGGGGGGGTGATGCTTCTGTTATTACGTAAGCGACCACTAAACACTCACTGTTCACAACTGAACACAACCACACTCAGCCGCAGCAGCCGCAGCCACAGTTACAGCAGCCGCATCAGCCGCAGCCACAGCAGCAGCAGCAGCAGCCTTTCCCCAGCTAGTTGGGAAAACACGTTGGCATTACAGGTTGTAGAGCTCGCAAAAGTGGCGTTTCCCCTGTACCTCGCACATTTTTTACCAGAATAATGTGAAAATGTAGTTAATAAATTATTGGCTGAAGCTGAACAAACCAGTTTCAACATATAGTATGAACATATGAGGAATGTGGGCGTGGTTAATGAAAACCTCAGGTGCCATGGAAATCCAAAAGTTTACTTTTGGAGATTCTTTTTAAACTTTTACAGAACTGTTCATCACCCCCAGGTGAACAAAACACCAAATGGTTGCTATGGAGATAAAACCAACAGAAAAGCAGCATTTAAAAAAAAAAAGAGTTTTTGTCTTTTACTTTCATTCTGTTTCAAACTTAGAAACTTGACAAAAATTCATATTTATATATAAGCATTTGCACAAAGATGAGATTTTACTACTTTAACTTTTAAGTGTTTTTTTGTATGTTTAAGTTGTTTTTTTGAACAGTTTTTATGAGAATCTTTAAATGAACAACAATTTGTTCAACTTTTATTTTAGTCCTTTCTAAAGTCCTTTCTACATAAAAGTATTATCATTAGTATTCTTTGTACTTTGCCCTTTCATCCGCCTGACTCCAAAAACCTTGTGGTGACATTTTTGTAACTTTCCTCTAAACTGCTTCAGTTTTATAGTCTGACCCTCCTAAAAAGCCGGCCCGCTCCGTTTCAGCCTCTGTTCTTTGTCTCAGTCGCTCTGCTGAGACTCAAACACCTGTAAATCATCAGCCAATCCCTGATGAACGGGCTGCTGGCCCCTCCCTGCAGCCCTCCTCCCTTCTTATCGCCGCCACTTGATGAATCCAAATGAGCAAACACTGAGTCACCGCACTACCGACCTTCAATCACAGCCGCTTCTCACTGCAGAACGGCCTGCGGCGTGATGACGAGGAGGGGGCGGAGTCTCCCAGCTAACCCAAAGCTCTCAGCCAGACCTGCTTCAAAAACAAACCCCCAAAAAGCATTTCAGAAGCTAAAAAATACTTTCCTCAAAAAGTGATTTCTCTTTTCTTAGTGTCCAAACTGCTGAATCCACAAACGGCTAACTTTTTTCTCTGCAGTAACATTTAATGTTTTTGCTTGAAAACATCCAAATATTCTGGGAGAACAGCATTTCTGTTTTTGAAGATTTTCTGCCACGTCTCATCAGCTGTCAATCAAATCAGCCAAGAATATAACAAATTCCATTAGCTAAAAAAAGACAAACTGTTGAGACGAGCGTCGGCATTATCTCGCCATCATCTCCTGTTGCCATGTCAGCCAAAGTCTGCTCCACATTCCGGCAACAAAGCGCTCCGGCCAACAACGAGGAAAGCTTTGCAGTTTTCCTCCAACATCTTGGGGACCTGAAGCACGTGTGGCATGTGCAGCGATGCAAACATGCGTCAGAGTGGAGACGATAGGAGGAATTTACAATAGGTTTAAAGTTAACAGATGTGCAAACATCCCACTGAGTGTCCTGGTTAATGATTCCTGAGAGAGGCGTTTGGGAAACCTTCAGCGTCCGCTCAAACGCCTCATCCTGAACGAGCAGGCGGGTGACTTTCCCAAAACGGCTGTTATGACGAAGCATGAACGCAGCCGACGTGTCACAGCCAGATCAGGGGAAACGATCTGAGGTCAGCAGGAAAACACGCAGGCGGAGGCCGAGCGGCGCCTCCTGCTCTTCGCACTCAGGTGGTCACATGACTTTGGAGATGGAAGGAGCTGGCAGCAGATGAAAGAAAAGAAAAACAGAGGTTTAGAGTAAAAAGCTGATGTTTGCCATCGCTGTCACACCTGCTCCTCCTTTCTTCTTCTCTCACTAAACCCAAAACAACATTGCCTTCTGCAGATCCGCTCATCGTTTCGTCTGTCAGGACCTGGTTCTGCACCGTTTCCATGGAACAGTTCTACCTTTCCGTGCTCCAACTGCAAACCCCGACAGCCAGATGGAGGCCATTTAGACCAAACACTTCTTAAAGGTTCTTGATGTCGATCTTCCCTCCTAATCTCTTTTAGATACAGATAACTGTCCAGAAGAACAATATACAACTTTTCCCTTCAGACCAGTGAGGAAAATCAGATTTATTGCCATTTGAAGCATAGTTCTTGTTCCAGCGACAACGAGGAAAACCTGAAGTGTTTATTAAAAAAGAAATCCCGACACAATAGCACTGGATGACCTAAACAGAAGGGCTCGCCTGGGGGACGGAGGTGAAAGAAAGCCCCTCCCACTCACTCATCCTGGTCCAAATGTTTTCCCAGCTTTTCCTGCGACCCCTGCAGCGCGGCGCATAGTTTGTCAGCGGTGCTGTCAGGGTCCTCGGGGGTGGGGGGGGTCTGTGCCACTCATTGGCCTCCAGCTCTCTGCCTCATGATCAGTCAGGCTCATCCCCTCGCTCTGGTTCCCACCCCCCCTCACTTGGCCCCACTCTCTCAGAACAACAAAGTGCCCCCGTCAGCGATGGGCATTGCATGACTTCAGTGCCAATTCCTTAGCAACCGAGCAGGTAGTCCAGCACTCAGACAGGAAAAAGCTCCAGCAGCACAGAGCTGAGCCCAATGTTCACATTACACCAGAAGCAGGAAAGTAATCTAATTACTCCTGAGCGGGCTGACGAATGCTTAGAGCTGCTGTGATGCACTTCAAGCAAAAGGGAGCAACTTCCAACAGCCTGCCGAGCATTTAATGACGGCCGAATCAATCAGTCCAAGGAGCAAATATTAAAAGTATTGCTGGTCCTCTGCCAGTCATCTTCAGTCTGTTCCTTTGTCCCATGAATGTCAGAGTAACTGCATTTAACATGATGGATGAGGACACGCTTTAACATTCTTTAAGTGCATCTGTGGCCCGGAAGAACCTGCTCTGCATCTTCACCACACTCTGGATCTGTCCGAGGAGGATCTGACCAGCCATACGACTACAGAGCTGCAGCAGAGGAAGGAAGAAGACCCCCCCCCCCCCAATCACATTCCTGAAGAACCGCTTCAGAAATGCAGATTCATCCCAGAGTGCTAAAGAACAGGGGAAGGATGCAGAAACCCATCAGCAGGTAAAAGGACCCTAATGCCTCATGAATGGAGCAGCTCGCTTCATGAGGTCCAGTCATTAGAGGGACAACAGAGCCCCCCCCCCCCCACACACACACACACACACACACACACACTTTGGTCTCCTGTGAGTGATGGAGAGGAACTGAACTCTTAAACTTGAATGGAGCGTGGGGATCAATGTGGGGAAAAATGAGCTGCGTTTGTTCGGCGGAAGTCGTGGAATGACGGGTCGTGTGCCGAAGTACATATGACGAAACCATGTAATTAGTGTGTTAGTGAAGCCCCCCCCCCCTCCCCAGGGGCAGCGACAGAGCACAATCAGCAGGGGCTGCTGAAAGCAGCAATGCAGCGAGTGACAATGCAGCATCATTGGCTGCATCTGTTCAAAACGTGGTGGTCTAGTCAAAGTGTCTCCATGCTGTGAATGTGACTTCAGTAGAGGTTTGCATAAATAAACTCCCAGGTGAACACAGCGTTAACAAAAGTCAGCAAACGCACAGCTTTGTGTCAATTTTAGAGCCGAGTAGGCGGCCATGTCTTTCTGTAGAGCATCATGTCGATTCCCGCCTGTAAAAACGGTGAGATTTAGTGTCAACATGGACTCCAACAGTGGAGAAAGCTGAGAGACAGAAGCTGGAAGATTTTCTTCCAAAAATCCAGAGCAAATTTAAGTTCACTTCAGTGGTTTAGCTTCAAACTTTACTACAATGGTGTGTTTTAATCAACCATCTGCAAAAATAGAATCAATCTATAAGTGAAAAGAAGGAATACTTTTGTCTGTTTTACTAAAACGATTAGACAGGAACAGCATAATGAGAAGCAACCAAACGTGTTCAAATGTCAGTGTGTGAAGCGTTTCCTGTCATGAGGCTCCGCCTGCAGAGGAAGAAACCCGTCAGAATCATCAAACGCAGCTCCTGCAAATGACCTGCAGACGAGACGCCGCTGCTTCAAGAACCGAGGCAGGAACAAAGGAAGCTCTGGGGGGGCAGAAACTGTAAATGCCCCCACATTTACATCTAATATCAGGAAAACCTGACAGACCAAAAATAAGAGGGACAAAAAAAAAACTATATTATTTAAATGTATGCGACATCTTGTGGTTTTAGTAATCTGGGGTGAGAAAGTTCAACTGTTCTTCTGAGAGGCATGAGCAGGAATCCCCATCAGAATCCTCTGTATTCTGGTTTATGGATGGGCGGACTGCAGCCATCCTCCCATTCTGTTCCCGCTGATCAGAATTCCCCTCCTCTAATGAGCTTGACCTTTCACCTCTCAAGTGACGCACGTCTGGAGCTTCTTCTCATCTTCAAACCTTTTTCAGACCGTCACGATGGACACAGAGAGCCTTTCAGGGCATCCATGGCACGTCTTTGATGGCCTTGGTGGATCCACGGTGGCTTTAAATGATAATACTAGGTTTTAAAAGCAAACCAATCGAAGCCCCAAAGGCTTCGGCAGCAGAGCGTGAAGCCCCAAACTGCCGTCTACGAAGCAGCAGCTTTGGCATCACAGAGTTCAGAGGTCTGTCTTCTAACCACATCAGCAGGAACGATAATTAAAGCCAATCGAAACAAAAAAACAACAGTTTGCAAGCTGTGCTATGTGCGTGTGCCGTATTCTCTCACTGGCAGTACCACTAACATGGCAGGGCATCTCTGCAGGCACCACAAAAACGTAGATTTATCTGTTAAACCAACAAATTCACAAACTACTCTTCCGTCGTCATTTGGAATTAAACATCAAAGCAACTCAACTCGTGCAAATGCAATTACGCGTGCGGTCGGAGTATTCCTAGCTGCGGACGTGCAACCTTATTCGGTGGTTTTAGGCATTTAATTGGCGTGCTAGAGCTACGCTACGAAATCCCAAGTAGAACGCATCTCACAGCTACGGTGATTCCCTCCATGTCCAATAATGTAAAACAGAAAGTTATTGAAGGTCTGAGCAGCGCACATTTAGTTGCCTTGACAACAGACTGCTGGACATCCAGAGCAACAGAGCTTGTTGAGACTGTCACAGCACATTACATTAATGATGACTGGGAAATTCAAAATCCAGTCCCTCAAACTGGCCCCATACATGAAGCACACACAAGTGAACATTTAGCAGAAGTGCTGAGGGAAGTGGTAGTGGAATGGAAGTTGGACAGACAAAACTCAAGCATCCCTGTGACAACTGATAATGCTAGAGCATCGTCAATGCCTCTAATGCAGCAGGATTGTCACCACACATTGGATGTTTAGCCCACACTGGGAATCTGGCTTCCCAGAAGAGGTTGGGAGTAAACCAGATTTCCCGTCTTTTGGGCAGAGTCATTTCCACAGACGTACCACTGCAGCGGCCATCTTAAAGTCAAAAGAAGACATGCTTCAGCTTCCTCCTCACAAGCTGGTTCAGGATGTCATTACAAGGTGGAACTCCAGCTACGACATGATCACACGTTATTTAGAGCAACAAGCTGCTGTCTATTCTGCACTTGTAGAAAAAGACAAAAGAAAATGCCAAAGACCTTATCGCCCTCTCTGATCAAGACGTGACTGTTCTGGAATGAATGTATGTCAGGTACTGAAGCCCCTGAAAACAGTCACAACCTTGATGAGTTCCAAACAGCAGCCTAACGTGTTTGTGGTCATGTCCCTACGACAAACCACCCTGACATCCATGAAACACAGTGACACAGATTCAACAACTGTAAAGGATGTTAAATCTGCTATAGAGGCAAACTTTGAAGGAGAGGCATTCAGACCCAAGACTTCAACTGTTCCTCAATGAGGGCAGAGAGCAGCCCCCTCTCAGAGAATATGGACATTCTCATTTTCTTAAGAAGTAATAAGTCATCATTCTCCAGGATAAAAGGCAGTTATCAGTGTGGTAGCTGTTCATCTGTTCAAAATAGTTTAAGACACTTACTTGTTCAGAGACTATGGACAGGTCTGTTTTATTGTTCTTGTTTAAATGTGAACTTGAATGTCATCTTTTGTGAAGAAGACTGCACTTACTAAAGAGAAACTGGACGGCAGTTTATTTTAAGCTATCAATTGACTAAAGATATAAGTTATTGTTACATTCTGTTGTTAATAAAAGATTAAAATTTGACAATGTAGTGTGGTACAGTGCAAACAAAGGTCAGAAATCATATTGCATAAAAGTCTAGTTTGAAAAAGGACAATCTGTGCTTTGAAAAGAATGAATGTAAAAGTCGAGAATCGAACTGTGACCTTAGAATCAATGCAATCGAATCAAGGATTTGGAGAATCGTGACAGCCCTGTTAGTGACTGTAGTTTTCCTCTCTGTTTGACATGTGATCCATCCTTGAGATGTACGGCTTTCATAGACGTGAAGACTCTTCACTGCTTTCATGGGATAACAATGGGAAGGACCAGGTAAAACCGGAAAGTCGTGGAGGAAAAGTGGCTCCAGAACAAAAGAGGCATCGATGAGGTCTGAGTGTTTCCTCATGAAGTCCTCCAGTCAGTGTCTCCTTCAACCTTTATCTCCCATCTTCTAATAAACAATGAGGAGGAGGGACGGGGCCTCCTGGCAGACGCACAGAAGCAAAGAGGAGGACACAAAGAAGGAGTTCATGGGAGGAAATGCACACCAGAGAAACTGCCTCTCCACTCGTACCATTGTCTCCATGTAATAGGGAGCTGATCAATTCAGAACATCAGACCAGCAGATACTCTAAGGCCAGACTGAGAGCCCTACCCAGAAGGCATCTGTGTTCGTACCTCCACTCCACTGTTTCAACGTTCAAATCAATCTTTTTTCTTGATGCAGGCGCTCACGGCACCGTCGTCGGTTCTTCTGAACCAAAGCAGGTCTTTCAGCATTCTCAAAATGCTTGGCAGTCAAACACCACCAGCCAGCCGTAAATCCACCGCAAGTCCAGGATGTGCGTTCATATGATGAACTGATCAAAAGGCACCTCTAGAGGCCGAGGTGTGGGGGTCTCGGGGGGTGCAAACCCCCCAGCCTTCATTTCTCTCACCCCCCTCTGGCCTCAGGTAAAGGCCAACTGCAGGCTCACCTGTTGCCCTCATTGAATGGGGCGTCTGCAGGTAATATTACACCCGACTAGAACTTAATCGGACCAGAACCGAGCTCTGACTATCAACGGACCCGGGTTTGGTCGGGTTTAGATGGAGATGAGCTCTTCATGCCCCCCGAGGGAGGCAGCTATAAGCTGGAGGGTTTACTCTGTGTTTCCTGAAGGATGATATTGTTCAGAGAACAACTGTGCGACAAGAAGCTCACAACCCAATTTTACTGCTAAACACACAGGCTGTATTGGCACAGGAAACTGATCACAGATTTGCTGAATTCACCAGACGAAGACAAATGTTGTCAGACAATTATTGAACATAAAGCTATCTTTGGGTAACATGCAACGCCTTGCTCACATGAAAGTCCTGGTTTTGAGAGTCAGCTGTTGAGTTGACCTGAACTATAATTGATCACAAACCTTTGCTCATGATAGACGGCATCATGGAAGAAATGAACCAGAATCAGAAACAAACAAGACACACATGTGTGTGTGTGTGTGTGTGTGTGTCTGCGCCTAACAGAAGAATGAGATCCTCTGAAACAATCAGAGACACATTTCAATGACTTTCCTCCAGGTAAGCGTCATGCTGTCTGAATCAAAGGAAAAGCTGCTCTTCTAATAAACAATAAACTCTCATGGGTTTGGTTCAAATGCAGAAGTAGCTTTGACTCCCACATTAAGCAGCATTCAGGGATTTCATTTTGGAAAGAAAGAGACCAAACACAGAGCAGTGCTGGCAGGTAAGGTGATTCACCTCCAGCTCTCAAAGCTGTCCAGAAGCATGTTTCCAGAGCTCCTTCACAGGAATTAAGTACTTTCCACTGCATCACCAAAAACTCCAATTGATTCACAGAAGGTGATTCATTTGAAAGATTAGTTGTGAGCTTAGTCAATTAGAGCCTGGTTCAGTTCTACATTAAAATAAAGACTAATTGGTTCATGGATTTGATCAAATGTTAAATCAGTAAATACTATTAAAAAATACTAAACGTAAACTCTGCCCTGTTCAAATATTCAAATAAAGATGAAAAACCATCCATCTCTCCTCTGAACCTGCTTGGTCCCAGTTGGGGTCATGGGGTCACCCAGCTACTGTTTGGGCGAAGGCGGGGTTCACCATGAACAGGCGACAAGTCAAAATAAAAGTCAACTTTAACAGTGCATGCTTACTTTCTTCATCAACCTACTACAACTGCTTTAGTCATGTTAAAGGTATTGTACACACCGGGCCGAATTTGTAGCGTTACCGCGCAGCGGTTTACGCCTAGTGGCAGAATAAGGCACCAATGAGAATGTACACACCGTAGCGGCGTTAAGCGTCAAAAAAAAACGCCTGGGTTACGTTTTTGCCGGCCGTATCGCGTCGAAATCTAAACCAATGAAAATCAGTGCTTTTGCTGCACGATATACCTGGAGCTAGAGAGTTACAGTAAACCTGGCAGAGCGCTCAAACACAAAACTGCCTTACTGAGTTACATACCAGCTGAAAGATAGGCGTCAATGCGCGTCTTTACATACCATGAAAGAAATAATGATGGACATTCTAAAATATCCCAGACAGAAAGCACCAGTTGGAGCTACTGGTGCTTGAAATAATATGTTCGCTGTTTGATTCTGACAATGCAGCGTAAATACTTGCTCTCTTCTTCACAGGTGAAAAGCGACTTTGGCGTAAAGTTCGCCAAGCGCCACCTTGTGTACAGGGTATTTCTGTTTATTAGCGCCATCCGTCAGGGAATGAAATTGCATGTTAAGCTCGACTCATCGTCCGTGAATCGCCTGGTGTGAACACACAAAAGCGTGGCCGGCTGGCCGAATACGCCTGGCCGAATGTTCGTCCGGTGATGCGGGCGCTAAACCGTAATCCCACAGCCGCCACAATGCTACCTATTGCTGGTGGTCAAATAAGTCAGTAAAGAGCGTCGACCGAAACCCTGCTTGGACATCTGACGTCACGACAAACACAGAAACACGAATGAATGACTTCTATCGCATGGATCACGAAGAGCCGACAGTTTCATACGTGGAAAATGTGGGTATCGCGTGGCTGTGCGACCGACCTGAATGAATGTTTGTTGCTGTGTTTACAGTTTTGTGGTTTTGACCTCTGACCTTCAGCAAGGAAACTCTTCTGTGTTTTGGTTATAACCACAAACGATATAATAATAGTTGAAGATGCTTTTACCTAGAAAGGATCCTGAAATTAACAGATACATACAGCTTTATGTATCCAAAATTTCTACGTCTACTGTTTCCCATCTGTTCTGCAGTTTAGTTTCCCTTGGATTTCACAAACACACACATAAACACAAAGACACACACACACACGCACAAAGGTCTGGAAAGAATACAAATCAACAGAGTAAAAAACGTCCTGATCTGTTGGTGTACACCTAAACCCCGTGTGCTTTATTGCACCTCCCAACATTTCACATGGTGGATAGGAAGGCTCCACCAGCTGAGGAGCCATGGTCCATGTTGGATATGACAAGCAAACACTTTGTGTCTACATTTCCTTCTAAACTGCGGCAGTAAGTCTGCTCCCGTCTGTGGTGTACCTCCTCTGACCTCCTCCCAGTTTCTCCGTTTGCCTCTTAAGCCGTCACCTCCCCTCGCCATTGTTGGCTGAAACCACAGGGGGCAGGCGAAGCGCCTCCCTGCTGCCGGACGGCATGTCAGCGACGACACGTCGGCCTGGAGTCGCCCCTCAGAGGGGTTTTAGCAGAACACGTATGCGACACATTCCATACGCGATCTTTCTCTGAAACCATGAAACTTCCAGAGTGGAAATTTCCACAGATCTAAGACTTAACGTTGAAATCAAACTGACATGAAAGGAACTTCCGGAAGCAGTAAAGCTCCGCCCTAATGCCTAACCGGGTTTTTCACATGTTCGTCTAGCATTTTCCGGATAACAGAAGACAGACAAGACATTGAATAGTTCCGCAGTAGATTTGAACAAAGGTGGCATCCATTATTCCAAACGCTAGCAGGTAAAATTTTATTCATTTTCGAGACTAAATCGCACTGTTCTGGGGTTCCATTTTCTCTGGTTGCCTTTTGGTTACTTTAATTTACTCTTCTGAGAAATCTGGACATGTGTTATGTTACAATTATTGAAACTCATATTTTCTAAAGCTTTAATGGAGAGGGTTGGTGCGGTTTTGTGTGTCTTTGTTTTTGTTTGTTTTGTATTGTTATTGTTTTCAGCTCTGTTATTTAGTTTTAAAGAAAGATTGTGCAAAGTATATTCTTTAACTGATATCTGTAATTTGATGGAGATTTTGTACAAGTTCTACATAAAACAAATAAAGTTTGGGGGAAAAAAGAAAGAAGACAGATTCAGAAAAGTGTCTATGTAAGTCGATTTTTTGATCATGTGGTCAGTGTGCGACTCATACTCGGGTGGCAGTGATTGGAAATAAATACCAACAATGATGAAGAGGGCTATGCAGGGTCTCAGCATTTGCTACTGACTGCCCAGCACAGAAGTGAAGCACTCTCTCTACTCAGTCTCACGCTGAAACTGTCGGAAGCGACGCTGACGAAGAATTCTAACAGATTTAATCTCAGAGTTCAGTTTGACACTAAGCTTTCTTTATGTTATTTTGCACTGATAGACTTCGTTCTCCTGTGCTTCATGAAGCTAAATAATCATCACTGTTCTACGGTATGTAGGCATGCAGATATTCAGTCTATTGTTGTCATCTACTCTGTTCATATGGTTTGCCTCTTAAAGGGCCTATATCATGAAAGTATGTGTTCATTTCTCACAAAAACATCCCTAAGGTCATATTTTTGATTCACATATTTCTGAGTATTCTTCTAAAGCTCCTCTCTGAGCACCAGCCCTCCCATTAAAATGAAGCGGGTTCTCACATTGTGATGTCACAAGTGAGAACAGCCCCTTCCAGGAAGAGTCTGCTGGTGGCTAGCTCCGCCCCAGGATTAGAACACACCACCTTCTCAGCTAAACGCTTTCATTTTCTATGCACATCCATCTTTGCAAAAGTTCGGATGTTGTTTGTGTTCGTGGGCGAAACGCAGATACGGGCTAGGTTGACCTCATGAAATGGGCGGTACCCACAAGGAGTGAAAAGGCGGAGCCCTCTTCAGAGAGATCAGTCGTCTTGGAATGACTAGGGAAAATGATCCTTTTTCATAAGAATGTTTTTGGTGACCATGGTCATATATATTGTCTGTCATACATGGATACAGTTTACTCTGAAAGGCTTAAGACAAAGTTTTTGTAGGACCCCAGGTCCTTTGTGATCAAATGTTCATGATCCTGTATTTTGTTAAATATATTCCTCTAGCGTCGACTTATAGTCTTTGTTTTTCTGGTTTTCTGCAAACTATGTGTTCTAAGCGATCGTTTTAGATTCTGGCTACAAGCGGCATCATCATGACTGAAAAACGCACAGAAAAACAGATCAGAAGATGATGGGAGTGGGTCTCTGATGTGGTTGGTGGAAGATGCATATGTTTCGGCCGAAGATGTTCCTCAGCCTGAAAGTCTGGAGTCAGACCCTGGGTCCGTTTGTGGAGTCAGATTTGTGTTTTCATTACAAAGGTTTCTGTAAAATCAAAACCTTGATGGAAACTGCGGTCAGTGTGAGACAGAGACAAGCGCTGGCGAGGCCTGACGAATGGTCAGGCGCTGCAGGTGCCTGGTTGTTTGGGCTGTGGCGGCTTCACAGTGGGAGGAATTCCAGCCTAATTACAGGTGGAGGAGGAAGATGGCGGCTGTGAGAATACAGTAGAGCGACAACAGAAGGGTTTTCGGCCCGTCCGGTGAAAACCGTCCCTGCCTGAAGGCCGTGGCGACAAACGCGTGCCCCTGTCGTGAAGAGGCTGATGACAAGTGGCAGGTAAACACAGAACAGAAACCACCGCGAGGAACCCGTCAAGTCACGAAAGAGAGACGGGGATCGCCATGACAACACCCCACCAGAGAGGCGGGAAAGGAGCTGCCGTCCCAGCAGCAAGGAAACACGGGGAAGGTGTGTGCCCCCCTGGGATTTGACAAGTATTCTTCCTGTACGTGTTGAAAAAAAGACCCTCCCCATCAGGAAGGACCGGAGATGAAAGCAGAACTTGAGAGGAGAGCAGCTCCAGTGACAGAGGTGTAGATGGATGGAGGAATTCCTCCTGACAAAAGCTAGCGAGGCTGAAAATCAGTGCAGCCCCCCACTTCTGTCTGGGGAGGGCGGAAAAATTTAATTAAACCCTGAACCCCCCCCTTCTTCCCGTTTAATCCAAGCATGGGGTAATTAAGACGAAGCATCGGCCACTTCATCCCAGGAATTCCGTCAAAGGAAAAGGAATCAAGATGCTAAAATTCCTGTTAGCTGTGTTTTTGTGAAGCTAACTGGAAAAGTTCAGAAGTTATTGAACCCGTTCAGGTTTACAGGAACTTCAATTCCAGATGGATTCTGGGACAAAAAAACATTTAGAAGGTTATGCAAAGAAAAAAAGGGTTTCCTGTTCTTTCTTTGTTGCTTTCAATCTGAGAAGCTCGGCTTCAACCAAAGTGACGGCTGAGCCGACCTAAAACCAAATCCCACCGGGGGCGCTGCGATCCGGCCCCCCCTGGCTCCTCACAACCTGCTGCTCTGCTCCACAGCTGCAGCCTCAGCATCAGGAATTCTCTCATGGATCCGGAGCTCTGGAGGCATTCCTGAATACTGGATCCAATCTTTGATTCCCCGCAGGTCCAAACTTCTTCTGAGGGAAAGTTTCCGGATGCATTTAATGTCCCACTCGGAACTTTTTGGGTCAATTTCCCAAATGCAGATGAAGTATAAATACTACAAATTAAATATCGTCCTGACTACCAGAGAATAAAGATGTCTGGCCAAAATTCTTTTAAATCCACCAAAAACTACAATTCCCAGAGCCCCGCCCCTTCACATTTGGTATCATTGAAAAGCCTCAAACGTCCTCTGTAGACAGCAAAAGGAGTTCATTCAACAGAATGCAGTGGATGGGAGGTGTTCAGGTTTAGAAATGTCCTCTCCAGACGACATCTGCATTACTGCTGGTCAGGAGAATATCAGAAATGTTCATTTAAAAATGTGAAAATGTTCCTCTTTGGGCTGTAGAAATCTGTCTACAGAAGAGAAAAAACACTTCAAACACAAACCGGGTTGCTGTTTTTAGAGTCTCTACAGCATCTCTTCATTCTTTGCCAATTACTATCAGATGATCCAGTTTCTGGTTTCTGACAAAACCAACCCAAACAAGCGGCCATTGAAGATCCCATGTTCTGCTCCAGAAAGCGCAGTGTGAAAGTAGAGCTAAACAAATGAAGATGAGATGTTTTTGTGTTTTCTCAAAGTCAGATCTCTGGATCTTTGGACACAGCTGAGCGCCAAATTCAATCCCAAAGTGATGGTTTAAGAATAGAAGAAATGAGTTTAAAAGGTGTTTAAATCCATTTTACAGAAGGAGTCTGGAGTTTGAACATCAAACTCTGAGATGCATAATATCTGAGCAGCTTTGATGTTGGACGTTGTGCCAGTGCGGGCACCTCGACCGTGAAACGGCGGGCGTGTCACCACATGTGAGATGTTAACAAGCATCAATTCCATCTGCGATGCTTATCAGCAGCAGAGTGATACTCTCCTGCTTCTGGCTGGGACGTCAGCCAAAGGGAGCAGGCTGTGATCAAGTGGTCCATTCCTCTTTTTGCTCTCCTCCATCTTTCATGGCTTTTTCATTTCAGAGTCCTTTATGGGTCCGCCAGGCGGGCTCGCCACTCCTGCATTTTTAATTAAAATCTAAAATGTGCAATAACTCTGGAGACTCTGGGAGAGCTGGCCCACGGATCCGATGGCAGACTTCTGTCCAGCTTTTCATCCCATTTTTGCCGAACGCTTGGATCCAGGCCAAACAGGACGGACATTTTACCTTTCCAGAAAAGCCCTGCACCAAGCACATGCCCCCCCCCAGCCTAATCCGTTCAAAGAGCCTCAGAAAAATCCAATCCTTAAAGTCACTTTTCCTGACTTCCCATTACTCCCAGAAGACAAAAGGCTTCTTGTGTTGGAATGCTGGGATAAAGACCCCCGCGCCGTCCTGCAGTCATATGGGTGCAGCTGCACAGCGTTCTCACACTCTTTCCATAGGTACAATCACATAAATCCCATCACTGTTGGAAATAGCTGGAGGCCATATGTTTCTGTACCTGGGAAAGTGGTGGGCTGTCCCGCTCGGCGCTGCCGCAGTAATCTAATCCACCCCCAAAGTTTTTGATGAGATTAGGAAGTGAGCAGGTGGCGGTGGAGGTTAACATCATAATTATAAGGCAGCAAATCTGTTTTATAAAAAAAAAAAAAAAGAACGGCAGACCACCGCACATGAAAAGAGGCAATGGCAACGGAAACCACTGCGCAAAATCGCAAATCTCCAGAGATTAGACGGATCCCTAAAGACCTCTAATTTAACCCCAGCCACCCAGAGCACCTCAGTCTCCAGACGTGACGTTCACCTGACATGAATGCTGCACATAAAACTGCAGTGTTCAGCCCTCCCCACATTGTTTCCATTCTACTATTATCTTCTCACATCTCAAAGAGGAGGGGGGGGGCAGACAGGTTAGAAATTCCAGGCCTGTCCTTACACAAACACTGGAGAAAAAAAGGCTCCAGGTATTCAGCGTAGCCATGGCTCATTCACTGAAAAAGCTAAAGAAGTGGGGGGGGGGGACCATCCTGCCCACCCGAAAGCATTCCTCCTTCATCGCCCACCGTCATTAACCCAGACCACCTGCTGGGAAACCAGAACCCCCATCACGTTCTGCCGGACTGCTGTGCACACAGGTCCAACCCCATTAGTGTTCTGACCACTGACTGTATATGAGAACTGGACTGAGGGGCCCCTCCCAACACCGTTCCAAATATGGAAGTACCCGCCAAAATCCCAAAGGCTTCTATTGGTCAGAATAACTAGTGCTGCTCTGACACCTTTTTTTTCTACATCTCCTTGATAATTCATGGAACACAATGCAAAAAACCTGGAAGCTCCCTGAACTTCTCTTTAAATGATTGTAAAGCCAGACTGAGAGCACCTGAGGTCACCTCCTTTAAATGTAACTCTTTTTATAATTGAATGTAATTCTATGTGTTATCTATGTCTGTAACTTTTTGCTGCCTCTTGGCCAGGACTCCCTTGTAAAAGAGGTTTTTAATCTCAATGGGACTTTCCTGGTTAAATAAAGGTTAAATAAAATAAATAATCCTTGTTTTTTCTGTAGTTTAAGTTATTCAAGCTACAAACTGACCAATCAGATCCCTTATCAAAGTAGGTGGCCTTGCGTCGAACATTTGAAGCATTTGATTGACAGATTCTCCCAGCCTGCTTTCAGTGGAAGGGGTGTGGTCTTCTAACATTCTCACTCCTGATTGGTCAGAGTGGTTGACATAGAAATGTGGACTCAGATCAACCCGGACCAATCACGGCTTACTCACTAATTCTGGTTCCAAGATGGCGACGTGCAGATCACAAAAGAATGACGACCGAATCGACTTCCGTTTGATTGGAACCTGAAGAAAGTCATTTTCTATGGGTGACGTCTCGCTCGCTCAGTCCAGTTCTCTTTTACAGGCAGTGCAGTGTTCAAACCCCAAAATCTGAGGTAAAGGATGCAGCTGATGCATTATGGGCCGTTTCAAAACTTTAATAATAAGGAGGAGAAGAGCAGGACAGACGGGAGAAGCAGAACTTTGCTGCTGGTTTTCATGGCAGCTTCAAGGGACAAACTCTCACAAGCAATCACAAAAGCAGCTGAGAAACAAGTGTGCTCAACACTTCTCCATCAGGAGGACTTCCTGCCTGCAAAGCCCCTCCGCCTCTTTGTTTGTAGACGATGAGATGGAAAGATAAGCTTTGCTTCCATTTATTTTAACTGTTTATCAAAGCAGAAAGTTCTGCAGTTCTGTCGTCGTCCTCTCCGTCACAAACGTGACCTAAGCTCCAAAGTGAAACCCAATCTGTTGACTCTGCACAATCAGCCCTGATAACGCTGCCCTGAAAGGCTGCAGACAAACCAGAAAACTGTGCCTGAGACGCCGCCGCCGCCGCCGCCGCCAGACAGGAAGCAGATTCAAGAAGGAACTGGTGAAGTAAAAGTTCTTCTGAGTTCAGCCACAGGAACTGCTCCACGTGAAGACTCTGGTTGATGAAGGACACCAACAAACAGGAGCCTCCACTAAAGCTTTAGTCACATGCACCCATCCGGCAGGGGTGACCCATACGGGTTCTGCAGGTTTCTGGGTTGTCCGGGTCGGTGGAGGGTCGTAGAGAGGACAGACTGCATCTTAACGGGAGTGAGGTGTGTCTGCAGTTCCAACCATGTCGAGGGACGCCATGAAAATGGAACGTACCATTGTGGTGCGTGTGGTAGGTGTATGGTGAGCACGTCGTTAGTAAGGTGAGTTCTGGCTCCTGACCATGCAAATGCTGCACGCACATGGCGTGCACGCACATGGTGTGCACGTGATCCGTGAGTGTCTGCAGGACGTCCACACAAACTACACTCTAATTGTCTGGTTTCCTGATTTCTAAGTCAGGCTGCAGCGAGGAGCGTGCACGTACCACGTGAACAGCACTAACGGGCTCCTTTTTCAGTCTGCAGGATTTGGGGGGGGATCGAAAAAATGAAAAATCTGTACGACACGCCTGCAGCTCCCCTACTTCTGTGTTCACTACGGCCGGTCGCCCACAGCAGGCCTGTAGAAGCATTTTGCCTCCACGGGTTCACTGAGCCGTCTACGATCTTAAAATGTTGTGCAGGTCACCTACGTGCCCCCTACAGCCCACTTTTCACCCAAACCCCCCCCCATAAGGACAGTTGAGAACAGCCATCCATCTTCACTCCATCCCGATCCAAACTCCGACACGTCTGCCACAGCAAACACAACATCCCCTGCAGGCCGTGTCCACACATGCAGCAGAAATCCTGCGCTCCTCTCTGCGTCTTCATCACTCATCTCACTGCTCTTGCTGGCAGGCGGCTCGTACCCAGACAATGCGCCTCCCCACCGCGCTCTCTGCCAGGCATTCCTGAGTCCGCCCCAGCATCGAAAAGGTAGAGAATGAGGAGCGAGAAGAGGCGGGAGCAGCGAGCGCTGCGGCAGGTAGAGTCTTGTCCGACCCCGCTCAGCCTCTGGGGTTAGAGGCTGCGAGGAAACAGACGCCATCTGACTAAACCGTCTCCATGAAAACTCTTCCCTTCAACCAGCCTGCTTTCCTCTGGAAAAGGAACTGAGTCATCATCATCAGTGTCATTTAGCAAAAAACTACGGGAGGAATGACGGAGATGCACATAAATATCACTTATTCAAATCTGCAGAGCCTCCAGGTCTTTATGTGCTTCTGCACTAACATCAGACTAATGACTCCTTGCCACCATTTTTTTTTCCAACAGCAAGGACAAACGGGAGAAATCAGATTATGCAAAGTAAGCCCTCTTCAGAAACAAAACCCCTAAACAAACCGTTTGTCTAAACAGCAACTCAGAGCCAAGAAACTCCTCTTTCCACAGCAGGAGTCCGAGACGGAGAAGAGGCCGGAGAATAAAAAGGTTAGCAGAGCAGCGCTTCGTGCCTGGACAGACAAACAGAAGCAGTTTTATGCGGGTGCCAAGAGCAACTTAACACTGCAAATAAGCTCCATCCACAGGAACATCCTGCCACCCAGAACCGGCCACAGGAAGGAGTCCAGAACCCAGCGAGCGCCGATTGCCCCAGAAATTCCTCCGCGAGGTGATTCGTGCTCTGAATCATTTCCTCGCCGAGTCAAACCTTGAACAGCCGCCAACATTGTCAGAGAACGTTTCTGATTCATTAGGTAGGTACTGAAGTGAGAAACTTTGGAAAGTTGAAGGATTTTTGCTCAAACTTTGGAAACCCTGAGCCCGTGTGACTCAGTAAAGCTCTCCTGTCGTGAGCTGTGTGTGTATGATCTGATAAAACAGCCGTGCTTCAAAGTGCAAAGGTCAAGAATCGGCCCTGAGCCGAGGAAGGCCTAACCCACGGTTTCTCTGAAAGAGTCAACAAAGCCTCCAAAACTGGAGTCCAGGCCGGTTCAGGGAACCCTGAACGCCGTGAGCCCGAGAACACGCCGTTCTAGCAGCCGCTCGTGTGCGAAATCCTGCCTGCTGTGAGTGACGTACAGTGATGGGACGCGATCCCGTTCCCATCCCACAGAACCTTGGGTCTCCCGGCTCCAGAACCTGGAGTTTCCCTGCGCTCCTCCCTCATGCTCACCTTCCACGCAGTGCTCCACGTCCTCCAGGTTGCGCAGGGTTATCCTCATCAGGCTGGAGTTGAGCATGAGCTCGTTCTTGTGCTCCGGCGCCGCCGACTCCGGGGCCGGGTTGAGGAAGAAGATGCGGGTGTCTCCCGTGGACACCTGGTTGTCGCAGATCCTGGGGTTCCCGAAGCCGCCAATCATCACCTTGTTTCCGCCGTCCAGCAGGATCTGACGGTTCACGTTTGACTTTCCCTTCAAGTAGCGCCAAACTCTGACCTTGGAGGGAGAGGGGAGAGCGTGTTGTGAGGCACAGATGAAAGGATCACATTGATGGAGTTTTCAGACTGGTGGTGATGTGACTGCAGACGGGTGTCACACCGATAGTGAGCGTGCCCCCCTCCACCACACAGAGTAGCACCGTCACTTCTCCACATGCTAGACGTCTGAAGGCGTGAACCGTTCGCCCTCGGCTGACAGGAACACGGGCGCAGGGCAGACGGGGAGCCGACCAGACACCGTTTGTTTAGTTTTCCCGGATTATGGTCTTTGCTGCCCACCGCAAAGACCACAAGCCCACTGCAGGGGAAAATTTCATTTCTAAGCAGTGTATGAGCAGGAGGAAGGAGGTTCCCTGACTGAGGACAAGCAGACTCTGAGTCTGGAGGGACTCAAACCAACGGACCATGTCCGTTCTGAGGGTTTCTATGACAGCACGCCGCTACTTCTTTATTAGCGTCTTGGCAGCAGCTTGTAGATCTTCTTGGATCTGCCTGACAGGAAAGTAAAACTACATTTACAGCTGCAGCTGCAGAGAGTTGGAGCGTCCAACGTGACGTCACAACTCTCAGGTTTGGATGTCAGGAACAAACAACCTGATGCAGGAATCTCATCCTGGACACTAGTCAGGGGCCACCGAGGGCCCCGCTTCTAGCAGCAGCATGTTTGGGGTGATTACATGGTCGGCTGGGCCTGCCTTGTAGCTGTGTGTGTGTGTGTGGGGGGGGGGGGGTCTATCTTGTGAAGGCAGAGGATTGTGGATGAATGAGTTAAACAAGTGTTGCTCAGCAGAGATGCTGATGATGGCCCCGCGCGCCTCCCTAGGCTGTTTTTAAACTTTCCTCGCGCCCCAAACTGCTTACCTTGCACGAGTACGTGTGGTGCACCGGGTCCACGTTGATAATCTCGTCCACGGTTCCGGTCAGAACTACGTTGGCTTCCTCCTCGCGGTCCTCCAGCTCTCTTTCCGGGCAGCTCGCGGCGCAAAGCTGAAGCAGCAGAGCCACGAGTAGCCCCGCGCGGAGCAGCGCCGCGCGCCCGCTCCGCGGAGTCCCCTGGGAGCCCATGACGGACGAAGCACGTGAGAGGAAACTTTCTCAGGTGAACCTGGCCGCTGCACGCGCCTGAACTCTCGGCGTGGCTTTCAAAACGTCGCTCCCACTTCCGGCGTCTCCTTCTCCTGCCGCAGCCGCGCTCCAAGCATCCACAGCCCGGGTCAGAAATCCCTCTCTGCCGCCGCCGGCTGGAGGACCAGGAGGAAGAGGAGAAGGGAGGAAGGGGCTGGGAACTCTCTCTCTCTCTCTCTCTCTCTCTCTCTCTAGGAATGCACGCGCACGGCCGATCTGAATCGCAAATCCCACAAGTGGGGGTGGGGAGTGTGTGTGGGGGGGGATACCGATTGTCCTACGCCGCCCCCAGTCGGAGAGACAGCGCCTGTGCGACCCCCTCCAGCAACTGACCCCCCACCACACACACACACACACACACACACACACACACACACACACACACACAGCTGAGCCAACGCAGCCGCGCGCGCAAGTCCAGCAGAGAGAGTTCAAGGTGATTCTGGAAGAAATGACCGCCAAACTTTCACGATTTATACCTGAGCGCATGCGCTGCAGCGTTTTAGATAAACACCCAGATTTTAAAGTGAGCGACTGAGACCAGAACTCCCCCACCCACAGCAAAAAAAGAAGAAAGAAGTGATGACGTCACAGCGAGAAGAACCATCATAAAAATTAATGCTAATAAATCTCTTTTGGAGTTAAAAAGAAAATAATTCAAACTAAGGGAACCTAAATGCACTTGTCAGGGATATCCAAAGGAAGTTTTGAAATGATTATGGGATGGCCACAGGACATGCGACTTGGTGGCTATTTTGTGGTAAAATTTGAAATTTGGCAATTTAAACGTGATCGAGTGATCTTCATAAAATGTCACACACCCTACCAGGTTAAGTCTACAACCACAACTGATGTTCTGGTGACCTTTGACCTTGAGAAGAGTCCACCATCTTAATATAAAAAAAAACCCTTTTAGTACCAATTACAAATTTCAACTTTAAAGGATTTTGATCTATCGCCTCCTAACTCGTCATCTTTCTTTAAATGGTGTTTAGCATGGCGAGCCTGCAAAAGTGGCGTTCATCTATTGCCTGCACATTTTTGACCACATTATTGTGAAAATTCAATACGCAGATTTTGTTCTTGTTGTTTTTGAATAAACTTTATTGCACATTATGCCATTTACAAAAGTTCACATCAGGTGAAGCTCTGACCAGAGTGACAGGGGCAGAAGGGGAAAGTTAGAACGCCGCTTGCGGCTTTAGTGTAGTTCTTTTCCTTCCGAAAATTCAACAAGCAAAATATCCAATATATATATAAAATATCCAACAAGCATATATATAAAATATCCAACAAGCAAAATATATGTAAGGATCCGAGTTCCCGTATTAGAAACTAATATGCTCCGTATTTGCATGAGGTCCTTGCTCTGCCTTCAGAGACTGAGAGGATGGAGACGGTCCACCACGGCTTCCCTGGCCTCTGGCTGACTGTTTGCTTTGGTGCTCCTGGACCAACAGCCCTGTTCATAAAAAGTTCCTGTGAATGGAGAGACCACACCTCACTAAAGATCTCCTCCAACTCCCCATGTGTAAACGCAACCACATGGCCAGTTTGTTTGAGCTCCTTCTCTGAAAGGACACATTTCCTCTCCTCTAAGCTATAATTTTTACAACCCTTCTATTCCTGGAAAAAATGATAGGCTTGGTTACCCACAGCTGCTTGAGAAGATATTTACAGTAATTTATTCATGTCAGTCTCATCTAAATTTCATCAATTTCGCCAATTAAAGAAGAATATTTTTACTTTACACAATATTTTTAAGCAGAAGTTTTCATTTGTGAACTTTCTACTATAATCAGAATTAATTTTCATGCTACCCTGCGACAGACTGGCAACCTGTCCAGGGCATCCCCTGCCTACGCCCAAGTAGCCGGGTTAGGCTCCGGCAGCCCCGTGACCCCGAAAGGGACAAAGCGGTACAGAAAATGAATGAATGAATGAATTTTCATGCTAATATTTTGTTGTAAACCTCTTTTTCTGTCTCATTTCTATATATGTTAAATTTAAAAAGTGCGTTTAGTTGTCAGAATGTTTCAGAAAATGAAAGAAAAAAAACACCATGCAAAGAACATGTAAACCAGTGTAACATTGCAGTGTTTGCATGCAATGCATCAGTAATTCGTGTGTCGGTTGTGTCATCTGAACTTGATATCTTTGCTGTATACGCATTATAAAAGTTTACATCAGTGGTTCATGCCTTAAAAATTGTTAGACCAACTTGAAACGGTCGTGTAAAGACA
The DNA here is from genome assembly GCA_037389245.1 of Oryzias sinensis. Taxonomy (NCBI): domain Eukaryota; kingdom Metazoa; phylum Chordata; class Actinopteri; order Beloniformes; family Adrianichthyidae; genus Oryzias; species Oryzias sinensis. Next base: position 697,145 of record CM074492.1, on the reverse strand, counting down.
CACTTTAGTGTATGCATCATGCAAAACGCATATACAATTGTGTAAGATTTACGTAATAATTGCGTATAAACTACATAAAATACGCACAAACTGCAGCATTTTCAACTGACCAAAAGTTTCAAGCAGCTCAAAACCGAATTCACATAAAGACCTGTTGGCCGAAACCCTCGACGGACATCTGGGCACATCGACGGACGCAAGAAAACATGAATGACGTACATCACACAGTTATCATGAAACACCAACATTTCAGACGTGGAAAATGTGAAAAATGTACGTAGTGGTTGTGTAATATGGCCTTTAGACATTTCCTGCAGAGCAAACCCTCAAAGTGAACATAAAAATAGAAAAAGAGCTCACGATGAACCACCTTTAAAATACACCACTCTTCACATTAACACACTGATGGCGGCTCTGCTGCCCAACAACCTACAACCACCAGAGGGAATGCGGGGTTTCATGTCTTGCCCAAGGACACTTCAGCACATGGGCGGGTGAGGCAGGATCTGAACCTTCTCTCTTCCAATCAGAGGTTGGCCGCTCTACCTCTGCACCAACATCAGCATTAGGGGGGAAACGCTTCAAACTCAAGACTAATTTTTATATGAGAGCATCTCCACAAAACAGAATCCTCCAAAACCAGGCAGTCAGTGGTTCAACCTTAACAGAATAAATGTCTGTTTTTAGCAGCTGCTTTTGTTTGACAGGATTCCTGGACTCTTTGTGATCATTAGGCTTCGTCACGTGCATCTCTGGACCGCCGGCTCTCTGCTGACAGTTCTCGTCCCTCAGGAAACATCTCAACACAAAAGCAGTTGAAGAGTAAACAAGCTTCTACAAGCGTTTCACTGTCTGCATGTTGTATGATGACAGTTGATGGGTGTAATTACAAGAAGGCACAGAGAGGAGCAGCAGCCTTTATTCTCCTTAGAGGGATTTACAAGCAGATGCAGAGATGGCGCACAGAGGAGAGTTGGCTGTGTCATCATGTCTGAACCTCTGCGGCTGAGAAGAGAAGAGTCGACCTGGAAGAGGTGAACCTGAGAAACAGCCACTTCATGCATCTCTCCATGGTTTCTCATCAGCTTTGCTGCTTAGATCTGCATGTGGATCATTCAGGAAATCCAGTCCTGAAGACCAATCCAAACTTCTGGCTTGACTTCTTGTCATGTAAGGGATATCTACAGAACATGCATAATGTAGCATCTCCTGCTAAAGGTCTTCTGCATCTGACTATTCAGAATTGTTCAAGTTAAAAGCCTGTCATACTGATGTGAATGACGGTCGACTTTAAAATGGATCTACTGCTGCTCTTTCTGAGACTCACTAGACTCTCCACATGTCACACACGGCCTTAGTGCACAAAAGAATTCCAGCGCTATCGAATGAGGCATGTTGTCTTTGTGGAGGACAGGTCCACACCTCCTTATCAGATATCAGCATGAGAACGGCGGATCGACCCTCTGCTGCCTGACATCCATCTGCCTCAGATTACTCACACCGTCTTCAGTTTCCTGCAGCAAAGCCTTGGCTGTCTCTCTGAAGACCTGCCTGTTATGCATGAGCTCCTGCGGTGCCATCAATCACAAAGAAATCAAGAAAGTGCAAACTGGAAACAATCGGGACACGCTGGTATATGTGGACAGCAGCCCATCACGCATTGAGCGTTTTCTGTTAAGATGTTGCTTCTGCGCTCCTAGATCCGTCAATGATCCACTTGCAGAAAAGATGACTTCTCACATTGGTGCTGTTTTACACTGAGCTGTTCGATTCACACCAGAGTTGGTCCCTTGAAAGCCCCGGATTGAATAACAGACCCGTTCCACTTCACTGAAGAATGAGAGGTTTGGTTTGCTTGCAAGTAAACTCTGGTGCAGTTCAGTGTGAATGCACAGGGGATGTTCAGAGCAGCATGAAGCTGGAGTGAACTAAAGTCCCCTCTGCATTTCAAAACAAAAAAATGAAACCAAATGGTAAATGACGTATACTTAATGTGTTTCTTTTGTTACGCCCCCTTTGTGTCTAGGGGTACCTAGGAAGGCATAACATAAAAAAAGTAAAGGTTTGGCTACCAACGTTGACTGTAACAAAAAGCACCAAACGAATGTCTCCATAAAATAACCAAATTTATTTACAAATAAACAATCCAACAAGAACTAAAAGTGAAGCTAAAAGGCTTCAGGGTGAACCAAGGCCAAAATAACAAACAAAACCCCAACTAACTGAAATATGTAATCTTACCTGTAAATGAAAGGAAAGGGAAATAAATGACAAAACTCTAACCTCCCTAACCTAACAAAAACAGGAGAAAACATGTACTAAACAAAATGGCGGTTCACCCCTACAGCTTCACTTAAAACATAACTATAAACCAAAAGACTAATCAGAGTGGGCACAGACAGAACTACAAAGTACTACAAAGAACTACAAAGTGCAACACAAATTAAAACAAGTGGAGAAGACATAAAAAAGTGGAGAAGAGGGCCAAGCTGCAGTGGCGGCTGTTGCAGCAAGGCTCCCTTCCCACCGGCTGGAGGTCCAAGTGGTGGCTTTAAAGGCTGCCTCCACCAGCTTGTCCAAATGGAGGCCACACCCTTGCCAGCACACCTGAAAATAATCACAGACATACAAACAAAGATCCACAAAAAATACAGAAGTCCCACTCTGATACAAAAATAACACAAAACACAGAGCAAACAGAACCAAACAAAACCTAATACGGCCACAGCCGTAACACTTTATTTGAACATTGAAAACATGAATGTTGATAGCTGTTCTCTGTCTGACACACTCGAGGATGTGTTATCTTTGTCGTGGTTGCCTAAAGGTCACTGAGGTTATCTATCAATATCACGATCAGTTTTACCTTAGAGGCCAGCAGCCGTTATGGTTCAAGGGAGACGTGAGATTGGAGCGTCTGCAAGGAACAGATGCAAAACGGCCCTAATTACAGGGTCAGATGTACAGCAAAGATAAAACAGCTTTTTGAGTCACACAGTGTAACTTTATTGCCTATAAACTTACGTTCAAACCCTCCTCTCATATAGGATAATCAAATTAAATAAGTTCCAAAGGAAATTTTCAAAATGGATGAAAAAAAAAACCTCTAATGTGTCACAACACATTTGTGCAAATGATTATGTTTTAAATCAGTTGTGAATTGCTCACTGGCCATATTGACGGGGAGTGAAACACAGAGCGGCCGCTCCCATCAGTTTGCTAGAACAGCTCTCCATCCATCTGCTTCTGCTCGTTTCTGTGTAATGGGCACCGTTCATTCATTCCCAGTGTAGTCTTTGGCCTGGGCTTAATGAGCTTCATTAGAAAATGAGTCCATTTTTGATGGCATCAACCCCACCAGCAGAGATGAATGACAAGACTGAAACCTGGCCGACGCCGCTCTGAGTCTCCTGTTCTATCCAACGACAGCTTCTGCTGCTCACATGAGGCTGGTTGGATGCAAAAGTCGACTTCTTCACGTTATTTGGGTTTGACGTAAAGTGTGAAACCTTTACGAAATGACTAGAAAGAGGTTTGGATGATGAGGAAGAGAGCCGTGAAACTGGAGATGCATCATCAGAAGCAACGGTCTCACATCGGTACTGCTCATGTTTATGTAACTTTATCGATGGCGATTCTTGTTTACGTCTGTTGGAGGATATTTTTGAATTCTGAGATTTTCTGTGTTGTTGGTTCAATTTGTCTATCTGTACCTTTTCTGAAGCGCTGCTGTGAGTCTGCTGCCCTTTTCTGAGTGAATGAGGTGCAACGCTGCCAGAAGACCAGCTAAGCACTCTGCAGGAAAAAGGTGCATCATCATCATCATCATCTTGGGTTCCTGTTCTGCAGTCAGTTTAACCTTAAAGGATTGTCGGCTTACATCAGCCAACTGTGATGGAAGACTAGCTTTGTCATCCAACCAGCTATTTGAAATGTAATGAACTGCAATTCAATCCAGACCAACTCATAAAAATAAGATGACCCTCAAGTGAGGCTCGCCCAGGGCGGCCCGGAGTCGTGCTAACCGACTGCTGGATGGCCTATTTCAGTGAACTGGATGCATTTCATCGTTCTATTCTTTGAACGCTTTTGCCCTGTTTTCAAAACTGAGGGTCTCTCTTGGAATTTAGTTCATCTGAAAGTTTCTCAAAGTTTTAAAAATTCAATCTGTCCCTGTTGTAATTTGAAAAAAAGGCCATTAATATATTTGATCTGTTTGGAATAGATGGGACCAAATCAAGATTCAATTCACTTTGACCTTTTGGTTTTGATTGCTTTCTTGCCTTACTTGTGTTGTGATTTTGTCCTTTTTGTTTTTATTAAATGTGCTGTAACTGACTGAGCTATGAAATAACAAAAGGGGACACATTTTCCTTCTGAAACGTTGCTTCAACCTAAGTGATTTCCATTTTAAGACCTATGTCTATGAAGACTCTCATTCATCCAGGTGGATTCCATCATAGTAGTAGGTTTAAAGGTTGTCATCTGGACCTGGTTTTTAAAGTTAAAGACGTTTCACCTCTTGTCCAAAAGGCTTTGTCAATTGACAAAGCCTTAAACCTTGTCATGGCTAGCTGAACAATATAGACCCAGGCGCTGAAACCCGGAAGGCGACACAGGTGAGTACTGGCGTCATTAAAAAATGATTTAATGTTCAGATCCAGAATCAGGTGAGTATGAGAGGCTATAGGCTTGTGGCGTCACTGGTGACTTCGTTCATGGATCCTGGCGGATAACAGGTTCAGCAGAAGCTTGTGGTTTGACCGGTGAAGGAGACAGGACAGGGTTCCAGAATAAATGCAGACTCGGGCGACCACTCGTGGCAATGGATTCCTGGAGACAGGTAAGAACAAGAGTTTGGGTGCGAGCTTGAGACAGTAGGCAAAAACGTGACGACCATATTATGCACCATCAGGGGCAACGAACTGGCGATGAATACTGGTCCTGAGCTCCTTATGAAGGCAGGCGGGTGATGAGGTAAGTGGCAGCAGCTGAGTCGCATCATATGAGCCAAGCAGAGAGGGGAGGGGGAGGAGACTGACAGAGGCACCATGACCAACCTACTACTATGATTTTAAGACCTAAATGAAAAACTTGGTCTGTCAGCAAAATATAAAAAAATGTATAATATTACATAACGTATAACCGTCAAACGGACCACTCTGAGCTGTGTCCAGATTCAGGAGGTTTACCTTCTACAGTGCAGATGGTTGTTCCTGTATGTCAGAAGCTACATTAACTAAGCGCCCTACTTAATTTTAACTGCACCGTAAACATATAAGGCCCCTTGGCGGGGAGGGTGATTGAACATTACTTTGAGTAATCAGGAGATGTCCCCTCAGTGCCCTACCCACCAATTTTAACTGCACCCCCTTAGTACACACACCCTTTACCCATCAAAATATACATTCCAACATAAACACATGCACACACACCCTCACAAACACACGCATTTCGCAAGGAAAGTGGGATCTTGGACCATCTGTCCTCTACCCCCTCCCTGGTAGGGGGTACTGGGCCCCTTGGCAACGGCAGCCGTGTTCCCTGGGTGCTGGCTTCCTGGGCCCAGCAGCCCTCTCTCCACGAGGGGGGGGGGATCCCTGAGCTTTCTGGCAAGGCCAAGAGCCGTGGATCACATCCCACCTGAGCCGGGGGGTGTCCGTGTCCCTGTGGTGTGTGTTCTGGTCAACTGTGGGCGAGCCTCGTGGGGCCATGTTTACAACACTTCTTGTGGACCCCCTCTTCTCCTGGGTGCCCTCCTCCAGGGAGGGAACGGCTGGCCCCGCCTTGCTCCTTCTTGGACCAACCATGGGCCAGGTGGGTGGCTGCCTGGAGCGCGGGGCGGGTCTCCCTTGGGGGGTCCTGGCTCGTACCTGGGGCTGGGGTATGCCCAGAACTCCTGGGTGGTGATTATGTGCTTGTCTGGGGCTGTGGGCGCTCACTGGGGGGGGGCCTCCAGGCGTGGCAGGGGGGCTGCTTTCCTGGTTGAGCTGGAGCTGCACTCTGTCTCCCCATGCCCTGGCCTGGGTGGCGGTTGTTCTCTATCTTCTGCCGTGTGGGGGTTGGGGGGTTCTGGCTGCCGCTGCTGCTGCGGCGGGGGTCTTGGTGTGGGGATGGCTGGGCACTCTCCCTCCTTCTTTTTACTTTCCATCATCCATTTTAGAAGAACATAAACACTCACCTGAGCACAGGTGTTAGCTCACCTTTGCACTAACATTATGTGTAATTGAATGAAATATTTCACACTAGTTGGTTTGAAGGCATAAGTGTGCGTGTGAACACTATCTGTATTGTGTACATGTTGACATGTGGACATTTTTGGAGCCAACAGGTATGTTTATAACATGTGAGTGTGTGTGTGGACAGGCCCCGTCCATATAGATTTGTAGTACATCTGAACCTGACTGTAATGATAAACATCCAGCAACTTGTTGCTTTATGCTGCTTCATGGTTTTGCCCCGTTTCTATAATCACCCTTCTACCCCCCTGTCTAACATCCCTCTCTTTTCTTCCCTCGTGTCCTTTTCTGTCCGGTCCAAAACAAAAGATCTTCAAATGTGATTAAAATAAATAAAGTTTGGCCTCAATTACAAAAGGGGTTTATTCAGACATACCTCTGGTTTGTCAGAAGATTCATAACCCCTGTTGTTAAAATAAAATCTGTCCAACACAAGAGGCCCTCAGCTCTCATCTGTATGCCCAGCTGTTGGACAGGACAAGTTAAAAAAAAAAAAAAATTAAAGCAGCTATATTAACTAAATACCAAACAAAAATTTCGACACAAAAGTTCCAAGTGAATCTGTTTTTCCTCATTTTAAAGCAGTAACTCTCAATTCTGCTTTCAAAGTCGGATTAAAACATGCGGCACGCTGTACAGGAGCCTGTTGGGCAACGGGCCACAGACTTTCAGATGAGGACAATTCTGAGTCTCTGCCAGAACTAAGAGCCTTCAGGATCCACATCCAGATGTTACCTTATGAGTCCTTGACCAGGAATTCATGACTCATCCCAGATCTCTGCTTCTGCTTTGTACAAACCCCAGAAACCTAGTGGCAGGCTGACAGCAAAAAAAGAAGAAGAAAGAATAGGAAGAGAAGAAAGATGAATAATCTGAATGTGTCACAGGAAGAGGAAGCAGGAAATGTGGGGAGAATTATGAGCACAGATGGAGGTGAATAATAAGATGAGATCAGTTTTCTCTCCTACTCTGTAGAAAAAAGCTGATTGACAGAACTATCCTCTCCATTGTGAGGAACTAAAAGAAGGAAAAAATGTGTGCACTGGTCTGTTCTCTAAATTTAATGTAGATGAATGACATTAAATCAGTTTTAGCCTCAAAAGTGGAAAATACAGGAGGGTTGAAGGAGAGAAACTGTAGCATCAGACAGATAAAAGATTGAAAAGTCTGTCGAAAAGTGAAGAGTAGGGTATGAGTGCCAGTTGATGACATGTTGACATAGCCGCTAGTTTGCCTCAACAAACTTCTAACATGTAACACCTACACTGAAATGCATAATAGACAAATGTTGGTCCAGATTTGTTTGAAACAGTACAGAAGTATCCCATTTCTATTGGACTGATGGATTTAGGACTGTGAAGGTCTGGTTCAAGTGTTGTGCTACAACACAGCACAGATCTCAGACCTGACTTTACACCTGGACAATGTCTCCCCCCTGAGGAAGGCATGGGATTAAGTGAGTTACTGGGACACACCTGAAGACAGGTACATAACATAACAACTTTCAATTGATTCCTGGGGTCAAATAAGATTTATGTAAAAAACCTAAAAGACAAAATATTGACAAAAAATATTAGTCTTCATTTATATTAATGAATAATTGTGTACAACTCTAATATACATAAATTCCCAAATGCAGTTTTTATGTTTATTGGATTTTATTTATTTGCATATGTATTATTATTTTTTACTTACTTGTCCTGTCCAACAGCTGGTCAAACACATCAGGGCTGAGGGCTTCTTGTGTTAGACAGATTTTACTGTTACACTGGGGTCGTGAATTCTCTCACACGCGAGGTGTCTATTTGTATAAACCCCTTTGGGATTTGAGGCTAAACTTTATTCACATTTATTGTGTATGAATGCAATTTTTGTTGGACTGGACGGGGGGGGGGGAGATGGGGGGAAAAAGCTGGGAGGTTAAGGAAATTGGAGGATGATTAAAGAAACACAAACAACACAAAGCTACAAGTTACTGGAGGTCCATCACTACAGTTAGGCATAGTTAGTCCAAAAGGGTAAGGCCTGACCCCAAACTCACTAAAATATGACAAAAATGTACTTCTTTAAATGCTGCAATCATGCAACAGAAAAACACTAACCTTAGCAGAGATTTGCTTTGATTTTATTTTTTACTTTTAGTTTTTTTCGGTTTATTGAGAACTTTTTTTCATTACATCACTGTATGGATAACATTTAAGTTATTAAGTGGTAATTTATTTTCAGTTTTTTATTTTTTTATTGTAAATGATGTATCCATTTCCCATTTGCATGTTACTGTTTGCGCCCTCATTCGGTGAACGAAGGTACTGCATAGCAGCTTCAACATCACACGTCGTTTAAGAACCGCCCAGCAGAGCTCAGAGAAAACCTGCGCAGTGAGCGTACTGCGCAGCACAGTGCCTGCGGAGCTACCAGCGTCCTTCCTGCTCATCCTGGCTAGCCGTCAGAGTGCTGGCATTCTAGTGTTCGCACTATGACAAACATTCCGCATTAACGACACAGCAGAAACGTTTGCATCATACCAACACAAACAAGTAAGTCCTACCGCATTTCCCGGCGTGACCGCCTGTTCGATGCACGAGCTAGCTAAATCCTTTTCACCCGCTAACAGTTGTTCAACACAGAGAAACGACTTAACGAGGGAGTCCCGGCTTATCATATCGCGTAACAATGACCAGAACCTGGATGTGCCCGGTTTGAGTTTGTAAAAGGAGGATTCGAAGTTGAAGTTTTAGAGTACTAAATCCGATGTTGTTACGTGCTAACGTAGCTAGCCCGCGACTAATGATGACGTCATCGAGTGCGAGTAATTTTTCCATAACTCGACGTTTGGAAGAACTCGGATTCTGCCTTTGTGTCGTTTATAATAATTCTTTTTCCAGAGTTTATATTCCAGATGTTAGTCGGGTTTTGTTTGTCCTTAAACCGCGTTGTCCTTCTCCTATTGTCTGACTCTTGTCTTTTAGTTATTTATGTTTTGCCTGGTGTAACACCGTGATGCCCGTGGTTGTCTTTCCAGCTGTCGCCATGGTGATCCTGTCAGGCACAGCCACAGTGCTGCAGCAGTTTGTCAGCGGCTTAAAGAGTCGAAACGAAGACACCCGAGCAAAGTCTGCCAAAGATCTGCAGCATTATGTGACCACAGAGCTGAGAGAGGTACCTGCACGGAAAACCGGGATGCTTCGACCGGCTCACACTTTGTTCTTCATTTTCTGGTTTTCTGCTTCAGCTCAGCCAAGATGAAGCCACGACGTTCTACGACGAGTTAAACCACCACATATTTGAGCTGGTGTCCAGCTCTGACGTGAATGAGAAGAAAGGAGGCATACTCGCTATCGGTACGCTCCAGTCACGACCTCCAACCCCACCTGCCTGCTGTGTGTCCGGCTGCTTTATGTTGTTGGTGCTGCACCTATGTTCCAGTGAGTCTCATTGGTGTTGAGGGAGGAAATGCCACCAGGATCAGTCGCTTTGCCAACTACCTCCGCAACCTCCTGCCTTCCAGCGACCCTGTGGTCATGGAGATGGCCTCCAAAGCTATGGGCCACCTGTCTATGGCGGGAGACACCTTCACCGCTGAATATGTGGAGTTTGAAGTGAAGAGAGCTCTGGAGTGGCTGGGGGCCGACCGAAACGAAGGCAGGCGCCATGCAGCTGTGAGTCCCGGGCCGACCACACGGACTGTTTGTTGTGTAAACAGAATGCACTCCATCCTGAAACTGTCCTTCACTTTGGAGCTTCGGTTCTTGAATCATGTCTGACACATCTTTGGAAGTTTGAGTGTCGAGACAAAAGTTTCTGCAAGTTACCGTTAAACAGGTGTGCAGTGTAACTTAGTGACGTTTATTTCTGTCAGACTTTTGCCAGAAAGAGTCATAAATGACGTGACCAACGACATTAGCAAATGTCCTCATTGTAGCACCACAATTTGGCCCGCGGCCGTCAGAAAGGGAAAGATTTCATTGCTGCCCTTAGCGTCTCAAGATGTAATGGACAATAAGAAGAAGAATAACGCCACAATCAACTGAGTGAAATGCAGAGAAAAGGTTAAAAAAACCTTTCCCAGTCACCTTCATGTCATTCAGAACTCCCTTCAGAGCCGTTTCAGTAGAAAGATGTCAGCAAAAGCCAGATTGAAATTGTTCTTCTGCAACAACCTTTTCTAGAATATTTGAGACTAAAACGAGTTTGGAGATGGTCTTTTAAGATTACTTTGAGATGGAGATGGATGGATTTAGCTTTTGTATCAGCGTTACAATCAAAGGACTGATGTGATAAAACACAGCCGTTCATTTTAAAACACTGAGATGTTGAGACATCCATAATGAAGACCTGCTTCAAAGCTTTTCCTGCTTCTGTTCAGGTGTTGGTGCTGAGGGAGCTGGCCGTCAGCGCACCCACCTTTTTCTTCCAGCAGGTCCAGCCCTTCTTCGACAACATCTTTTATGCAGTCTGGGACCAGAAGCAGGCCATCCGAGAGGGCGCCGTGTCGGCCCTGCGAGCCTGCCTCATCCTCACCACCCAGAGGGAGACCAAAGAGATGCAGAAGCCTCAGTGGTACAAGGTGAGACAGACGGCATCCATGTTTTTAACAGTTCCCTTCCCCAGAAGGTGACGGGTCTCGGCAGAAAGCCTCAGCCCTGTCCGTGTCGTGTCCCGCAGCAAACGTTTGAGGAGGCGGAGAAAGGCTTCGACGAGACTCTGGCTAAAGAGAAAGGGATGAATCGGGACGACAGGGTTCACGGGGCGCTCCTGATTCTGAACGAGCTGGTCCGCATCAGCAGCATGGAGGGAGAGGTGAGATCTCCGTCCACGGTGGACCGAGTCCCGGGTCAGGAAGCTTGACAGCTCACGTCCTTTTCTCCGTCCAGCGAATGCGTGAGGAGATGGAGGAGATCACACAGCAGCAGCTGGTCCACGACAAGTACTGCAAGGAGCTGATGGGATTTGGAACCAAGCCCCGCCATATCACGCCCTTCACCAGTTTCCAGTCGGTGCAGCCGCAGCAGTCAAACGCTCTGCTGGGCCTGCTGGGCTACAGCACGCCGCAGGGCTTCCTCACCTTCGGAGCCGCTCCGGCACCGGCCAAGAGCTCCCTGGTGGAGAGCCGGTACTGCCGTGAGCTGATGGAGGAGAGGTTCGATCAGGTACGTCCGTCTGCGGTCTGTTGCTCTGGTACGACCCGGCCTTGGATTGGTCCTTAGGTGGCGCTCTGATTCACCAACAAATATCAGCGACTCGCAGTTCTTCTGTTTAGTCGCTGTATTTGTTTCCAACAGACGTTTTTCATCTTTGGTGGAAAAAAGTAAAAGCTCCCAAAACTTTAGACAAACAATTGAGATGCTTTCCTGTACGACCGCCATGCCAGCAGACGGTCACATGACGTCACATCATCGATCAGCAGAGTTTTTGTGATTTATCTCAGTGTCACTTTCAATATAGTTTTTATTCAAATATATTTCAGACAAAATCTTTTTTCCCCAGAACCTATTTCACTAAAACCTGACTTCTGTCTCATTTCTGCTTCTATGAAAAACACCTGATAGTTTCACTGTGAAAACTAGAACCTTCACTGACAATTTACTTTACTTTTATAGTAGTACTCTGTATGAGTATATAAGTATCTATTAAATCCAACATAATTGTGTTTTTAGAGTGCTAATTACATTACCTGAAGTCTATTTTTACTAGATTGATAAAGATTGCAAATCAGAGATCTCAAATGTACTCGATTTCTTTCAGGAACAGATCGTAAATATCAGAGTATTCAGATACTAGCAAGTATTTGTAATGGGGTGTGGATGGTGCTCCTCAAACCGTGTTCTGGCGATTGTTGAGCTGCAGTAAAACTACCTTAAAGTCCGACTGCGATCATCGTCTGATCTGTCTTCAAAGCTTTCCCAGTGGTTTTTTGGTGGTGCCTTTTTTTGATAATTATTTTCTGCAGAGCAGCAGGAGTAAATGGATCTTCAAAATAAAGTGTCGGGGAAGCTCCTCATTTTCAAAGTAAAAGTATGGAGTATTTTTGGTAGATAAAATTAATGGAAGTTGAGTTTGCTGAAATAAGTTAGTTTGAAAGCCGACAGGACACTGAACCCCACAGTGACCGAGCTCCACCGGCTCGCTCCTCGCCTGTCGACGCGTCTTCATGGGTGAATGAGGCGTGGAGCTTTAGGTGTCCTGGGCTTTATAGTAGTACAGTATATTGACCTGCTTTGTTCATTAAGGTGTGCCGCTGGGTCCTGAAGTACAAAACCAGTAAAAACCCGCTGATACAGATGACCATCCTCAACCTGCTGCCGCGATTAGCTGCCTTCCAGCCGCACAACTTCACAGGTGGGACCGTTACCTCGTTGTGCTTAATATGTATGTTCATGTAAAGCTGAAACCTGGATCATCAGCATGCGTCTGTCGCTTAAAACGTGCTGTTTGTGTTCTGGAGGGTGAGTCATGGGACCCTGTATTGATCCTCCTACCGTTGGTTGTTCAAGCAGATCAGTACTTGTCAGACTCCATGGGACACTTGCTGGGCTGTCTGAAGAAGGAGAAGGAGAGGACGGCGGCCTTTCAGGCTCTGGGACTGCTGGTCGTTGCTGTCAGGACAGAAATCCAGCCCTACCTGTCAAAGATCCTGGAGATCATCAAGGCGGCGCTGCCACCCAAAGACTTCGCACACAAGTCAGTCAATACAAACAGGGCTGTATATCCAGATGTTGGTAGAAAAAGACAGTAAGATGTTGTTTAATGTTGGATGATTCGGTGACATGAGCTGTTTCCTCTCCATCTAAAGCAGATTCAGATTTAGTAGAAGTGTAAATGGACTATTTGATGCTAAAATAAAAGTTCATTCAGTTCTTTTGAATGCAGGTTTGTGGTTTTTTTTATTCATTAGACTTGTGTCCATGTGTGCAGGAGGCAGAAGACCATTCAGGTGGACGCCACGGTGTTCACGTGCATCAGCATGCTCTCCAGAGCCATGGGGCCCAGCATCCAGCCGGACATCAAGGAGCTGCTGGAGCCCATGCTGGCAGTGGGGCTGAGGTAGGGCGGAGGGGAGCTTCTGCCCCGTTCTCTGCAGTTGAACGTTTATGTGGCGGGCGTCCCAATCATTGTTCGTCGTCTCGGCCCAGCCCCGCCCTCACAGCGGTGCTGTACGACCTGAGCCGCCAAATCCCTCAGCTCAAGAAGGACATCCAGGACGGCTTGCTGAAGATGCTGTCCTTGGTGCTGATGCACAAGCCGCTCCGACACCCCGGCATGCCCAAAGGCCTGGCTCACCAGATGGCCTCGCCCAGTCTCACCAACATCCCAGAGGCGGGGGATGTGGGGGGCATCACGCTGGCCCTGCGCACGCTGGGGAGCTTCGAGTTTGAAGGTTAGAACCCCGGACAGTTCCACCTCAACGGTCACCGGCTACCAAAAACACAAAGATAAGCATTTACTTCTGAGTTATAGGATTAATAACTCTGTGAATTTGTCAGAAATAAGATGAGACGGTGTGTTTTTATAGACAAGGAGAAACTTTTCATTTCATGAAGTGATTAAGTTATTTTTGTCATTGAGCATCACCTTATTGAGACAACAGGAAATGTATTACAGCTAGTTTGCATCCGCAGTTCTCCACTTTAACTGTGAAGGTTTGCCTTTTGATCATCATTTTTACCTTTTCTTTTTTTTGTACGTTTGTAAAGTTTTGTTTAGTTTAACTCGACAGCAGCAGTTATAGAAAATAGAGGCTAGAACCTGAACTCTCCATCCGACCTCTCCTCCAGGTCACTCCCTGACCCAGTTTGTTCGCCACTGCGCCGACCACTTTCTGAACAGCGAGCACAAGGAGATCCGGATGGAAGCGGCTCGCACCTGCTCCCGCCTCCTCACGCCCTCCATCAACCTGATCAACGGCCACGTCGTCAGCCAGACCGCCGTGCAGGTCGTTGCAGACGTGCTCAGCAAGCTGCTGGTTGTTGGCATCACTGATCCAGGTAACGGGGTTGGAGGACATCTGGGATGTCCAGGGTGGCGCCGCCAGCCCATAACCACAGAGATGATGGCCTCGCCTCCTGTCGTCATAGATCCAGACATTCGGTACTGTGTCCTTGCCTCGCTGGATGAGCGTTTCGATGCTCACCTGGCCCAGGCGGAGAACCTCCAGGCGCTGTTCGTTGCCCTGAACGATGAGGTGTTTGAGATCAGAGAGCTGGCCATCTGCACCATCGGCCGCCTGAGCAGCATGAATCCCGCGTTCGTCATGCCTTTCCTCCGCAAAATGCTCATCCAGGTATGAGAGCGTTTCCCGCCTCGTCTGAAATGTTTAGACTTTAATTCACAGAAAAAACATCCAATCCTCTCCACAGTCCTTCATCTCCTTCATCAGCATGAAACCCTCTTCACTTTCTTATCACAGCCTCCTGCTTTCCAGGAAATGAATCCACCCTTTATTGGGTTAAATCGGTAAAGTTTTTTTTGACATTGAAAGGATTTTGGACTGTTCAGTTAATTTGTCCAAGCAATGAGAAATATTTGGCCCCTCTGCATTGTCATGGAGTAATTGGGGAAAATCCCCAAACTTGAAGGTTTTTTGCTGCCAAAGGTTTTATGTTGATTTCGTTTTAGTCTGAAATCTTTTGCTCCAAAATAGTGATAAAGTCGTTCTTATTTACGGCAGCCCTTTGTTGTGTAAATATGAGCGTTGGTGAGGACGATGGTATGAATGGATTATTTCTAAATGCAAGAATTCTTATAAATAAATTAAACCTTCATGTTTAGAATTTCTGATGTTTCCGTTTTGTGCCTGTAGAGGGCAGCAGAGCTGACGTTCCAACAACAGGGAGCACAGAATAATAAATATGTCGTCAGAAATGTCGTGTTCTTGGAACCGTTGCAGATCCTAACAGAGCTGGAACTTGCAGTGGGTCGACGAGGAACAAAGAGCAGAGCGCTCGCATGCTGGGTCACCTGGTGTCCAACGCCCCCCGCCTCATCCGGCCGTACATGGGGCCCATCCTTAGGTGAGACCCTGCAGCTTCCCCACTCTGAAGCTTTAGGGGTTCACAACATGTTTGCTGACGTTCATCGTCGTGTCTGCTTCTGTTTCCAGGCTCTCATCCTCAAACTGAAAGATCCAGACCCAAACCCAGCCGTGGTGATTAGTGTCCTCGCAACGATTGGAGAACTGGCTCAAGTAAGAACTTGTGTTCCTCTGCGTTTTGGGTTGTTTTGATGGCGAAGACTTTGAATTCACATGATTGGATGTTTCATTTTTCTCCAAAGCAGAGCGTCATCCCTGCTCTCAGATGTTTACCTCGCTTTACCTGCCTAGGTATTACAGTAGTCAGGTGGGGGCAGGAAGGGCCTGCAGGGCATTCAGAGGTCAGGGAGGTGTCGGGTGGAGTCTGCCTGCGAATACAAGGGAGGGAGTGAGGAGGCAGCCTTTGTGGGAAGATGAAGGGGCTGCAGAAAAACGGTCTTATTTGTCCTGCTGTTCAAAATAAGAAACGTGCAAAAATTTAGGAATGTATTAGCCTAAAGGATTCTTTAAAGAAAGAAAGAAAGAAAGAAAGAAATGATCAAAGTTGACCATAAATACAAGGGTGAAAACAGCACAATAAAAAGAATAAAAAAAGGTTTGTGAAAAAAGCAAATGCCGGGTATGACACCAGCAAAGTTGTGCACCACAGCACCAACCAGGTACAGTGGAAGGGACATATAATCCATATAATCCTGGAATATCTGAAGAGCTGAACATTTGAAGAGTTGAATGGTTAAAATAGTTAAAAAATTGTTGAAGGAGTTAAGCGGCAAAAAGTGGTTTCCATTATTTCAAACCCTATAGCGTTTTGGAAGGACTGCCAGGTGTGGACACCTCAGACATTGAGTCGCGCCTGTCCCTGCAGGTGAGCGGCCTGGAGATGAGGAAGTGGATGGACGAGCTTTTCCCCATCATCATGGACATGCTGCAGGACTCCTCATAAGCTGTGGCAACTTGGTATGTAAGAAGCGGCTTGATCAGCTCTGCAGCACGTCTTTGAATCCGCTCACCCACCCCTGCCTTTCACTGCGGAGTAAGCGCGCTGTGGACAGGCCCAGCAGAGTTGCCCTTGCGGGCTGATGGTGGAGCCGTGCCGCAAATATCAGGTCTCTCCTGGGTGCTGCCAGATTTCCTCAAGACTATGAACAAACCAGGGGATCAGAAGAGAGGTATGCGTGGGGAGGGGGCCGTGACCGCCCCTGTATTCTAAACCAAACTAAAGACTTCAAAAAACCAATTATACAACAAACAAAATACCCCCACCACCACCACAGCATAAGCCTTAAAATGACCCAGGAATAAAAGTCGTCATAGAAATAGAACTGAAATGGAGAAATTTGGATAAATGATATTTTGGGGATCCACCCCCCCACTGACTGACCCAGGAGTCGAGGGAGGCGTTACAGGGAAACCTCCAGGAGGAGAAGCCACTAAAGGGGATTTTCTTTGGAATAGGCATGATGGTGGCCTCTCCCTGAGGTCAAAGGTCATAGAAACTTTGTGGTGGTGGGTGCAGAGATACCCTGGTGGCGTGTGTACGAAATGTCATGAAGATTGCTAAAAAAAAGTTTTGTTTTTCCACATTGTGGAGGCAAAATCTCCACATTTCTTGGCGTGTCCTCTGATGAACAGCCAGGCACGTGTCTAGGACTACCTAGCGCTGCACCACGGCGGCCAAGCTGTAGGTCCTGTGGCCATCCCATAATAATCTTCAAACTTGTCCACACTGCTGCAGAACAGAGTAATCTACTTGTTGATGGTGTCAGACATGGTTAGTTGCAGTTTGATTCAGACACGCTCCTGCAGGAAGCGTCATATAATCTTACTGAAAACCAAGCGAACGTTGGTTTCTGACCAGGAAAACCCACAGGAGCAGATCAAACAAACGGAGATGGGAAATGGTTTACATTGAATTCATTCATCTTGGAGGATTCTTCAAACTCTCCGGGGTTTGACTTTTGTTCCCTGTTGTGCCGCGGTCTCTAATAATAGTAACAAAATGATGAGCTGTTTCCCTCCAACAGGCCATCCGTGTCCTGGGTCTCCTCGGAGCTCTGGATCCTTACAAGCACAAAGGTGAACCTCGGCATGATCGACCAATCCGGGGAGCGCCCGACGTCAGTCTGTCAGTCCCAAGTCCAGCCAGAGGACTCAGGCCAGAGCTGACTGCTGCTAATCACAGGACGGCTTTTCACTGAGATCCTCCATGTAGATCAGATCAACCTTTTATCTGCATTCCTGCAATTTACAACAGTATCAAGTTTTTACTGCAACATCTGGAAACTTTTGGAAATTATCTGGAGACGTATTTAAACCTGCCTGGGACGTGTGACCCGGCAGCGGCGCTGAGAGTCTGTGTTTGCCTTGGCGGCTTCAGTTTGTCACAGTGGCTTTGACATCCCGAAAACCCATCAGAGCAGCAATTTTGCCTTTGAAGAAGCTGAATTCAGAGGAGGGCCGTACTGAGTTTCTCAGTCCTGGCTTACATCAGAAGTCTGTGGGCTGAAGTGGGTAAGTGGATCCTTCATTAGATGACCCCACCTTCAAAAAACGGTCTGATGATGGACTCGTAAGGAGGGATATTTGTGCCACCACGTTGCACACAAAACCTCCTATGTTGCAAATGAAAATATTAAATATTTGCTTTCAAATTTGTATTTTTGCTTTCAAAAACTTGCTTTTTTTCAAATTTTTTTTTTTGCGTTCCAATTTCTTTTGCTTTTTTTTCTGTCACGCTAAACTGAAACTTATGAGAGCAAACTCAAAGAGGGCAAAAGTGAGATGAGACACAATGTCTGCTAAAACATTTGTGTTGCAAATGCAAAAATATTTGTTAAAATAATTTTTTTTTGAGAGCAACAAAAAAAAATTTGGGAAAAATTAAGCAAAAGTCCACAGAATCTTCATGAATTTAAACAGATGTGTTCACACCAGTGTTGTAGCTTTGCAGTTCAACCCGGGATGCAAATGTCGTGAAAACAACAGCTGTTCAGTGCATAGTTTAAAGGCTCTTAATGAACAAATGACACAGTCTCCATAAAGAGGCTTCCAGGTTTTCATGCATCTGCTTTAATTTAAAAAATGGGAAAAATAAGCTGAAATATTTCAACCAAAGCTTGTATGAAATAAATGATGATCCAGGTAAAATACCGTTTTACTCCTTTTGAGATAACTTGTTGTTCTACAGCGAACAAACATCGGCGTGATGGAGGATTTGATGTTTGTGGAGTTTATTTCCCAATTAAAACATCCTCCACAAATCACCCCCCTAGAAAATGGTCACAATTTTGGAAAATAATCTTTAAATAAGCAAAAACACTGCTAATGGGTCAGAAAATGGCCTTCGTCTCCTTTAGCGTCAACACCAACCAAACCCACATGCTCCGACTGTTTTGCAGACAACACCGTAAACAAAGACATGAACCCACAGAAAAGTCTGCAGAACCCCTGAGGTTTCAGGTCCTACAACAATAAAAAGGTACCCAAAGAAAAGGCGTATTAAACATGTGAAATATTCCGATGGAGACTCTCTCATTCTGATTGAAGCCCACAGCTAGACAAAAGCTGAGCAGGCTGCACTGTGGGGAGACAGTGGTGGGGCGCCCTGTCAGCGGGTTTGAATCCCAGCTGGGACCTTTCTGTGTGGAATGTATGTTCTCCTCTTGCATGCGTGGCTTCCTCCCACAGTTCAAAGACATGCTTCAAGGTTAATTGGGTATTCTAAAGGGGTGCTGAGGTGTGTCCCTGCAACAGACTGGTGACCCACCCAGGGTGTACCCTGCCTTTGCCCCAACTGTAACCCTACTCTGGCAGCTCCTGTGACCCCGAAAAGGTACTCATGGAGTTAAGAGGAAATGGATTATGGGATTTTCCCTGCATTAACTGAGTGTTCTTGTTACTGGAGAGTTACTAATAGAACCCACAGAACTATCCTGTCTATAGCGGAACCTCAGACAGTTCGGATCTTTATTCTGAGCATTTGCTTTTTATACAACACTTGTTGATTGATTTCAAGCATTGTAGTCAAAGTGAGAAAAGGTTTTCACAGATTTATCAAACTTATTACTTAAAAGGAGCAGGAAGAAGTGAGTTTATATACCCACTAGGTTCATTCATGAGGTTTACCAGTTTTGGCGATCCGGTTCTGATCCGATAGATTCTTTCAGTTACTAAATCCAGAGGTTATTGATGATTGATTCTCTTCGAAAACATTCCTTCATGAAAATTTCGTGAACAATTAACCGTTATGTAATAATCATTGATTATTAGAACACGCAATCTGATAAACCGAAGTAATTATTGATACATTGCAGATCAATAAAGAAAATCAATACTTATTGATTGTAATTCAGACATATCAGTAATCATTATTGTACATTACAGTGTAATACTTATTGATTGTAATTAAAAGAGCTTTGATTATTTCACCACCATCGAGTTCACACATGGATTTAGAATTATTCAATCACCTGTTGATCCTTAAATCCTCTCATCTTTATATCGTTAAATCAGAGTTTCTTTCTACATTTTCTTGAATATCTGAACATTGTTTGAGCTCATTCCTGAACCCGTTCCAGAGTTTAGAGCCACACCGACACACAGAACGTTTCTTTGTGGTTCTTATCAGTTTGATCTGGAATTCCTCGCCCCCTCAGTTTGTTCCTCCTTCATTTTCTAACAACTGTTTCTGAATATTCAATGGTAACGATTTCCCACTGACTGTATAGAAGTTGTTGGTGTAAAAACCAACAAGTTCATCCAGCTTTAAGTCTGGATTGATCAAATAAATAGTTTGTATGATCAAGATATCTGGCTTTATGTACAATTCTGACGGCTCATTTTTGAATTTGATTGAATTTTATCTCTATTTTTCTCTGGGATTATTGCAATTTAAGAAGTTTGACAGGAAATGTCATCGTGGTACTTAAGTCCCCCCATCCTGAACATCCTAAATTTAATACAGCGATGATAAAAACTGTACATCTGTCTTGGGTCATGCGTGTGATGGATATGAAGACTGCAGGCTTTTGCTTGTCTGTTCCAAGTACGCCACTTAAACTGTGACCTTGGAGAAAATGTGAATGGTTTTACCATTTAGTTCTGAGAGTAAACAGACTGTGACCAGAACGGAGGGCTTGCATATCTGTTGGTAGATTTGCAAGGGTCGCTTTCTGGAGCACCGCGGTCCGGCAGTGTTTGAGGCATGTGACACGCCGCTGGAGTGATCAGCTCCCCACTGTGCATCTGCTGATGTCTGCTGCAACAGACTGCAGCAGCGTGGTCCGCTCTGAAAGGGTTCTCTTGTTACAGCAGGAACCAGGCAGAGCTTTCTACGACACTGCATACTTCCTGCAGCTCCGCATGCTTTATGAAGCTCTGCATACTTCCTGCAGCTTCACGTACTTCCTGCAGCTCCGCATGCTTCCTGCAGCTCTGCATACTTAGTGCAGCTCTGCATACTTAGTGCAGCTCTGCATACTTAGTGCAGCTTCACATACTTCCTGCAGCTCCGCATGCTTCCTGCAGCTCCGCATGCTTCCTGCAGCTCTGCATACTTAGTGCAGCTCTGCATACTTCCTGCAGCTCTGCATACTTCCTGCAGCTCTGCATACTTAGTGCAGCTCTGCATACTTCCTGCAGCTCTGCATACTTAGTGCAGCTCTGCATACTTAGTGCACCTTCACATACTTCCTGCAGCTCCGCATGCTTCCTGCAGCTCTGCATACTTCCTGCAGCTCTGCATACTTAGTGCAGCTCTGCATACTTAGTGCAGCTCTGCATACTTAGTGCAGCTCTGCATACTTAGTGCACCTTCACATGCTTCCTGCAGCTCTGCATACTTAGTGCAGCTCTGCATACTTAGTGCACCTTCACATACTTCCTGCAGCTCCGCATGCTTCCTGCAGCTCCGCATGCTTCCTGCAGCTCTGCATGCTTTCTGCAGCTCTGCATGCTTCCTGCAGCTCCGCGTGCTTTCTGCATGTTCACTTAACCACACAATGCTTCTTTATGTGCTGCTTATCAATGATGTTCATTTTCCTTGGAGGACATATTATAGTGTTATTATTATTATTATTTTAAGGAAAGAAATTCAATGAATTCCTACTTTTAATTTAAAATTGAGTTTAAAAATTATACTAATATTACATTACTTAAAATAAGTAAAATAGAGTAAAATAAAGTACCGTACTTAATCAACATTTGTGAAGAATTCTGCTGTTTATGAAGCATAGTTGTAATAAAACATCAGAGGTTCAATTTTCACACAGAAGTTAGTTATAATAGAGTCCAAAATGATCAGAATATTTTAGATCATTCTGATTAGAAACTTCAATGTTTTTGTGGTTTTCCCAGTAAACGGCAGTGAAATGCTACGCGTTCCTTGCAAAGTGTGTTCATGACTTTTCTCACAGCTGTTGTGTCGGTTTCTGTTCTAACACATCCACCCTTCTCCCTCCAGCGGACTACAGCACCAGTGAGATGTTGGTGAACATGGGCAACCTGCCCCTGGATGAGTTCTACCCTGCGGTGGCCATCGTGACGTTGATGCGCATCCTGAGAGATCCCTCCCTCTCCAACCATCACACCATGGTGGTCCAGGCCGTCACCTTCATTTTCAAGTCTCTGGGGCTCAAGTGCGTTCAGTTCCTGCCGCAGGTCATGCCCACGTTCCTCAACGTCATCCGCGTCTGCGATGCCAGCATTCGTGAGGTATGTTCGCCTCCAGAGGCCGACTGCCATGGGAATCTGCCCCGCTAAGGCGGCTGCGCTCCTCCTCTCCTGCAGTTCCTCTTCCAGCAGATGGGAATGGTCGTGTGTTTTGTGAAGATTCACATCCGCCCGTACATGGACGACATCTTCACCCTTATCAGAGTGAGTCACTGCTCTCCCTCCCTCCAATCTCTAAGCAAACACCATCCAGCCTGATGTTTTCCTGTGAGTCGTACACACAGCATGACGGAGTCTGGTGTTGTAATCACAGACATGTTAGAGCTGCAGTGTGTCTGACAGGACGAAAGCTGATGTTACTTTTACAGTTGTCTTTGACTCTTGGAGAATTATTTCAGAAGTCCTGAGCTGTGGTTGGAGCTCCATCTTTTTCCCGCTCAACCTGTTGGACTCATCGGCTTAGAGAGGAATAGTGGTTTAGTCCTCATGGTATGACGTGACAGAACTGTGAAAGAAATGATGCGGGACTTGTAAAACATCCTCCCAAAGAAGCACTTCTATTAGGCCGGCTCAGAAAAATCCAAAATGTATCGTCCCCTCGAAATGGTAGGGAGCGCCTCAAAAAAGACGGTTTGCTCCGCAGTCGACCTCAAACTGTGTGTGTGTGTTTCTGTTGTCGCTGTTCTGTCAACCTGAGTGATGCGTGCATCACAAAACCAATGCAATAAACTGTTACCTTAAATGAATGTTAAACATCCTAATCCAGTCTTTGGTGTTAGGCGAATCATATGGACCCCTGCACGTCGTTTACCAATCGAATGAAGCCCTTCAATGTTACACGCCCGCCTCACATGTAGACGTCGTCTATTTGAAGCACAATTTCAGGGATGACTTTTATTTACGTATAAGCGTTGTGTGTGATGCATTAGTTCATTTATCACAGTAGTGATCACTAGTATCACACAGCACAAGCTTTCCTCATATCGTGCAGCCCTAATCCAGCCATCTTGGATTTTTTTTTTGGCAAGACTATCTTTAATCTTGCTGCCCCTTTGAGCAAACATTTATTTTAATTATTTTTTATTTTTTTGAGCAAACATTTAACCGTCACCACAGACTCAAAACTCCCCAACATTTGCGTGCACCTAGTACGCGGTGAAAATGAATTTTTGGCTCACTGAACCTCAGGCAGAGGCCGCTTATCTTGAAATTTCTCCCCAAAAAATCATTTTATTTATTAGTATCAGCCACAAATGTAAACTGGGAACTTCTGTCTAACACCTCCTAACTCCTGGAGCATCATGGGAAACTACTTGGGGAAAAATGTTGCCTTTAAAGTTTGTCGATTTTGCGCAGCAAGCTTGCAAAAGTGGCGTTTCCCCAAGCGCTCACACATTTTTTTTAACCAGAATTTTGTGAAAATGTAATACATGAATTGTTGGCTCAAACTGAACGAAACAATATAACCGTATCAGGAATGTGGGCGTGGTCAACAAAAAATCTGTGCCAAGGAAATCCAAAGTTTAATTTTGCCAATTCTTCTACAAATTCCATAGAGCTGTTTGGCACCATCAGACGTTCAAAAAAATAAAATGGTTGCCATGGAGATGAAACCAGTAGAAGAGCCACCATTTTTTGAAAGATTCTGTCGCGTGCAGCTCTGACCAGTTGTTTTTTGTTTTGCTATTTGTTCCGGTATCCCAAGTCATACCTTCATTGCAGAATTGATCACAAATATTTCACATGGCAGGTTTCCCTGCCGCCGTAGTTTCTGTGCAGCGAGGTAGAAATGTCCTGTAGCCATTTCAGTTTTTGGTAGCGCCCTGACAGACGTTAGCAGTGGCAGCGGTTCCTCCTGACGGAAAGTAATTTACAGAACTATACTGCTGTGCTTCCAGTCCCAAAGACTTCATAAATGGCGGCTGAAACAAAGGATCTATTCATTTTCTGCTGCAGTTCACAGCTGCGGCGTCCAGATGAGGGGACTGGTATAGCTTTTCAAGATGTACTTCCACTCTGAAGTCTGCTGCCACAGGCGGCAAACGCAGGAAGTCGGGGGCTGCCGGAGACTTCTGGTCGTCCACGAAACCCCTTTGCCAGATCTCGCAGCAGAAGCTCATCGGCTGAGCGACAGACTTTTAGGCCTCCACCTTCACAGGAGGTGATGTCGTTTCAGCTGTACATTAGTTTCAGCCTTACATTTTTAAAGAGCAGAGGGCCAAACTGTGAGTTAGTTATGGTCATTCCTGCACTTGAGTGCAGATATTCCTGTCACAGCCTTACATTTCAGCTCTCAGGCCACGTTTTTGCCGGATGTGGTTTTGGGACAGATGGACCTTAACCGCTTGATTGGTCTTGTTGTGGTTCAACAAACACAACTGAAGCTTTGGGCTCCTTGATGGTTCCTGTAAAGAAGACGCTGCTTCACCTTTCAGGATGATCAGCCAAAACAAAAGAAACTGACCCAAGACTCAAACTTCCTCCTGGCTGAAAACCCCCCCAGGGAAAAATACTCCACACTGTTCGTCTGTTAAGGAGCACTGACTGTATCTGAGAACTGGACTGAGTGGCCCCTCCCCCCTGGCGTTCCAAACAGGAAGTGTCTCCAAGAAGCCAAAATCCCACAGACGTCTACAGAGAAACTAACAGCTGTTCCTCAGTCATTCTATCGGTCAGAAGAACCGTTCTGGATCCGATTCCTTTTCTGAACATCTTGATAATCATTTTTTTCATGATATTTTTTTCTGTAGTTCAAGTTATCGAACTCATAAACTGACCAATCAGATTCCTCAAAAAAGTAGGTGGAGCCTCTTGGCCCCCACAACCAACGTTCAAAACGTTTGACAGATTTTGTGTAGCCCGCCTTCAAGTGGTGGGGGTGTGGCCTTCCAACAAGCTCACTCCTGATTGGCCATAGTGGTGGCCATAGAATTGATGACTCATAGCGACTCAGACCAATCACTGCTTGCTGACGACGTCTGGCTCCAACATCTAATCTATCCCACAATTATGGAGACTAAATTGACCTTTCTTCTCGTATCCATATTTCTTTGACGTCAACCTGATGGACAAATATCTGTTATGAAGACCTCTCCAAGACTTTATTATTTATTTTATTTATTTACTCTCCAATCAATTTATAAATTAACATCTCAAATGGATTTGATATTTCTATTTTCTTTTTCCTTTGTTTTGATCTCTGAAAATTGCTTTTAATCAACCAATCACTGAAGTTCTGTGTAAATGTTAAAGTAGACATTAAGACGCACAGAAAGACTTCAAAGTTAGAAATTCCCTTTACGTTGATTTTATTGAAGCGTTTATTTTGAGGCATTGCTGTGCGTCAATGTGATCGAGCCAAGAAAAGAAGCAGCAGGTTCCCAAGGTTGAAGATCCTCAAGAGCAAGACAAAAATAAACTGAAGGATCCAATCCTGCCTTTAGTTTTGCACAGAATCATTTCAGCATCTTGTGAGGATCCCCTGCGGTTGTGTGGATCCAGGCTGGAAGGGTGTGGGTTGTGTTGTTGTTGGGTTGTTGTTGTTGGGTTGTGTTGGCGTCGGGTTGTGTTGTTGTTGGGTTGTGTTGTTGTTGGGTTGTGTTGTTGTTGGGTTGTGTTGGCGTCGGGTTGTGTTGGCGTCGGGTTGTGTTGGCGTCGGGTTGTGTTGTTGTCGGGTTGTGTTGTTGTTGGGTTGTGTTTTGTCGTTGTGAGGTTTGCTACCAAATGCTGGTCTGGTCCGTCTCCCGCTGTAATCGGGACAGGAGAATGAACAAAGATCACAGGCTGTTAGCATTTAATATTGAACTAATGTTTGTGTGATTCAACACTGAAGAACACAGCAAATGACACCAGAACTGGCTTCTGTGCTGCAGGAGTACTGGACTCCCAACAACCCCATGCAGAACACCATCATCCTCCTGATCGAGCAGATTGTGGTGGCGCTCGGTGGAGAGTTCAAGCTCTACCTGCCTCAGCTCATCCCACACATGCTGCGCGTTTTCATGCACGACAACAGCACCGGGCGCAGCGTAACCATCAAGGTGGGTGTTTCAGCGTGCTGGGGCTCTGTTGCTGTGTTGAGCTGTGTTTTCTAAGATGCATCCATGAGGGTCAACCTCCAAAACCTCAATACAGGTCTTTGCGGATTCTGCCCAGAACTGTTTCAAATGGTCCTCCTTCACTCCATGCTCCTGCAGAACCACACATCAGTTTACCGCCAACTTACTGAGGCTCTGACCAGAGCCAGTCACCCCCCCCCCCCACCAACCCCCAGCTTTAGTGCAACAGTAAAAACTCCATGGACCTTCAGCGCACTGCAGTTTTACGGGCGTTTGTGGGAATCCGTTTGGTTCTGTCTGGTCTGCAGAGTCTGTAATTGCAGTTCATGGATTCACGGGAGCGGCAGAGGGGGTGTCAGGTTCTGGTCCAAAGGAAAAGGAAAACACACTTTTCCATTTTTTAAAAATCTTTTTCAGCTCCAATAACCCCCCCACCCCTACAGCATATCCATAAATACTTGTACGCCTTCACTTCAGCTTCCTGCCGTCTCGCCATGTGCCCTTTAGACATGGGCTGCTGGGGGGGGGCAGAGATGCTGGGAGGGGGGTTGTCTGCAGCATACGTCATCCTTTTAAGACCCCAGAGTGTCTGCATTCTTCACACAACAGGATCTTTACTGTAGAACCAAAAAGGCCTATACTGTTCTGGGCAGCTTTCCCATGATCCTTTGCTCCTCTCATATCACTTTTACCAGATGAACCAGAGTTAATTTCAAACAATATATTGAACTTTTTACAGGATGTGGATGACTTTAGAGTCATTAACTCTTCATTTGACTCCTCGTGAGGGGTGTGTGTGTGTGTGTGTGTGTGTGTGTGTGGGGTGTGGGGGGTGTTTGGAGTCTTCATCCATGTTGTTCTTGCAGCTGCTAAATGCCATCCAGCTGTTTGGTGCTAACCTGGACGACTACCTTCACCTGCTGCTGCCCCCCATTGTCAAACTATTTGATGCCCCCGACGTTCCCCTGCAGGCCCGCAAGTGAGTTTTGACTTTCATCACATATGGAGTGACATCTCACGTTGTAGTGGCAAATGAAAATATTAAATATTTGCTTTCAAATAAAATGTTTCCGTTTGCAACACAAATGTTTTCTCATGCGTTGTGACTCGTGTTTTCCTATCTTTGATTTTGCTCTCATAAGTTTCTGTTTAGCTGACAAAGCTGCCATCAAACAGCCAGAAAAAAATTGAAAGCAAAGAAAAATAATTTGACAGCAAATATTTAATATTTTTATTTGCAACTTGAAGAGTTTTGTGTGCAACGCGGCGGCATAAATGCAGCTCCATAGGAATGCCGTGTTCCCTCGCTGTATCGCGGTCCACCTTTCACAGACTTTTATTTAGGAATATGTTGGATCCTTTTATTATTATTTTTTAATTTTGCATTGCGTTCTTTGCCCTGATTGGCTGTAGACTTTGTCAATCAATCCGTGTCAGATCTATGTATCTGGACGTTTTTTTTCCATGAAGGTTTGAACTTTGAGAGTCTTTAACCAAAAGACAAAAGTGTGAAGATGTTGACGTCTGCCTGAGAAGAGTGTAGAAAGTGTGCAGCGTGGAGTTAAACATCTATCCTGCTTCACAGATTCATCGGTCGCGGGTCATTTTTAGGACGTATGCCTGCTAAAACGAGGGAACGCTGTAAATGAAAGTAAACTGTGACGTGAGAAGAACCAGGTGTGGAGATGCGGAGCTAAAAGCAGGCGTTTCCTGGTGGTTCCTGTTCTTTCATGTAGAGAGCGGCGCTAAAGCGCCTCAGATAGCTCCGTTTGTGAGCACGTTTTCACGTGAACCGTATCGGTTTCCTGTTTTCTTGTGTGGTTCAGGGTTGCCCTGGAGACCCTCGACAGGCTGACGGAGTCCCTGGACTTCACAGACTACGCTTCTCGCATCATTCACCCCATCGTTAGGGCGCTTGACAGCACTCCTGAGTTACGGTCCACCTCCATGGACACCCTGTCCTCGCTAGTTTTCCAGTTGGGAAAGAAGGTAGGCACATTGGTCCCTGGAGTGCTGCTGTTATTCTGTAGGCCGGCCTCTACTGTTGGCCAGACATGAAGCAGGTTTCCGTAACCCTCCTCAGTCTCTGCTGCTTCCTGCCAGACTAATGATGTCACAGACTGTTTGCCAGCAGGGGGGGTTGTTTATGAGAGTGGATGAGGACACATGTACCCTGGGCTCTCAAGACCCTTCTCCTCTTGACTCTTTTTATTGTCCTGAGGTCTAACCTCAGAACCACCAGGCCTCCTTCCAGTCATGACTGGCAGCAAAGCCACAGGAAAGGCTTTTGATCCGTCACTCATGGAGGTTGCATGTTAGTGCCGCATGGCCCTCTATTTACTTTATGGAGAAAGGAAAAAACTGTAACTGGGCCGACCGCATCAAGCATGTGTAGTCTTTGTTTACATGGCCTCTCTTTCTGCTTATTTTTAGTACCAGATATTTATCCCCATGGTGAACAAAGTGATGCTGAAGCACAGGATCAATCACCAGCGCTACGACATTCTCATATGCCGCATCGTGAAAGTAAGTTCTTCTGCTTTCTGGAAATGTACTCCAAGTTATTGGGACTGAATTTGGGGGATTTGTCTCCGGTTCCCGGAGGTCCAAATATCAGGAAGTAAACTTCTCCCCGGGATTTGACCATGAATGTCTTAATCTAAAGAAGAGATCTTCCCTGTCAGCTTCTCCTGGAGGTATTGATGTCTGGGAAGTTCAGCAGAGATCCTGACCGCCCATCTTTAATGAAAATGTTGTTTTTAACATGTTCTTGTGGTTATGGAGGACAAATGCACAACAATTTCAGCTCTAAATTGCATTTCTACATTTTTTCTTTA
Source organism: Oryzias sinensis (assembly GCA_037389245.1). NCBI lineage: Eukaryota > Metazoa > Chordata > Actinopteri > Beloniformes > Adrianichthyidae > Oryzias > Oryzias sinensis. Next base: position 668,311 of record CM074492.1, on the reverse strand, counting down.
TTCAAATCGTTGTGAATACGGAGCAGATAAAAACATACAGTGTGAAAAAGATCGTATGTGTGACGTAGAAAATGCACTGGGCGGAGCCACAAGCTCCCAGCTCCGCCCCTTTCTGATCATCCACTGTCAGACAAAGAGATCCATAAGCGTCTTTGTTTTCCTGGTCTGAGCTGGAATCTGGATCAAACTGGACGGCCGTCCAGTGGTAATGCTGGGGGGGGGGGGCGCTGGGGGCGCTGTAGGCTAGCTGGAGGGAGTGTAAACACAAAGCTCTCAACAGACGGCGGGGTTACCCCGTGCCAACAGTCCCGTCACAAACTCAGAGATGAATTTCTGATGAACTCTTGCTGCTCTGCAGAAACTATGTCCTAGAAGGCGACGCAGGTTTTTGGTTAAAAGCGGCATCATCATCATCATCATCATCATCATCAGCACAATGAAAAAACTACTGGGGACGCTTTGCAAAGTAAATCAGATGATCGAAGTGGGACTTTAAAAAACGTCTTAAACTCCTTTTTATTGCTAGACTTTTGGCAGCAAGAGCCTCCGCTCTGCTGGTGTGTTTTAGTCTGTTTTTAACTGTTCTTATTTTACTCTGTTGTACTTTTATATTGAACTACTTTCCTATTTAATCCTTTTATCCTTTAATTGCTTTTTGTTCTTAGCTTTTGCCTCGGCCGCCGTCAGGTTAAGGCGCCGTAGACGAAGCGATAGATGGACTTTTGTTGATCAACGACCTCAGCCGGAAACGCTGGTCTGCTCTGGCTGTGATGTGTGATGACTCTACCATGTGTGCTGATGCTTGTGCGGCGTTTGCGCTCCTGTGGTCACCGTAGGGCTACACTCTGGCAGAGGAGGAGGAGGACCCTCTAATCTTCTCCCATCGCCAGCTCCGCGGCAACAAAGGTGACGCTCTGGTCAGCGGGCCGGTGGAGCCGGGCCCCATGAAGAAGCTGCACGTCAGCACCACGGCACTTCAGAAGGTCAGACGCAGGAACTGCTGTCCCTCATTATTTACGCTTTGGTGGTGAAAGATGGCAGACACTCGGTTTGTTTGCTGGCAGAGCTGCAGGTGTAGCCGCCGTTTCCAGTAAACAGGTCTGAAGCCACATTTAAATCCCAGCTTTGCTTACGAATCAAGTGATCGATGCAGATTGGAGTAAAGCTTTTTCACATAAGCAGAATGGCAGAAGGAGAGCAGATGGGACACAGAGTTAAAGCATCGGAATCTGAGGTCTGAACCAACAGTCCTCATCGTATTTCCACAGATTGGATGAGTTGTGTTGAAACGAAACGCCTGAGCAAAGACCATCTGTGATGTCGTGTCTGGAGAACGTGTTGCTTCCACAGTTCCCACAGCCGTCTGTAAAAGATCTCGTCTTCCCCCGCGCAGGCCTGGGGGGCCGCGAGGAAGGTGTCCAAAGACGACTGGCTGGAGTGGCTGAGGCGCCTGAGCGTGGTTCTGCTCAAAGAGTCGTCTTCTCCAGCCCTGCGGTCGTGCTGGTCACTGGCGCAGACCTACATCCCACTTGCCAGGTATGGAAGGGCCGTCTGATGTTTCAACTTTGACCTGCAGTTAAACTGCAGCTTAAAAATAAACATCCGTCTTTTATTAGTGCACCAAGCAGAAGTGATTTACACGTGTAAACAGGTTTCAAATGAGTTAATAGCGTGGTGAGTTCTGCACTCTGGTTGGCTGATGGGTGTGTATTAAGGGTTAATGGCAGACAAAGTGTGCATTATCAGAAATTGACGCATGACGTGGAAGCCTGAACCAGTTGCTTCCGCGAAGCAAAAGAGATAAATATTCAACCACTTTTTAGTCCTTTATGCTTATTTTTGTTGGTTTGTATCGCTTTTTTCACAAAAAGTGGAGATGGTCAGGTGTGCCGTGGGAAATTGCCCTCATTAACTGATCTAAAAACATTTCCCAATCTCCAGGAAATCAGCTCTGTGTTCATCCAAACAGGTCCTGATAAAACACTGAGTAGTTAGAAATATGAAAGATCATAAAATACTTTTTTCTTTGTGTTTATTTGATTCTATTAAAGACATTTTGACAAGAATGACGGTACCGCGATGTAGCTGCAGCTAAAGCTGTTTTCTGAAAAGTCCCGCCCCTTTAACTGTCTCCACCAATCATTCTTGGAGGCTTAATCACATCTCGTCAGTCTGACCAATCAGAATTGTTAAAGTCTTCACTTCCTTGTCCGGATTCTGCTCATAAAGTCGCTCATTTCTGAGAAAAATACCAGCTAAAGCTAGTCTTTATCGGTGTAGCTTTCCACAGAATCCGGTATCAGACCGTGGAATAAGTGAACAAAACAATAAAGCTCAGAGATGAGTCTGTGTGCCACTACATCTCCCATGATGCATTGGGTTAAAGTGACAGATTTTAGTCAAGGATAAACTGTGTGGCTCAAAAAAGGTTGAAAAACACTGAAATAAAGCATCAGATCAGAGAGAAAGTTCTCCTCTGACTGCTTCTTTTTGTCCAGATGATGAAGAAAAAGTTTGTTTTAAAGAAGCCGGCGCAGTGATACAGAACATTTGAGCGTGACCGGAACTACTTTTTTAGGTGTGTGGTTATCACTGTGCGCTATCACTTTGTAATGCACACCCAGCAGCCAATCGGAATTGAGAATTCACCCGGACCATGGTATAAAAAGTCAGCTTTTAGTGAAAAAATGATCCAAAACAAATAAGAATAAAGGACTAAAAACTGGTTGTATATTTATTTCTTTTGTAAGTGACCGTGGTATAAGCAGGTTAAAGACCTTCAAAGTGTGCATTATCAGAAAGTAACGCACAAATTTAGCCGTCGGCCATTAACTCTTGCTTAAATCATGAACGTTGGGAAGCAGAATTCCTCAGAGCAGAGCTGTGGATACCAACCCTGGTTTCTCCTGGTTTTCTGGGCTCCACAGAGACCTGTTCAACGCGGCGTTTCTGTCGTGTTGGTCCGAGCTGAGCGAGGACCAGCAGGACGAGCTCATCCGCAGCATCGAGCTGGCTCTCACCTCGCAAGACATCGCCGAGGTCACACAAACGCTGCTGAACCTGGCGGAGTTCATGGAGCACAGTGACAAGGTGAGAACCCACGGAGAGAGCTGAAGCTCAGAGCTGCCTAGCAACAGCCAGCAAATCTGAAGGATTTAGAAGAGAGGCAGAAACCAGAACCTCTGACTCCTGTGCCTGATAGTAAAGGTTTTACCACAAAGTCCACCAAGAGGGTTTTAAATACTTACTTCCCTCAGTGAACTGAGAATAAATGTTTCTGAATCCGTAAAGTGGATTTTTGATTTCCTTTGGGATTCTCTGTCTCACTGTTCAAATGATCCAACCTTCAGGATGACAGACTGCCAGTGGGCAAATCTGCAAAACCAACAAAGGATCAAACTCTTATTTCCTCCACAGTATTTTCTACATCAACACATCTACGGACCACAAACACAAAGGTGTGCGTGAACACTCTGCACTCATGCCTTTTCCAGGGGAGCTGAGGGCTTTTCCAGATGTGAGGAGCTCATAACCGACAGCTCATTCGCTGAACTTCCAGCACCGCAGCTCAGATCGAGTTACGGCCTTCCACTTTGCTAGAGCACGAGCGGCGCGTCGCACGCCGTCCTGAGCGTAAACCAAAGCCATCGGAACAACAGCAGGACTCCTCGTGCTGCAGTTCTTCATGCATCTTAACTTTTCAAAGGACAGGAGAGAAGATCATAAAGCAAGAAGCTTTTAGCACTTTGTTGCCGCAAACATTTCCAGATGGAAACTTCCTTGTTTGACCACACAAGTCGAACCCATCGGCAGCTCCAGCATCTCTGTCATTTAGCCTTTTAACAACGTTGAAGCCGTCAAATCCATTTTATTGTAATTTGAAGACAACTTGAATCAGAATTTGTAGTTCAACCTGAAAAACGGCTCATCCTTCTGTCATCTTGCTCTTTCAGGGCCCTCTGCCTCTGAGAGACGATAACGGCATTGTGCTGCTCGGGGAGAGAGCCGCCAAATGTCGCGCCTACGCCAAGGCCCTGCATTACAAAGAGCTGGAGTTCCAGAAAGGTCCTTCTCCTCTCATCCTGGAGTCTCTGATCAGGTAGAAGCTTCTCTGATCCCACAAACCTAATGAGAATATGTAGAAATGCTGTAGTGGTTCCTGAAGCAGCTGGACTGTCCTCAAGGATCCAGGTTCTGGTGTCTGCAGTGGTTCCTCTGACGGCTTTCCCTTCAGCACCAGAACTCATCCTCTATTGGATCGTAATTTCAGCTGCTTTATGAACACAAATGAAGTTTGGACGCCTGAAGCGGGAAATGTGCTCCTGGATGTTCCGCCTGAGACGAGTTTGTTCAAAACGACACTGCAAAAGACGCAGCCTAAAACCAGGAGAAGTTCACTCATTCCAGAAGGAAATCATTAGAAAGTGATGGACAGTCGATCGTATCAACTTATACGACATTAATGGAATTCAACACAAACATTCAAAGTAATAAGCACAAAAAAACCTGTTAGAACGACTTCAAAGTAAATGTTAAGTTGCCCATTAATACGTATTTTTTTGCTAGTTCTGATTAAATAGTTTGTATATCTTGAGTTTTATTAACTTAATTATTTATGTTGTAGTGACAAAAACGAGTGTAAAAAGTGGAAATGACTAATTTTAGAATAAAATGTGAACAAACATCCATCATAATAAATGCTCAGTCATAAAATATGCTTGGTCATATTTTCTATACCATAATGCTTAGTCATAAAATCTGAAAATGCCTTTTCTTAGAACATAAATCTACATTTTTGTTTCCAAAATAATGACCATGAATGTCACTCTAAACTTTAAACGAGATTAAACTGAAAATTACAATGATATCTGAGATTCTTTGAGTCTTAAATCACATTTTTATGATGTCAAGAGTCTGGATTAAAACAGATTTTGACCCTTTTTAATAACCGTTTCCTTATTTCTAGCTCCTAATGAGACTAAATTCTCCTCTGTGCTGATTTAAGAAAAGCTTGGAAAGCTGTAGAGCAAAGAGAAGTTGGACCAACTTCAAACCTGCTCAAACATCTTTAATGTCTGCAGGTATCAGATGGTCTGCAGTGTAGTTTTGCTTCTGCTTCAGTTAGAAAGACGGAAGCTCTTGGCTGAAAAACAACCGTAAACTCCAAATAAAGCCTGAGGAATGTGACCGTGCACTTCCTCCTGCCCTACCGCCCTGTGATACCTCCTTTTCCATCCCATTTTCTTTTTCTCTCGTGGACGTTTGGCATGGCACAGAGAAATGTGTTTTCCAGCCATCTAATTGGAGCCGTGCCTCCTTTTCATCTGTGAGCGTCTGGCCTTGTGTTTTCGGTGCGGCCTGTTTTCAATTTCTCAGGGGCCTTGATGATGATGAACGATGGGAGCCAACGCTCTGGCGTTATCCCCATCTGGTTCTCACCTCTGCCGGGCTCCCCATAAAAGATTCAGGCCTCCGTACGGAAAGCGGTGCAAAGGCTGAAGCATCAGAAGACGCTCTGCCCTGCTTTGGATTAAATGTGTTCATTATTTCTAACTCCTAAACTCTTCCTAATGGAATCCGTATTTTCTAAAATGTTCCTGAAGAATATATTTACGTCTAAAGATGTTGGTGTTTACCTAAACTTTAGGGGATCTGTTGCTTTCAGTTCAGTTAGTCATTTCATGGGTTGATTTTACGTAGTGAGGTCAGCTGACCTAACTTGGTGTTCCCTGGAAAACGGAGTCAGGTTTTGTGACTTGCAGTGGGCAAAGTCTCGCCACCACATCCTGGTTGGTTGTTGTTGTGGTCGTTCTACAGTAAAGGTCAAAATTCTGTGTCTGGGGGGACTTGACCTTTCTGAATGCACCAAAACAGTGATGGATCTGACTGCCCTGGTTGTGAAGACACGAGGCTGACGGCAGCCAGACTCCCCTTTGTTCAAAGCTTTTGATTGGCAGATTTGGTGTAGCCTGGTTTCAAGTGGTTCCAACAAGTGGAGTCCTGATTGGCCAGAGTGGTTGCCATAGAAACAGTGACCCAGACCAATCGCTGCTTACTGACGACGTCCGGCTCCAACATGGTTGCATCCATACGGCGAGAAAATGGCAACAGTCTTGACTTTATTGGGTTGGAGCTGGTTTCTATGGATGACGCCACACGTGTTCAGTCCAGCTCTCCCATACCCCCTGTGCTATTCAAGGTAGGTTTATGTTTGGAGTGGGGTCATCTAGACCCACTAGACAGTGCTCTGAACCTTTTTTCTTCAATGATTGTGATCTTCACTGGTGTCCATGGATTACATGAAATCTTTCCACCTTTGTCATGGTGGATAAAGTGGCTTTGACGATACCTGGGACTGGACCCTGTGTGGCCCTCAGTCAGTTGACGTTGCTGCATGGGGGCCTGTGGTCACCGTTTTAGGAGATGACCTGAGTCTTTACGTTTAAAGGTTTGATTGATTGTTAATTTTTGCAGCAATGAATCCTGTTTGAAAAAGGATAGATGATGTAAAAAATAGCTTTATTTAACTGCTGTACACATTTTACAAATGACACATTTTCATCATAAATGTAATTTTCTCCCCTCATAAACAAAAGGTGCATTTGTAATGTTAAATGCCTTAGTGTTTGGCTGTTTCAACTGAAGATTTTCTTTGAGTTCTTATCAGTTTTAACCATTTGTAGTTGAATGAAACCTGACGGACCTCATCAGCTCTGTTAACGTCCATCCGGAAGAATCTAAATCCAGTAGTCTGTGAAGGACATCTTTAATGAAAAAATGATCTATTAAAGCTCTAAAAAATAAAAATTCTTTACTGATAAATACACAAAATGAACTAAAATTTACAAACACTGCAAAAGCTCAGCACATTCATCAATGTTTAACCCGCCAGTCGGAATCCGCACCTTTGGTGCTAAAGGCGAACCGTGGAGCAGGCTTTAGTGAGATTCCTTTACATTTAGAAGTTGGATGTACCAGAACGCTCCGCTCTATGGATGGAAGCTCGCCGGCCGGATCTTCATCTCCACTTTCTTCAGGGAGTAGTTGGGGCCGTGCCAGGCGTACCAAGTGATCCCATCTGTTTTCTTTGTGTGCTCGCCATAGCGGTAAAACATACCGTTCAGGTTGGAGTCGGTGCAGCAGTTGTACCAGTAACCACCTGGAAAGAGGGAACAGATTTACTGCCAACCTGGAACATGTGTAGTCGTTTGAATATGTGGGCAGGGCTTTTGTGGGTTTTCACCTTTGCGCAGGGCTGCACAGTCATCCACACATTTGTCGTTGTCCCTGTTGATGGTGCTGAAGTTGGTGGTGTTGTGGTAGCGGAGGGAGTCGCCAGCGTTTCCGCTGTAGTTGGCGATGAAGAGCTTGTAGCTGTTGAGCTCGTTGGCCATGTTGAAGAGGCTGTACTCGGCATAACGCGTCTGTCCCTCCCAGTCCTGCATGAACACGTGTAAAGATGTTTTATAGACGGTTCGGGTGAAGGCTACGCGCATTAACATAAATAAAACAAATGTTCATGTTTATGGCTTTGAAACGGCTGGTGTTCCAGCTGAAGCCCGTGGCTCCAACACTCACCTCCATCTCAATCCTGAGCACCGTGGGCTGCCTCGTGAGGCGCACGATGTGGTCATTGCCCAGCCAGAAGTCTCCTCGAATGGATCCAAATCCACTTTTGTAATTCTTCCAGTCCCGGTTGAAGGACAGCAGTCCAATTCTGCGCCGCTGGATCAGTGTCCAGCCACCTCCATTCGTCTCCATGTCACAAAAGACCTGAAGGGACAGACGCCTTTTATCGAAGGGCAACAGGAAGCTGGTGGATGACTGAGGCAAGGCTTTCCGCGCTCGGCCAAACAAAGGAATCACGTTCGCTTGGTTACGAGGTTGACTTACGCTGAGCTCCGGTGTGCCCAGAAGCTCGTCTTTAGGCAGCTTGTACACGCCAGAGATCTTATAGTTCCTGCTGGAGAGGGACGCACAGTCGTATATGGCATCTGGGGAAAATAAAAATGAATATTGGGTTATGTTTTGTCAGAAACCCATATGCAGTTTTGTGAGTAGTTTCTGTGGATGTCTGCTGTGAAAAGCTTCTTTCTGAATGTCTGATTCACTTTGCAGATGTAAACTTGACACAGAAGTTCTCTTGAAAGACGTCTTAGCAGAACCCAGCAAATATAAGTGACTGCACGGTTCATTTTTTTACCCCGGTCACAGGGTGTAAATCCCATCAGCGGTTTTGTCAGGTCATGATGGGTCACTAAACTCCAGACGGGCTGTGGAAATCTGCCTCCTTCTTAACCTTTGACCCTCTTCCTGTCCTTTCCATCTGCGGTCTAGTGATGTTTGAAAAGGTCAATTGTTCTCTGGATCTTCACCCATAAATGCAGATTTCTTAAAGGCACGGGGTTGAGCTTTAAGTCGTGCTGATTGTTGGGGTCGAGCAGAGGAAAAAGGACTTTGGTGGAGCGTGTTATGGGCGGGGCTCACAGGCTTCTCACAGCCTTCAGCAGACTAATCACCATCGTCTCCACGGCTGACTAGTCCACTGAACTAACCTGACTGGATAAAATGAACTAGAAACTCTTTTGAATGATCATTTAAGAAGCAAAAGTGATCCCTTGATCTTTCTAATGTTTCATATGCAAATAAGTTCTGAGCTGGTTTTTCCAGCTGCTTCCACTCACCTGAGGAGGTCTGGGTGACGGACTGCAGATTCTGCAGCTGCATGATCTCCACGCGGTTGTTGATCTCCGAGTACCTGCTCTCCGCCTCTGTGACCCGAGCTTCTTGTTGCCGGTTCTGCTGGTCCAGGTCCATTATCTGCCTCACCACATTCCGCAGGTCTGTTTCCTGCTTGCGGCTCAGCTCTTCCAGGATGCTGGTGAGATTGGCCACCTGAACCTTCAGCGAGCGCACCTCATCGCAGCACTGACCTTTGGGAGGCTTGGGAGGTGTCAGCTTCTTCCTGGGACTCTGGGCCCATGTCTCTGCTAACAGGAGCAGAGCAACCCCCCAAACCACGAAGCTCACATTTCTTTTGGTCATTTTAGAGGATAGCTTTCAGTTGTTCTAACTATCCAAGTCTAGAAGCGACAGAAGTGTTGGCCAGCTGCTGTGAAGTTCTCCTTTTGAAAAGCTCTGTGCTGGTTCCTCTGAGAAGTCCTCCTCCGTCTGAGGGTCTTAAGTATTCTGCATGTGGATCCTCCCCCCTTTTCACGGCGCTGACCCTCTCCAAGCGTGTGGGCGGAGATCATTTTCCCCTCACTACGTCATCCTTAATCTGCCATGCACTCACTCAGCAAAGGTTTAGGCCACGCCTCCCTCTGCTTTGTCAGGTGTTTAACGTTTCCAGGCCGTCGTGACTCCATAAGGAGTCGGGAAAAGGAGCTGGAGTCTGGAGGCCGACCGTCTGAATGTTCATGTGGAGTTCTGCAGGGAGCTGGTTCTAAAGAACAGCTGCTGGTAGTTTCCTGGTCTCCTGCCGCATTGAAGCGATCACCTTAATGACAGATTTTGCTTTCGTCCTCGGGGCGAACCCATTTCTCCTCGTTTCTTGTTAGGAAAAGTGTAGAGTCCCCCCTAACTGCAGGTTGTGTGTTTCAGTTATTGCTACCCTCTCTGGCAGATGTTCAGGTGTTTTCCACATTGCTCTGTCAAAGAGGGGCGTTCACACACGGGAAACGCCCCAAAACACAAAAAGCAGAAATTATTCAGCTGACCTTTAGTAAGCTCAGTTAAACTGCTAATTTTACTGAATTTATGGTTTGATATATGTACGTAATGTTATGTACATGTGTGTTATTTTGATCTTTTAGGGTGACTTTAGCATCAAAATAGCCCTTTTGCTAACTCTGGCATATTGACAGGAAGGTTTATTAATATGCGCTGTCCCTGTATCCAATAAATAAATAAATACAACCACTAATGTTAGGTTGGGGGTGTGGGGGGCTGTAAGCTAGCAGGAGAGAAGGTAAACAGATGGACGAAGGTCCCGCCCACAACTCAAGAGGTGAATTTCTGATGAACTCCTGCCGCTCTGCAGAAACTATGTTCTAGAAAACGACACAGGTTTTAGGATTTTGGCTCAAGACGGCATCATCATCGTGAAAAAACCACTGACAACACTTTGAAAACAGATCTGAAGACGATCGGAGTGGGACTTGAATGTAATTACTGTCAAATTCATTTCCATCAAAGCTCAGCAGTGTTGTGGGTGTTCCCTAGCAACTGATTGGACGTTAAAACAGGAACCAAAGGGAAATCTTTAAACTCTTATCTGGTGTAAAATTACACCAGAATGGCCTTGTTTGTAGAAAAAGCTCCTTTTCTCCAAACGTTTGGCAGATGTTCTTCTCTTGTCCTCCGTTGGTCCGATAAACAAATGAGGAAAAGCTTAAGTTCTGCTTTCATATTCATCATCTCTGCATCTTGGGAGCCGCAGGCTTAGAAAACACTGTTAAAATGACTGTTTTTCACATTTCAAACAATTGCGTAAGAGTCGTTCATGGCTTTGATTTGCCAGATTTGGCAGGAATTATTTGGATGCACAGGCCTTCTTTTGTCTCTGCTGGACACTTTCTAGAATAGCTCAGCACTTCACAATTTCTTTGTATTCTTAGCAGCATTTTCTGCAGCCATCTTTAAATGTTCCCATGTGTTTTTGGTTTCCTGTATTTGTTTGATTTGTAAGACACACATGGGAGTAACAAGCCATTTGTCTTTTTTATAAGATGCCGGGCTGCCTTCACGCTCATTCTGGAGCAGACGCTAATATGTTTGACTCTGATAAAATCATAGACTCCATCTGTTTATGACTTCACGCATTCGTCAGTGGAAAACGGTCTGACCAAACTCTGGTCTCTGCAGCCGTTCATTCAACACACCGGCGTCCAGCCTCCCCCTCTGTTGGTTCTGGTGCTGTTTGGCCCCCAACCATCCTGGGTCTCAGCATGAGCACCCCCCTCTCTTCTTCAAATCGTTTGCTCCCTTTCGGGGTCACGGGAGCCTATCCCGGCCACTTGGGGGCGATGGCAGGGGACAGGTCGCCAGTCTGTCACATTCACACCTAGGGACAACTTACAGTGACCAATGGACCTATGAAGCATGTTTCTGGCCAGTGGGAGGAAGCCGGAGTCCCCAGAGAAAACCCCCACATGCAAGGGGAGAACATGCAGAAAGGCCCCCCACTGGTATTCTGGTTCAGGGCCCCCAGCCGGGACTTGAACCTGGGGCCTTCTTGCTGTGAGGCTAGAGTGCTAACCACTGCACCACCGTGTTTATGTTTTTATGATTATTTACAAAGAGGCTCTAACATAGCAGAAAACTGTTGAATGATAAAAATGTTGTTGGTATTGGAAGAGTTTGAATATCCTCAACAAAATCTATTCAAATTTGTTTTCTATTATTTCTGTGAACTTCCAGTTCTTCCATTTCAAATTAGCCATTGGAAATGCAGAGGGTTCACAGCAGAAAACTCTGTCAGAGGGTTCGCTGACGTATGGTAACTAGAGCCGCACGATGTGAGGAAAACTCGCGATATCAGTGATTATTATTGCGATGGCGATATAACTTGCGGTATTTGAACACATCGCAAAACAACCAAAAACATCATTTCTGTTTCACTGCAACAGTTTAATGACCAACATCTAGGTAGCAGATGAACATCTAACATAAAAAGGTCAAATGGATTTGATTCCTTAAATACTTTTAGCACTTACTTTTTATTTATTCATCACTTTATCTTCTGTTTTATGTATATTGCACATCTTGATATTGCGATAACGTTTGTGATTTATTTTGCAGGCCTAATGGTAACTGTGGTTTTTACTGAACCTCCTGTTTTGGTTTGTTTTGTTCGTGATCAAAGGGAAGGTCCTATCCTTTTTTTTTTTTAAGTCTGCCTTTCAAAAACCCACTTTTTGGTGAATCTAACAGCCATCACTCATTAACCTTTCCCCAGATTTCACTTCAGGGACTTGATGTGTTCAGGTCTGTTTTGGAAAACAGGATAATTGGATCCTCCGGTTCTGTCGGAGCTTTAACTGCCGTCTGCGTCACGCCGCTTTCAGAGGCGTCCTTTGGTTGGAACCAGCGCTGCCTCACAAATGGGCAGTTGCATCTTGTTTAATGCCTCGGCATCACACTGTTTTTCCCAGAAACGGCTTCTTCAAATACTTTTTACCCAATAACGCTGCCGCACCAGTCTTTTCCCTCCACATTAGAGGTGTGCACCCCCATGGTTAAATGACCTTCTCAGAAAGCGGACATATTTCATTGAACGGATTCTTTCCTTTTCCCTGAAGGACATCTTGTCCCCCAGGGGTCTGTTTGTCCCCGCTGTGCTAATGGGAGTGTCCATCGATCTTCAATAAATGCCTAAATGGAGGTGTTCTGTGTCTGCAGGTGTTTTGGATCCTGTATATGTGACCCAAACATGTTTTTTACTATCGAGGAGCAGAAGTCGGTGGTTTTTAATTAATTTAGCTTTTTAAACAAAAAGCTGAAAACTATCCAATCAATAGATCCTGTAATCAAAGAACATTCCAGATCTTTATTTGTCTGCTGTAACTTCAGCTCACACGTCTTTCTCAGCAGTTTTCAACAGTTATCACTTCTGTTGAGGATTCGAGTATTTTGTTTAGGATATTTAATATAAGTAATGTTTTTTAAGTGGGAGTATTACAGAACTTTCTGTATTTAACTTAAATGCTGGAATTATTACCATGCAAGTGGAAATGAAACCTGCACAGTATGACCAGAAGGTGACTTTATTGGTATTTTATATCTTTTACATCTAAAGCAAACTGTTGAGCTGCTGTTTAGATTAAAATAGTTTAGGTTTTCCAGCAGCGCGGTCACGTGTCGGGTCCAAATAAACTGTTCCATATTTTCCCGTAATGAGGGAGGCGGTATGCAGCGCTGCATCCCCCAGCTCAGAGGGCTGCAGGCTTTGCTCCCTGCAAGGCTTAGAGAGGCCTGGAGGCTGAAACAGGGATGGAGGCCAGGTGGTGTCTGCTGTCAGCACCATCCTGAAGGTCAGTGGAGGCCTGAATGAAGCTTTATATGTCATAAGCAGAATCAACTCAAGGTCAACAATGCCATGAAAATGAATGAGAAGAACCGTTTGACTCACTAAATAGAATCAACAGTACTCATAGCATGCATAGTAGTGCCTTTCAAAAATACAGGGTAAGAGTATAATGCTGGTAGAATTAAAAAATAAAGGTTGGGTTTGGGTTATTGCACATATCCAGACTTGATCATTGAAGATTCTAACAGGGGTTCAGTAGTCTGCTAGCTTTGGGGACCAAAAGGTCCTACGCCTGGATGAGTGCGGTCTTGGTGATGCTGTGGGTCCTACTCTGTGGTAAATGAATGAATGGAGGAAAGGCTGCTGCCCTTGGTGTCCTCTGCTGCTTGCACCACTCTCTGGAGTGCTTATGGTTCCACACCGTGATTCAGCCCATCAGAAGGTACTCGACAGGGCTCCTGAAGACGTTCCTGAGAATGTCAGTGATCATACCAAACTTCAAACTCAGGAAGTGGAGTCTCCCTTTTTTTACCACAATGTCTGAATTTAGAGTCCAGAGCAAATCCTCAGTGATTATGTACACTGAGGATTGTAAAGCAGCTCACCGGCTCCACCTCTGCGTTGTTGGGTAGATTCTGAAGTCCACAATCATCTTAGTTTTGCTGACATTAAGAGAGAGGTTCTTTTCCTTACACTAGCTGGTCATTGATGTGGCCTCATCTCTGTAGGCGCTCTCGACATTTGTGGTGAGGCCTAGGACGGGGTTGTCAGCAAACTTTAGGATTACGCTGGACCTTTGCCCGGAAGTACAGTCGTAGATGAACAGGGACCACATGAGTGGAGGAGAGGTGATTGTCGATTCTCACCGCTTGGATCTGTTGTTCAGGCAAATTCCACATCCAGTGTGAGACGGACTGTGAACCCAGCGTGGGAGCCCAGATGGAGACCTCTTCCATATAGAGGCCTCGTTCCTTTGCAGACATAAGGAGATAAATCTTTTGTAAAACGAAACAAAAACAAGCTGAACCAACATTTACAGATGCAAACCAGAAGGAGGGTCTGAGGGGCAGAGATACCCAGTTTAGTTTGGTTTAGCAATTACCTATTGGACTTTAGGACTGATTTCATGTTCTTGCACAATTGCCGGTATGAAGCCCATTGAGACGACTATTGTTGTAATATTGGCATATGACTAATATTGAATTGAATTAAATGTAATATAAGTTTGTTTGAATATAGAAATCTGTTTTTTCACTGATGTACGTCTCAAAGTCTTTGTCCACACCTTTTCCAAGACTCTTGTCATTGGAACCAGAGGAGAACCGAACCGGTCCGTCTTCAAGAGATCCATAGAACATCAGGTTTTGGGCAGATATTCTGTTCTGCTGGCTTCCTGGAGTCCCTGTTTGATAATATTTTCGTGAAAACCGAGCTGCTGACGTGTTTTCAGGAAAAGGGAAAACATATTAATGCTATAAGAAAATATAGGTTCCATGGTTTTTAAAATAAGACTTTGTTCATTCACGGACTGTTTGGATATAAAGTGAACACTTTCTGCCTTCCACCTTATTTAGTGGCATGCCAAAACACTAATCCTGCAAATCCACCCGACCAACAATTCAACTTTACGTCATATTTAAAGAAAACAGCGACTTTTCAAAGCAGTTTGAGGCTTAACCTGCTCAATCAAAAACATTTTAGAGAATCTATGAGGAGAGGGCAGCGATCCAGACACACAGATCTCCTGTTTAACTGTCTGCTAATGGAAACTTCCCATCAGTCACACAGCAGAACCGCTGGATTTATGTCCGGCTGCCGTCAAAGTGGTGCTAAAGCTCAGGTCAACCATAGAAACACATAAAAGAGGTAACTCTAGTCATGTTTTTAGTGAGTCACCATGCAGCCTCAAAGTCAAACAGATTAATTTCAAACCAAAATCCAAGAACGGCGACTGAAAAGGTCGTCTACTTTGGGCTTCTTTCTCATTGGAACTGAGGACCAACAAAAAAACAGAATGAAATGAGTAAGTGTAGGAAAATGAAAGGTTTGTGTCAGTTAGTTTTCAGTTTGGTTCTTAGCATCTGGATGTGCTTAGAGCTCTGAGCTGGTAGCCTGGTGTCTGAAGTGGAGGGGCAGTGAAACGTCCCGTGTCTGCAGCTCAGCCTCCTGTTCCGATGAAACCACATCTGGGAGATGGAAACCCTTCATTTCTTTGTTAATGCGATGTTTGAAAGTTGATGATTTCGCATTAGAGAGTCGTTTAAAGGCCCAATTGAAGTGATCAAGCGTACACACATACCATTGTCAGATCAACAGTGTTATTCATAATGGTTGGGGATTGTGTATGTTGGCCTTTGGGGATAGTTATTTAATTGGGTTCGGCATTGTTGCGTGGCACCCTAGCATGCTCTGTAAGAGTTGTGGAAAAAGTTTTGAGCTCATTTTCTTCAGTATTTTCTCAAACTTTTGATGTTTTTTCCTTCTTCAGTTCCATCGTGTCTGAAGTTTTCTTTGTTTTTGTCTCCAGCACCTTAAAAACGCCCTGATTTGCCATTTGGGACAAAGAACGGTGCTGGTTTGTCTGCCGGATCAAAAGATTAGCTCTAAAACTGCTGGAGGCGGATAGAATTGTTTCTACTAAAGGCAGCAATAAGAATGAAACTCTGTAACACAGTACTGTACTTACAGTGTACTTAAGTGGTGCTTATTGTGTAACTACTGGGTACTTGCAGGGTATTTACATGGTACTTTTTATGGAATTTACTGGGTACTTACATGGTACTTGCTGTGTATTTATGTGGTACTATTTGGTTCATACTTATGTGGTACATACTGGGTATTTATGATATACTTACTGGGTAGTTACATGTTGTGCAAAGGTGTCTTTTGTGATACCACATGTAAGAACAAGGTAAGTACAAATAAATTATATATGTTTTATAACATATATGTTATAAATGTTTCAGGGTATTTACCATGAATTTACCACAGAAAGTACCCCTTAAGTACAATGAACCTGGACTGTAAAAGAAAGTCAGTCCTATTTCCACTCTATTACATGGTACTTGAACATTACATGGACTCGCTGACTGAGTGCGGCTACACGCCCCGCGCTCTCTCCTTCTGTCACCCTGTTCAGAGCTCCACGGGACAAATTCATGAAAAAATGGCTGCCTCTGTGTTGGTTTTATCTCCATAGCAACCATTGTATTTTTTTTGGTCGACTGGAGGTGACAAACGGGTCAATGTCCTTTTTTCTGAGAAAGCAAACTTTTGGTTTTCTTTGGCAACTGAGGTTTTTTCTTAAACACGCCCAAATTCCTAATCTTTTATTGTTGTATGTTATTGTTTTGTTGAGCTAGAGCCAACAAATCATGTATGCAGTTTTCACTAAATTCAGGAATCAAATGAGTGAGAAACGGAGAAACTTTGCTGTTGACGTCGCTAAGCTAACGCCGTTAAAACTCTAAAAACTTTATTTCCAACATTTTTTCCCAGTGATGCTCGAGGAGTTGATTTAGTTTATTTATTATGGGTTTTTCTTTTAAATGTTGGCTTCTTGCCGAGGTCAAAGGTCAACAAAACTTTGGCTGTGGTTGTAGGCTGACAATGGCGGCGTGTGCTTGACATTTGGTGAAGATGGCGTGTTCAGTTTTCCCTGCAGTCAGAAAGAAGAATAGGGAGAAGGGTCTGGTCCTCAGTCCAGGACGGCTGCCTCTGCAGGACCAAAGATTAACCGCCATGCCGGACTAGTGACCTCCAGAGGTGCAGCATCTCAGCCCGCTGTGGATGGATGTAGGAGGACGGCCTCGTTCGGATGTTTCTGTGCATTTTTGTGGTTTCAGCTGAAGTCTGTATGTTCCTGTTGGAAAAAGCCGTGGCTGCTGGTAAACCTGCATTCAGACTCTTTGGAGAATCTCTTCAATTATGTCTTCAACCTGTCAGCATGCACAGCAGCTCCCTCAGCCTTTGCAGGTTTCTGCCATACTTTCTGAAAGATCTTTTTTATCCGCTTTTCCCGCTGCCTTCAGGAACCTCTGTTCATTCCAGCGCTCCTCAAACTCTACTTTTTACAGATGCACTGGCAGCGGACGCACACAGCCTTTTCATTTAAAGGAATCGAATAGACTTGTGGCTCGTGGTTTATTTTCCAGATGGGATATCTGGACAGATGAGCAGTAAAGCTGACTCCAGTGTGAATTATGGTGCCTTAACAAATACGTTCAGAACCATCGTGAAAGCACAGAAGGCCTTTGCTTTAACGCTGAGCACCACCACACCACGTTTGAGGAAACCAAAGATACCCCAGCTACTGTCAGCATCACCTTTTAGGACAACTCAGTCATCACATAAAATACAGTTTTGTCCAATCAGAACCTCCCCTGTTCAGCTGAATATATATATATATACATAGACTTTAACAATTAAAACCTGTAAACCATTATTGAGGGGCACTTTTAGGACTGACAGAAGCTTCTTTATTCTTCAACATTTGAAGGCCATATTTTAAAATGGATCTTCATTTTTTTTACCAGTGAGACATCCCAGTCTGTCTGTTAGTACAGTTACAGTTACAGTACAGTCGCATCATGGCAACCATGTAAAAAATAAAAGTTAAGTTTAATGCGGTGGGACTGTAGACATTTACTTCTCTAAGCAATAAAAAGTATTTGCCAATCATTCTATTTGAAGTTGTGTCCTGTGTGTGTATATGTGCAAATATATCTATTTATGATTAGGAGCAATTCTAATGTTCAGTAGATGGCATCATTTCTTTGAGCTGTTTTCTTATGAATTTAGGACATTAGTATCTTAACTATGACAAAAATACAAATTGTATTTTTGTCTCTTCCTTTGATTTTCGTTCTGAACATTTCTTTTTGTCAGTCAGTCACACAATTCCATAAAAACTGAATCATTTCTTCTGAAATTAAGCTGACAATCAAAACTAAGGAAAACTATTAATAAGTAATTATAATACATTTTATGTATGGTGTCCATCTGAACACCCAAGGTCACATTAAAAGGAGAGAACAAAACAAGATTACAGGAAGAAGACAATAGTTAAAGTCATAAAATTAGCTGTACGGCTCCCGTGACAAAAGGTTTTCCTGGGTTGGCAGTAAAGAAGGGGTCTCCTGTTCCTGGAAGACTCCTCTGTTTACCTCCACTTAGTATCGTCCAGGTTTTTAACTGTTTCCTTCTCATTCCTGCATTTTGACATCATTTAAAGCTTTTGTTTTGGAGGATTTTGCTGCAAAGGCTGTTTCTAATTCAAAAAGGGTTAAACTGTTAAACTTTGTCGTATTTTGCAGCATCAACAATAAACTGCAGCAGCCGGAGGCGGCGTCAGGAGTGCTGGAATACGCCATGAAGCATTTTGGGGAGCTGGTGAGCCACGTTTTTCCCTCCCTTTTCCCTCCAACCATAAACAAAGCTTTTTTCTAGATCCCAATCAAACTCCTGGACCCGAAAACCTCTTTAGAAACGGAGTCTGCCACCGGGACTGGAGCTTGGCTGGACCTCCCGGCAGAACCACTTTGTTCCCGTCTTAAAGGCGTTCTGGGTCCCAGGGTCATTTTTTTATACGGCGGTTCAGTAATAAATACATCCAGTAAAATATAGGGCATACAAAGTATGGTAACATATTTGTCTGATCATAGACTATACAGCTCTTTCTGCAGACCTGGGGGGGTCAGGGGAGGCACAAAGACGGATTTTGTCAAACTGGATTTTTCTGTTTTGCAGTTGTGATTCCTTCCATGTTTATCTTTGTCCGCTGGGTCTTTTCTGTAATTCTAATCCCTTCTGCCAACAAATATATTCCTCAGGTCTCTTTAATGATGATTGCAGTTCTTTTAAGGTGCCTTTGAGATTTTAGCTCCATTCTGCTGACCGCGTGTCAGAAAACAACCACATTCGTCCAAATAATATATTCCATGTCTCTGTCTAATAGAAATGATGATGGTTTTCTGAGGTCACGGTGAGGGCCTGCATATAACGGACACGGTTTACGGCGTTGTTGCACGCTGGTCATTAGACGTCAGAAATGCAGACATGCGAGTCTGAGACATTTTTGATCAAAACCACTTGTTTCCAAATATTCCGGAAAAAGCTTCATTTTGCAGAGGAAGGAACGTCTTCCTCCACTTCTGCAAAATCTGTTTGAGCCTGACTGTGCTGTGTGGGAGGGGTCAAGTTACCAGCTATGAGAATTTATATCTGACTCTATGCTTCTGTGTTGTCTCTTTTATGAAGGTTGTTGTTGTAATTCCATAAAAAGTTTGTTGGTGACTAATTTCCCGCGTTGCCCACATGCCTGCAGCCCTGAAAAGTTTGGTGCTTTTGTGTTGCCACCGATTAAAGAGTTTTATTCTTCTGTTAATTCTTCTCACCTAAAAAATAAATTTAGATCTATAGCTCCCTAACATTTCTGTAAAGTTTAAAGGTTTTTCTCTTTGTTTTTAGCTCTTGTCTCTTTGTACTATGTATAACTGGAGAACAGCTTGGTACTTTTGTTTTATGCATCTTCTATTTAAAACACAGAGTCACTCCAGCTAAACACGTAATTCCTCAAACACTGGAGTGATCAGTGAGTGAAAGACGCCGGTAAACGTGATCAGATGTTTCTGGTGAACACATCTCCTAGGTTTCCACGTTTGTGGTCTGTTTATTTCTTTTTCCTGATTGTAAACAGCGGTCCTGATGTAAATGCACGAAGTAGCAGTTATATTTGTCTCCGTCTGTCCCTGATAGGAAATCCAAGCCACCTGGTATGAGAAGCTCCATGAGTGGGAAGACGCTCTTTTGGCTTATGACAAGAAGATCGACATGAACAAGGAGGATCCAGAGCTCATTCTGGGCAGAATGCGCTGCTTGGAGGCCCTGGGAGAATGGTTGGTCTTCAGTTCTGCCGTCCCTTTGAGCTTCTCTGACAAAAGCGTGCAGAGGATTGGGAACTTTTCTCTGGGTAAAGTGATGAACAGAGCAGTGCCCTTTCAAACAGAAAGCAGGAAGATGCTCGCACACTTTTAGCTTTATGACCAAATCAGATGCTGCTCCGCTTATATAACCTCCGCCCGCCCGTGTGTCGTCGTGTTCCCCCGTGATTCCCCTCATTAGAACGTTGAGTCATTTAGTGAAGAATGATTCCAGCAGAAGCAGAGCAGTGTCTTTGCACGTGCAGGGAAATGATATAATCCTGTGTCTGGTCACGACTCACTGGAGATCAAACTTCAGCCAAACAACGTTTATTCACTGATATTCCACAGGTCCTCTGTATCGATCCAGCAAAGGAAGAGGAGGTGGTTCCCGGTCAAACCCAATCCTTCGGGAAGTTCTTAGAAAAGGATCTTTTGACAGCCTGTGGTCAGGTTTTCTTTGGTTTGTTAAAAGAAGCCATATTTTCCTGGAAGTCTTAAAGCTACCTGGGTTCTCAATCAGGCACCTGTCCGTCCAGTTTCTCTGCACACCGGCTCCAGTTCCAGAAACAAAGACGGCAAAGTCTCCCGCTGGTGGAACAAACGGATTCATCGTGGTGGTAGCCGTCCAGGTTTCCTGACATTTACTATGAAAACGCTCCGAATGTAAACTTTCAGACACTTTAAGTTTACATGTGCCTGGAAGGAAGCATGTCCTCATCTTTGAGTGGAGTTCATTTCAGAAATCTCAACCTTAGAATGTATCCGGATCTACGGATGGAGGATTTGACAGAAACCCTTGGACATGCAAACCTGTTTTTTAATGTCCTATCATTTACCGAGGAAAATACAACCCCCCAGTATTAGCAGTCAAACTGTACGTTGGGGTACTTTTGCTTAAAGCCTTCGTCCCAGCTGCCCTCCCGGGTGGATACAGGCCGTCCACCTCCAGTAGATCTGCCCCTGTGGAGCTGAAGACTCTGGGAGGGTCGTGCGCTAAAAGAAGTTCTGAAATAAACTCTAATGATAGAATCCGAATAGCCATCCTAAAGCTGACTGGGAGCCGGTGCAGAGATTTCTAAGTTGCTGTGATGGTTCTGACCCATGGGTGGGCAGTTTTTTTTCCACTTGTGGGCCACAAAAAGTTCTAAACTGTGACAGGAAGGCTGAACAGGAGATGTGTGGAGTGTTTTGTAACCCACCTCACAAGAGACAGAAAAAACATGGAATTTGGACTAAAACATGCTTTAACTTTGATTATTTGTGTTTTAAAACAGAACATTCTGGATTTTTTTTTTCTCTTTTTAGAGCCAAATGCCCGTCTGACTCAAAAAACATCTTCCAGCACCACATGAATGAATGCTGAATAACTTCTTGCACCTAGACAGTGGTCAATTTATTTGCAGCGCACATTTATGGGGAGAGGGCAGAGTTGCAGGCAAAATCCAACCTTAATAAGGGTCGTCAATATCAGTAATTCCAGATTCAATAGTTGAACATATGACCCCCGGGCCGTAGCTGTTCTAACCTCAGTCCTGTCTGAACATCCTGGTCTTTCTCTGCAGGGGTCAGCTGCACCAGCAATGCTGTGAAGAGTGGACGCTGGTCAGCGAGGAAACCCAAGCCAAGATGGCTCGTATGGCTGCCGCCGCCGCCTGGGGCCTAGGTAGACATTTCTATGCCTCCTATCACTCACGCTTAGGTTTCTGCAGACCAGTGTAACGGTGTGTGGGCAGTGCCAGTGCCGTGAAGCTGAAAAAGCTTCTGCAAAGGATCCGTTATGTAACCAAATGGCAGTGATGTCTTGTCATAACAATCATAATTGGCTGTGGTGGATACAAGCGCAACCACATCAGACGTTGACGTTTTCTTGGTCATAGACTTCACTTTCCAGCCCGAGTCCTAAAAACTAAAGTGACACCCGACCAGCTGGCGGGTCCATTGAGGCCAGACACTTGAACTCCTTCATTTTTGCGTTAATCCTCTTTCGTTGAAGAGTCGTTTAAGGTAACAGAGTGAATCTTCAGAAAGGCAGTAAGCAGCTCAGGAAAACCGAGTGTTTGCCTGAGTTTGTTCCTCATTTCTTGTGCGTTTGCCCCTCAGGACAATGGGACAGCATGGAGGAGTACACGTGTATGATTCCAAGAGACACGCACGACGGCGCATTTTACAGAGCCGTGCTCGCCTTACATCAGGACCTCTACTCGTTGGCTCAGCAGGTGGGTGACGTCGTCAAAGAGAAAAGCCCCAAACGGAGTCGCTTTACGCCACAAGCTTCTGGAAAAAGCTAAAACCGTAGAGCAACATAAAGGGACTTTTCTGAATTGTCCGTCATCTGCTCTGCTGTCTTTCTTCCTTCTCGAGCGTGGTACCTCCTTGGTGCTGAAACGTTATGCAACTCTTGGAGTTGGTCCCCACATTTAGCTGTAAACAAGTCAAGAGGCTGCCGCCCCTCCCACCTGCCTCTCCTTGGGCCGTGATGGGGGTCAGAGCTGGTTTTCCTCATTTATTAGAACCTGAGGTTGAAGATGAGCTCATAGTCCCAGAAGCTGGAGATGCTTAAACTCGGCGCACAAGCCCTGGAAAACAGTAAACACCTGGTCATCCTGGACCTAACCCCAGAGAAGCAGTTTTTTGATGCCCCCGCTTCCCGTCACTGGCTCACCCCCCCCAGCTTTTGAGATCAGATCCAGGTGAATTCAGTCCTGCTGAATGCAGACGATGAAAGGATGGAGGAGGAGACGAGGCCAAACCTGGATGTCAGCTGAAGCTCAGCCCAGCTTTCTGGATGAGCTCGTTAAGATTTCTGCCTCCAGCCTTCAGGCTTCTTTTCTTTGAGGCTTTGCTTCACTTCAGAACTCGTCGTGTTGGGTCTTTCCATCCTCCTGGTGGAGTCTAAAATCAGGAGGAAGCCCCTCGTGTACTGCAGAAATGTTTTTCCCCCTAAGATTTCCTTGTTCGTGTCTCACTGTGGCAATAAAGTTAGGAAAATAGCAGACGGTTTGCGTGTTTGTGCTGCCAGAAGCCAGACGCTGCTGCGTTTGTCGGGAGTCGTCTGGACTGCAGGTTTTCTGCGGAGAGGCAGCTCAGTAATTCAGGAGTAAACAGGACCATAACTGAGACTATAAAAGAGCAGCCTCATTGTCACCTCGTACCAACCAACCCACCTCTTCTTATGCGTGCTCCAGCATGTGTTCAGGCACGCCGCCACCCCCTTCCCTCCCTGGGACTAAAGTAATAGGTGGGATTGGGCCAGAAACAGCTGTGAGCCCCCGCCTCACACGACTTCCGCAGCAGTCCCCCCCTCATTTTACGGTTGCAATAATAACAGCTCCCAAAAAAAACATTAAAGAAGTGCAAGAAATCAGCAGTTTCAGCCGGCGAGTCTGCGTGTCCTTGTTTGTCCCTGCCGCTCTGCATCAGCCCGCCCCTCCCTGCTGCTGGTTTTTTTGGGCCTGGGGGAGCTCATCGCCAAAACGACGTCTGCAGTCAGGAATGTGGAGACATGTAGGTCTGGAGCTTCAGTCTCTTTCTGCAAAACATTCACAGATTTATTCCTGTTGGTGGGAACGCGGCCGTCTCTGAATGTTCTGGGAAGCGATCTGGACCCAAGACCAACGTGAGCTCCAGCGGATTCTTCCTCCCCCTCCCTAACCTGCATGCATCTGAAAATGTTTTGTGGAGTTCAGCCGCTTTCCAGAGTTGCATAACGGCAAGTGTTGCTCTCAACACTTCATTTACCCCCGTCAATAAAACGTTTGGCGCTCGCCACAGCATTGGATCATTGAGCTGATTTCATGGATGTGTCACCGTTGGCACTCCTGGGTGAGAGTGCTAATGTACATCTGAACAGGGTTTAGGAACAGTTCAGGCTATCCTGAACCGCGATATGTTCTGGTTTTATACCACAGAGAGCTATCAGGACTTAAACATTGTTTAAGCTTTAATTAGATTATAGGATTTGTTCAGAAGTATATTTTCACATATTTATTATTGTCGTCTGCTTCGGATGCAGTGCATCGATAAAGCCAGAGATCTCCTGGATGCAGAGCTGACGGCCATGGCAGGAGAGAGCTACAGCCGGGCCTACGGGGTAAGTTCTCCTTTCTAACTGCCCCTCCATGGTGACAGACGACGCCTGGCTTTGCATTCTGCACCTGTGCCGTGATGGTTTAAGGTGCCGTTACACGGTGAAGGTATTTCTGAGGTCGGAGCAAACCTTTGGATGTTCTGCAATCAGACAGAATGGAATAAATATTATTAAGTATTATTTGCAAATACAGGAAAATAAAAGCAGAATCCGTCAAGAGGCAGAAATCCTACATACAGTCATGGACTTGTAGATTCTATTAGTTAATAAAAGACAAATATTTACATAAATTATAAAACCCATCAAAGTCTGTGGTTAGAAGACATCTTTTGTTCTTTCACATTTCTTCTCTACGTGACAAAATGCAAGCAGATCTAGGTTGAGATGCAGCTGCCTAATGTTGTGGTTTTAATTCCACATGCCTGCATAAATGAACACGCGTGTCTGTTTCAGGCCATGGTGTCGTGTGAGATGCTGTCAGAGCTGGAGGAAGTCATCCAGTACAAACTGGTGCCAGAGAGGAGGGACATCATCAGGGAGACGTGGTGGGAGAGGCTCCAGGTAAATCTATGACGTTTGGACACAGACGTGCACGTAACACGCGTGCACACGCCTCAGAAACGCTGCTGCGGGCGGCCAAAGGAAAAGCTCTCTGTGACAGGAAGCAGAAACACTGAATCAGCTGTCCGTCAATCGTCAATAAGGGCGTGTCTAGAGCATGCAGCATCTCTGCTCCTCCTCCCAACATGCAGTCGTGTTCATGGACTCCATTCTGGGCTCCTATTGGTCACTTTAAGAACCTTTGGTCAAAGGTAAAGATGAGTTCTGTAACGCCGTAAGCCGCAGTGCTGTGGTTGTTGACGACAATGGAGCTCCAGCGGCTACAAGCTGGACTGCTTATGTTGTCGTTAACGGGCCAATCAGGAGTCACTTCATGACGACTCCAGTCGGTTTTGTTCTGTAATCTGTCATTCAGACTCAGGCAGTTCAAATTCCTTCTTAAGAGTAATTAAACGCTCAGCAAAGCAAGATCAATCATTTTGAGCTGTTCTGCTTCCAGGGGCTATAAAATATCAGTTGCTATTTTTCTGACGGTGGAGGAGGGGGGCAGACAGACTGCAGCGGTTTAGTGTTTGAATGTGAAATCACAGAGACGAACAGCGGACACGTTTCAGTTTCCTTCCAGCCGCTTTGCCTCCTTCGTTCTGGATCTTCACAGCAGCAGTGTCCGTCCTGATGAGAGGAAAACCCGAATCCCCGCTCAGATTCCTCAGGTTATCATTCAGTTCCAGTCAGAACATGGACATTTCCACTGGGTTTTTAAAACGACTGAGGTCATTAGTTCGGATTCTTCAAGCTAAATTCAGCACAAAGCAGCAGAGTAATTACCAGCCCCTGACTGCCAACAGAGAGGAGAGGATGTAGGTTTCAGCATCCATGGGTTTATACCAAACAGGAGGAAGGCGTCTTCATCATCATGGCCCTCAAAGGTGCTGCAGACATTCTGAACCCGCAGCACCAAGAGCCTCCTGACAGGAAGTCTCCCCACCTGGTTTGCAAACGGGACAGGACCGGTCCGCCTAGGGCACCGTCCGCATCCCCGACCTGGAGACCATCAGGCGGTGCTGCACCGGAGCAAAGCAGGAACTGCAGGACCTCAGTCGTCCCAACGATGGACACCTCTGTCTGTTGATGTTCCCTGAAGGCAAGCAGAGAGGAGGAGGAGGAGGAGGAGCTTCTTCCTGCAGGACCTGGACCTCCTGAACAAAAGACCATGTTCTAGCTGCTCTGCATGATCTCTGCAACGTCACTTTACACTCAGCCGCACACGGACACTCATGACTGTACACTGTCACTGTTGTCTTTACTGTACAGTAGGCTATATTGTCTTTAATTTTATTGACTTTTATTCATTTTTTTATACTTAGTTTTAGGCCTGCACTATAAATCGCACGTGTCATCGCGATATCAAGCTGTGCAACACGCATATCACAAAAGTCAGTGGAAAATTGCAATAAATGGTTACCTTAAGTGAGCTAAAACAATCTTATGACAGCTTGAAGTATTTAACGAATCAAATAAATCCATTGACCGAGCTCTTTTCAGTTAGATGTAGACGAGGGTTAAATAACTTTTATTTAAATTAAACTTGCAGTGAAATGGTTATGTGTGTTTTTGGTTCTTTTGTTCATTGGATCGCAAGTTACATCATCATCTCAATATCGATCACTAATGTCGCGGGATTTCCTCATATCGTGCAGCCCTACTTAGTTACTTATACTTTTTATACTTTTTTATCCTGCTGTTTTTGTACTTAGGCTGTGTACTTTGTTGCACAGTCGTGTAGTACATTTCACAGCATATTGTACTATGCATGTATATGCATGTGACAAATCTTTGTTTTAGTAAGTTTGTGATGGATTCAGATCTGGATCCTGGCCTCAGACTTGGTCATGACCGTTGGTGTCCTGTGGTTTCATTGTCACCGTTCCAAGTCGGTGCTTTACCGTCACGTTTGTCCTGCTTTAGGGCTGTCAGCGCATCGTAGAGGACTGGCAGAGAATCCTGATGGTTCGATCGTTGGTCATCAACCCTCACGAAGACATGAGGACGTGGCTTAAATACGCCAGCCTTTGTGGCAAGAGCGGGCGGCTGGTAGGTTTTTCCATCGACACTTTGTTTGTTCAGTGTCAATCCTGAGGCTGCAGAACCTTTTTTTGGTCTCACTTCTTCCTAATTCCCTCTGTCAGGCTCTGGCCCATAAGACACTGGTGCTTCTTCTGGGGGTTGACCCCTCCAAGCAGCTCGATCACCCTTTGCCAACCACTCACCCACACGTTACATACGCATACATGAAATACATGTGGAAAAGCACACGCAAGGTAAGACCGACCTGTAATGCTTCTGCTATATGATGGCTAGAATAATGAATGGATAGAAGAAGTCTTTTCTGCAGCACTGCTGATTATTCCTGAGGGTTTCTAGAGGAGCGTTTTACATGAATGGACTTGAACTGGTCAGTAGGAATCCTGTTGAAACTCGCCTGCAAACACCTGGAAGCTCTGAGTTTCGCTTCATTATCCACAAACCCAAATGACTGACTGTCCTGAAAGACAAACGAGCTGAAAGTGTTTTGATTAACTCAGCTACTGTGAGGGTTCATCATGTTCAGGTGTGTGTAGTTTGAATGACATCATTAGGTAGTTTAGAAAAGTCTCTCTACTCTTATTAGAGACCAAGGGCTGAGATAAAGTTCCAGTTCTGCTCAGAATTCCCAATAATTCTTATCCTTGATTCAGATTTGGTTTAGATGGAAGAATCTGATTCGCTGTGGCGACCCCTAAAGGATGAGAAGGACACAGAGGCAGATTTCTTTATTATTGTCATTTGTTGTGTGTGGATGATGCACTGCCAAGTGAAGTGTGTTGCTCCGCCCACAATGAACAGCGTATAGACATCAGAAGCTATAGAAAGACATAGGGAGGTCTGCGAGGCTAATGCAATAAAAATAAAATCAATAGTAACCGCTGGGCAGCGAGGTGTTGTGCACAGCAAAGGCAGAAGTAGACGAAGGTTTCAAGGCATCTGTTTGTAAATTCATTTCTAGCTATCCATTTTTCTAACTAAAAATCTCAAATCTACGGAGATCCTGCCTTGTTCTTCAGCTAAATTAAGACATTTTTCAAATGCGTTTGCTAATGAAACGAGGAAGTTTGAGTCGTACCGATCCGGTTCAGTGGTCGGCGTACTACTCGGTTTTACACTGAGAATTGTGGCGCCCCTACTGACCAAAGAGGAGAACTTCATCCGCTCTCATCCCTCTGATCTCTTCAGATCGACGCCTTCCAGCACATGCAGCATTTTGTTCAGGGGGTGCAGCAGCAGGCCCAGCACGCCGTTGCAGCCGAGGACCATCAGCGCAAACAGGAGCTCCACAAACTCATGGCCAGGTCTGTTCATGGACACACTAGAGCTGAAATGGACTCTGGTACGGTTCTGGTGGTTTTCTGGGCTGAAGTTGTCTTCAGATTCACTTCAATTTTATTTCTTTAGCCCGATTTTACAACCATAATCGTCTCAATGGGCTTCTTACCGGTGATCGTATAGTAAACATGAATCAAGAAGAAAATAGTCATAGAATTCAATAGATATTGGCTAAACTAAACAAACTAACGTTGGGCGGCCGTGGTGCAGCGGTAGGGCGGTCTACCCATGATCCTAATATTGCAGGTTCGATTCCCCCGCCTTGCACGCCCATGAGTCAAGGTGTCCTTGGGCAAGACACTGAACCCCACCTTGCCTCTGGTGGGAGGTTGGCGCCAGTGTTTGGCAGCGGAGCCGCCATCAGTGTGTGAATGTGACTGTAAAGCGCTTTGGGCCTTTGAGGAAGGTAGAAAAGCGCTATATAAGTATACGCCATTTACCATTTATCCCTGCCCTTAGACCCCCTCCCCCCCTTTCAGTAAGGAAAAACTGATTCCAGAAAAAAAGCAGAAACCTCAGGGGTGTCCACATGAAGGAGGGGTCCTCCCCCATGACAGACAGGCGATGGACCAGAACTCTTTGAGAGAATAAGCTTCTCTAACTCTACAACTACATGTTTAAATAGTCCAGCAGACGAGCTTCATCCAGATGGAGTTGGGGGGACGCCTGGGAGTGCCAGACGAGCCAGAGGGGGGGTCCAAAACCAGACTGCTCATCTGCTTCCCTGTTTAACGCCCCCATGCTTGACTTTATTTCTAACTATATAAAAAGCTCCTCTCCAGTGTTTTTGCCTGTATAGCGTTATTAGCGAATTCCCAAACAGACGGTGAGAATCTCTGGGTTCAGGCCTCTGTGAGTCCGTCTGTTTTTCTGATGGCTGCACACAGAAATGTTTAGTCTAATGCTTTATTTTTTACTCACATGAAGATAAAGTACTCCCATACGATGGAACACTGAACTTTAATCAGTCACTCTGTTTGTAAGAGGTACCTTGGCTGCCGCTGCTCTCTCCTCTTCTTAGATCTGAAACCTCTGAGTTCCTTCATCCTCAGTTTGGTTTCATGGAGCTGCTGGTGGATCGGTCCTGATGATTCCAGCGCTGTCGCCATGGTAGCTCTCCAACTCACTGTTGGAGATCTGGTCTTTCAAAATCAAACCTCAAAATCAAACCCAACTGGGCTCAACAGATGTTTGATGATGGCAAATGGAAAGTTTGATATTCTAGAAACGACATGTTTGATCTTCAGTCCCGCCGAGCTCCAGACGCTGTTTGAGAGCTTTCTTTCCCACGTCAAAATATTTGAGGAGGATAATTGAAGCTCTTCTCTGGGGTTGCAGTCAGCTGGCTGCCTGTGCTGAAAACACACCATCAGTCTCCGGAGAACTCGTCCGCCTGGCATTTTGGTCAGATGGTCCAAAAGAAACGGGATCTGTGACACATCAGACGCCGTAAACACAGAGACGGACGAGGTTTTCGTCTGCTCACACCCCCTCCCCCCCGTAAATCACTGCGGCCGCCGCATGACGGCAGGCTGGAGGTTTTTTGTTGCCCTCCGTCTTGCAGCGACGTGACTCTGGCTTTGAGAAGAACGCGTGTTTGGAATTAACACCTGCAGTGTTAGGTAGACCAGCAGGGGGCGGAGCAAGCCTGTGCCGCCTCCACAGACCCCCCAAAAGGTCAGCAGGAATGCAGCTCCTCATTTTTTCAAGAGGTTTTCATGATTAAACCCGGTTCTGTTCTGTTCTACACTGAAGACGCTGCGCGATGAAGGAAAGCTCAGGAACCGCGTTCCTCCCTCTGGCTTTAGTGCAGATGTATGGATGTAGACCCAGTCCAGCTCTGCAGACGCCACAGATGTTCACCGTCAGACAGAGTGAGGGGAAAATGGGACGCCATAATTGAAATCCTCCACATTTGATGGGACGACTTGTCAGTGGAGAACTCGGCTCAAGCCTTACATCATCACAAGTCCAAAGAGAAATGCCCAAACAGCTGGCAGCTTTTTACAGGAAATGACTTGATAGGAACGTCGTGATTGTTTCCTTCCTGCTTTCATAACGATTCTCTTTCTTTCGGCTTCTCCTCCTCGCAGATGTTTCTTGAAACTCGGAGAGTGGCAGCTCAGCCTGCAGGGCATCAACGAGAGCACCATCCCCAAAGTCCTGCAGTACTACAGCAATTCAACTGAGCACGACCGCAACTGGTACAAGGTCAGCCCCTCCCACTCAGCCGCCACCTGTGCTTTACGCTCACGTGTCCTCAGGAAAATGCTTTCCAACAGAAAAGGACGTTTGAATTGAGTAATTGTGGTTATCTATAGGTTCAGGATGAATATTTACCCGTTTCCTCTGAATACCTGAGCTGCGTGAACCCCTGAACCCGCACACCCATCACCAACTTTAGCCGTCCTCCTTTTTGTAAAGGCTGGTTGCATAACACAGCTGACCTGAAACTCTGTCGAAGGAACCGCTGCCGCAAAAACATCTGCATGAGGGAGGCTGGAAAATGACATCAGGGGGGAATGTCACTTTCAATCGCTCGCCGTCTGAACGGCTGCTTCATGCCGGCGTTTCTCTGCAGGCTTGGCACGCCTGGGCTGTGATGAACTTTGAGGCCGTGCTGCACTACAAACACCAGAACCAGGCGCGGGACGAGAAGAAGAAACTGCGACACGCCAGCGGGGCCAGCGCCAACAGCGAAGCCAGCAACAGCGACAGCGAGGTGGACAGCACCGACCAGAGCCCGGTACCGTCACCGGGCCAGAAGAAGGTCAACGAGGTGGGTGTCACAGACTCGTCACTGAGCAGAGGCGGTTCCTCTGATGCATCCAGACTCATTTTGTGTCCCTCTGCAGGACCTCTCCAAGACGCTGCTGCTCTACACCGTTCCTGCAGTTCAGGGCTTCTTCCGCTCCATCTCCCTGTCCAGAGGAAACAACCTGCAGGACACGCTCAGGTGAGTGAGGCCGGCTGGTACCTGTTTTCAGGGGAGTCTAGGAGGCCCCCTAGTGGATGACAGAGGTGGTGCTTTGTCATGATGAACGTTAGATGTAGAAAAAGATCCAAATTATGAAAAAATGTATGGCTTTTTTCAATCTAAGATCCAGAATCTGTTTCTATTTTTGACAGGAACAATGCTCACTAATGCTCAAACATCTAGACATGTTGGATGATAATCCTAATCCTAATCTACACCTGTAGTTCCTAGACAGCATAAAACAGGAACATAATGAGACATAAGAAAGAGATTAGACACAAAAACATCTTAAAGATCGCAACAACAATGAAAAGAGCAAAACTCCAAAAACCAAAATGTAGAAGAAGAAAAAACACATCCGAAAGTAAAAAAGTAAAAACTTTCAAAAATCTAAACAAAATGTTAAAAAAAACCAACAAAATAAGAAACCAAGAGGTGGGTATTATGGGATGTCACTGACTGGATGATGACGAGTTCAGAAGAAGAGAGAAACGGGAGGTTTCACCTGAACTGTGATTAAGAGTCGGTTGATCAATCGCTGATCGTTTGCAGTGGGCGGGGCCAAAAGATTAAAGAAATAATAAAATAACCGCCACACCAAATAAATTCAAACGTCATCCTCCAATCAACACCCCATAATACCTGCCTTTTCTAGTTTCATTTCTTTCATTTTTTTCAAACATTTCATTAAGATTTTTAGACGTTTCTTTTGCTTTCAGGTTCGTTTCCTTTTCATTCCTTCTTATTCCTTTAGAATTGTTTTTTATTTTTTACATTTTGGAATTTTGCCAAACTTTGAGGAGCAGGACCTCCGCTAACTGAGGAGGTCCTGCTCCTGAAACCTCTAAAGGGGGTTTCACCGGCCCCCCCTGCTCCTCTAATAAACCTCACCCCATCCATAATAAGCAGCGTTCTCCTTTTCTTTCCAGGGTTTTGACTCTCTGGTTTGACTACGGTCACTGGCCTGAAGTGAATGAAGCTCTGGTTGAAGGCATCAAGACTATTCAGATAGACACCTGGCTGCAGGTAACATGCACACACGGTGCACGTGAGAGTTGACCTTGAGGTGAAAAAGTAACTATTTGGATTTTGTCTTTGAAAACGTGTTTGTTCTCGATAGCTTATTTTTTTTTTATTGACCCTTCAGGTGATCCCGCAGCTCATCGCTCGCATCGACACTCCCCGAGCTCTGGTCGGTCGTCTCATCCACCAGCTCCTGACAGACATCGGGCGCTATCATCCACAGGTGCGCCCCCTTCACCTCACAGCATGGAGAAGACGCAGCACTTTGACCATCCCGTTCTCTCCAGGCTTTGATCTACCCGCTGACTGTGGCCTCCAAGTCCACCACCACCGCTCGCCATAACGCTGCCAACAAGATCCTGAAGAACATGTGTGAACACTGCAACACCCTGGTTCAGCAGGCCATGATGGTAACGTGGACGACACGCTTGTTCCTGCCTCGGTTTAGATGCTGCTCTCCTTCTGCAACCACACCAGAGCTGCTGCTGTTTCCTTCTGCTTCAAGGTCAGCGAGGAGCTCATCCGAGTGGCCATTCTGTGGCACGAGATGTGGCACGAGGGTCTGGAGGAGGCGTCCCGCCTTTACTTTGGAGAGCGCAACGTGAAGGGCATGTTTGCTGTGCTGGAGCCGCTCCACGCCATGATGGAGAGAGGCCCCCAGACGCTCAAAGAGACCTCCTTCAACCAGGTTTCTGTGGCTCTACTGGAGGGTTTTCACTGTTATGTTGATGAACCAAATATTAGCCACATCCTAGATGATCCTTTTCCACCTCTGGACTGATGTGTGAGCGTAAATCGGCGATGAACGTTCATCCTCCTCATCCTCTTCCACATTGCAGGCCTACGGCAGGGACCTGATGGAGGCTCAGGACTGGTGCAGGAAGTACATGCGCTCCGGCAACGTCAAAGATCTGACCCAGGCTTGGGACCTCTACTACCACGTGTTCAGACGCATCTCCAAGCAGCTTCCACAGGTGAGGGGACGCAGGTCGGCTCTGTTTAGCCTCGGGTTCAAAGGTCAAACCAGTGGAGGTAAAGGTTTGGTGATGTCTGGAAACTAAAGAGAGGCGTGGCTAAAGAAAATCCCCTGAAGGAACAGAGTCATGGAGAAATGATGGTCATCGGAACGCTGCGTTCTTGTTACCGTCTAACCCAGCGGTCCCCAACCTTTATTGACCCACGGACCGGTACCGGTCCGTGGGTCAATAAAGGTTGGGGGCCGCTGGTCTAACCGACTCAAATATTCAGAATTTCATCAACAGATTTATTTCCTTCCATCTTGTGATGCATAAATCCAACAATCACAGTAGAAACAAACTAGAGATGTTTTTTATTATTTCATTGGTTTATTACAAGCAAAAAGAAAAACCTTAATGATTTCTTTCTGAATATAATTGGTTTATATTACCAGAAATAAGAAAAAGACTAAGGATTTTAGTATTGGTTTATTTCAAGCAAACAAAACAACAAAAGACAAAGATTTCTTTTTTTTACTGCAATGTTTCATTACAAACAATCAAAAAGTAAAACTAAACTTTTAATGGAATTAGTTTACTTCAAGCAATAAAAAAAAAGATTTACATTTTTTTATTGATTTATTACCAGCAACCAAAAAGATATTTTTAAAATTGGAATCGTCTTATATCAAGCGAATAAAAAAAACCTTTGTGTAATTGTAGTTTGTTTAAACTAGTTTATTAGGAGAGTGTGGGGGTGGGGGGGTATTCTTGTAGAAGCTACAATCTACAGATCCACAAAAAAAACCATTATCGTCGTGATTATTAAAATGACCTTTAAATCGCTGAGTCAGCAGCTCCAACTGAACATCAGGAGTTAAAAAAGCATCGCTGGTCTGCGTGGCGACGCTTCACTGTCGGGACGTCGCAGCAGGAAAAGACGCCGCTCCGGACCATAAACCTGAGCAAATGTTCCTCCACAGGAATTAACTTATAAATCATCCAGAGACGCTTCGTCTGGAACTAAATAACGTCTCATCAGCAAAGCGGCAGAAACCCACGTTAACCCCTTCAGTGACGCCTCTGATTCCCGTGTGACGCAGCAGGAACGTCTGGAATGAAGAAGAGAAGAAGGTCTTTTTACACATTAAATGCAATTCTTCACCTCCTCCTCCTCCTCCTCCCTCACAGCTGACCTCCCTGGAGCTGCAGTACGTGTCTCCAAAGCTGCTGATGTGTCGCGACCTGGAGCTCGCCGTACCTGGAACTTATGACCCCAACCAGCCCATCATTCGAATCCAGTCAATCGCAGCCTCCTTGCAGGTCATCACCTCTAAGCAGCGCCCGCGCAAACTCACCATCATGGGTACGTTGAACGCCGACGCCGTCCGTGAAAGAGAGAGAGCTCAGGATGTTAGAATCTGTCCGTTATGGTCATTTTAGAAAAACATGCTTGTCACTGAAAACAGATGAAGTTGTGGATCAACTTAATACTTCCAATGTTTGCAGGAAAACAAAGTACATTTCTCTTTAGACTGATTCTTGTAGAATTCTCCTAACATCCCGCTTCAGCAGCAACAACTTCCTGTTTGAAAATGTGGCCTTCCTGTCATCTTGACCCGAAATAAAAGCCCCTGATCCTTTGATCTTAAAGGGACACACTTTAACTGGAAGGAGCTGCTTTCCAGAAGAAAATGCAGGTTGATGCTATATTGCTGAATGAAAATGAAACTTAAAGGGTAAGAATTGGCCAAAGAAAGAAATGATCAAAACTGACCATAAATAAAGTGAAAACAGCAACAATAACAACAAAGATATGTTTGGAAAAACGTTGGGTATTGAACCGGTGGCCTCCTGCATTACAGCTCATCACACATAATTGCTAAAATCCTGGAATTTCCTGAAAAGTTCAAGGATTTGAAGGACCAAAAGTCATAGCTGGAAAAAGCTAAAAGAGCTGAACATTTGAATAGTTGAATGGTTGAAATAGATCAAACATTGATGGAGTTAAGCACCAAAAATGGAGGAAGATGCTAGAATAAAGAAAGAGAAACAGGAAAGCAATGATTGGTTGAAGATACTTTATAGCATCAATCAATGATTGTAACTTTTTACCACCTGATGGCGTAGCAGCCATGAAAGTCACCTCGTCTGTAAACCCGCCCGCAGCGCATCAGCCCCCCTTTAATGCTTCACACTTTCCTGCTACGTCTGCAGGGAGCAATGGCCACGAGTTCATGTTCCTGCTGAAAGGCCACGAGGACCTGAGGCAGGATGAGAGAGTCATGCAGCTCTTCGGTTTGGTCAACACGCTGCTGGCCAACGACCCCGCCTCCCTACGCAAGAACCTCAGGTACGCTTCAACCCGGATGAGAAGGATCGATGCGGAGTTTACTGCATTTGAAACTGGGAATAGTCAAATGCAACAAACATCTGTTTGTGTTTTTGGGATCAAATTGACAAAAACCCGTGCAGTGCATGCTGGGTACTTTATGATCTGGAATCTGTGTTGCTCTGCTGCGTCCATCAGCATCCAGCGCTACGCCGTCATCCCTCTGTCCACCAACTCGGGCCTGATCGGCTGGGTTCCTCACTGCGACACCCTCCACGCCCTCATCAGAGACTACAGAGAGAAGAAGAAGATCCTGCTCAACATCGAGCACCGCATCATGCTCAGGGTGAGAGGAGGTCATGGTCGGACCCCCACCTCATCTCAGCAAACGGGACCACATCTCAGTGAAAAAGATTCAAGGATTTACAGACATGCAGCTTGAAAATAGGAAAAGAATCAGAAATGGCTGGAAAGGAAAAGGTTCTGTTCATGCAGCGAGAATGAAACATCCAAATCTAGAAACAAGCTTTCAAAAGGGAAAAGTAAGCCCAAAAACCTGTTGGACTTGATGTTTTACGGCCCGATATTAAATATTTTTAAGCAAATAGTTTGTATTATTTTAAATTATAACCCTAATTGTCGTTTATTTTGATTACAGTGACAAAAAACTAGTGTCATAAGTGGACATGATTGATTTTAGGGCAAAACTGTGAACAAAAGGAGAATCTTAGTTCAAGTTTGCCCATCTTAATAAATCCTCATCAAATCTAAACCCAGCACTTGTTTTTAGCAGATAAATCTACATTTTTGTTTTCAAAACGACGCAAGTCTAAACTTTAAAATAACGTCCTTAAGATTAAACCACAAATGTGTTGATCCTGAAGTCTAAGAGTTTTTCTATCGTTCAGAGTTTGGATCTAAAGCATTTGGAGTTGTTTTAACGAAAATGTCCTTCCAGCTCCTAATGAGACGAAACATTTCTCCATTTAGAGAAAAGTTTGGTCAGGTGTAGAGCAAAGAGAAGTTGGAACAACTTCAAACCTGCTAAAATATCTGGAATGTCTAAAAAACGAGGAGAGACGTCTTTGCAGAGGTCAGACTTTCAGGAGCCGCGCAGCATCAGGAGCTGAAACGCTTTCTCTGTGCTCCAGATGGCGCCAGACTACGACCACCTGACCCTGATGGAGAAGGTGGAGGTCTTTGAGCATGCAGTGAACAACACCGCCGGAGACGACCTGGCCAAGCTGCTGTGGCTGAAGAGCCCCAGCTCCGAGGTTAGACGCCGCTCTGCATCAGTCTGCTTTTGTTGGCTGTCTTCGTATTTCCGTGATTTCAGAATTCTGACGTGATTTCATTATTGAGTCATGAAACCGCTGAGAATTTGTCTGTTTTCTCACCTTTCTTCGTTATTTAGGAGAACTTTTTCAGTGAGAAGGTGTTTGTCCTTTCAAAGTAAATTAGGATTAATTTAGCCGCTCACAGATGAGACTTGTGATGTTGTTGGGCCTGGAAACCTGCGTTAGAAGAATCTCCTGCTCCTCCTGCAGGTGTGGTTCGACCGGAGGACCAACTACACCCGCTCCCTGGCCGTCATGTCCATGGTGGGCTACATCCTCGGCCTGGGCGACAGGTCTGCTGCTGCTGCTGGAAGCACTAAAGAGGAGCTTTGAGTTACCATCACTAAGAAACGCGCGTCTCTCTCCTCAGGCATCCATCTAACTTGATGTTGGACCGGCTGAGCGGGAAAATCCTTCACATCGACTTTGGAGACTGCTTTGAAGTGAGCTTTCTTTCATCTTCTTTCCCTGCTTTCATGGAGACACGGTTTCTCCAAACGTCTCCACTTTTTTAAAGGTGGCCATGACCAGAGAGAAGTTTCCAGAGAAGATCCCGTTCCGTCTGACCAGGATGTTGACCAACGCCATGGAGGTATGCGGCCGTTAAGCTCGGCCTTCTTTAAGGATCCAGTCTGGAAGCACTGAAATAGTTTTCCTGTCTGTTGTCTCTAAAAACTCTTTCCTTTCATCATAAATGGGTTACAGAAGCTCTTTGGTTGAGATTTGTGCTTTGAGAAGTTTCTGTGCTGTGCGTCAGGTGACGGGCTTGGATGGGAACTACCGGATCACCTGTCACACCGTGATGGAGGTGCTGCGGGAGCACAGGGACAGCGTCATGGCCGTGCTGGAGGCCTTTGTCTATGACCCCCTGCTCAACTGGAGGCTCATGGACAGTAAGTGAACCGGCAGCCATGCGGAGGCAGCGCCGCCGGCAACGGCTCCGTTTACTCAGACGAGCTAAGATAGAGGGAGAACTTCACCTGAAATGATTTATTTCTCTTTAATAAATACATTGGTTGAAAAGAAAAAAGTCACGTTCACATCAAGGCGCACCCATTTTGGCCACACCCACATTAGTCAACTCAGATTAGCCACACCCACATTCTTTACTCTCATGTGAAAAAGGAGCACGAATAGAGGCAGGTTTGCAGCGTTTTATGTCTCTTTCTGTCGGTTCATGTGAACTTTTTGGTATCCAAAGTGAGCTGAGGGATCTAAATCCCCCCCAAAACAAAAATGAGTTCAGATTTTCTGCTGGAAACAAAACTGCTGCTGCCTTCAGGAAAAATCCAATCTTTTCTTGTAAAAGAAAAAACGCTGCTGTGGAAAAGTACTGAATCAGAAGCAGAACGAAGGACTAACTCCTCTGACGTCTCCGTGTCGCTCTGTGCTTCACAGCCAGCACCAAAGGCACCAAGCGTTCCCGGACCAGGACCGACTCGTACACGGCCGGACAGTCAGTGGGTCAGTCTGCGGCTCAGAGCGCCTCCCTTTAAGGTCAAAGTCCTTCTGACACGTGTGGCTCTTTGGTGTCGTTGACAGAAGCTCTGGAGGGAATCGACCTCGGAGAGACGACGCACAAGAAGGCCGGGACCACAGTTCCAGAGTCCATCCACTCCTTCAGTGAGAGACCTCCTCCGCTCCGTCTGTCTCTCCTTCGTTGGGATTTGCTTTTGATTCCAGCCTGTTTTGTGCTTTTTAAGTCGGAGACGGTTTGGTGCAGCCCGAAGCTCTGAACAAGAAAGCCATTCAGATCATCAACAGAGTCCGGGACAAACTCACGGGTAAGTCCGGCGCCGCTCGGCGAGGCCTCTTCCAGCTTTGGCGCCTTTGGCTCATCTCCGCTTCTCCTGACGTCTGCAGGTCGAGACTTTTCTCACGATGAAACGCTGGATGTGCCGACACAAGTGGAGCTGCTCATCAAGCAGGCCACGTCTCATGAAAACCTGTGCCAGTGCTACATCGGCTGGTCCGTTAACGCTCCGCCTCACCTGCACGCTTCTGCTCCGCCTTCCGCCTTGACCTGAGCTTTCTTCTCTCCTTTAGGTGCCCGTTTTGGTGAAGAACTGTCTCTTTTTGCCAGGATGACTCTGATATTGATTTTCTAGAAGGAGTGGGCGACTGGCGCAGTCGTCCTCTGGAGAAAGACACTTTTTCAGCGCCTTTCAAATCGATATCGAACCTCCTGAGGATCTGTTTCTGTCCCACTTTCATCAGTCAGCGCTTTGAGCCAATCCCAGTTTTTTAATGTCTTCTTTGGGTGCATAATGCTTTCTACGGCAGCCATATTGTAATTATTTAAAACATTTCATATTTTACGCACTTCTTTAAAAACAATCTAATGTATCTGTGCATTAACTAGACCCAGTCCACAGGCGTGGCCTAACTTTACCTGTAAAAAATGATCAGAAAATCCTTTGTCTGGGCATTTTTGTGCCATTAAACTATACAGAAGCTGCTGCTGTCGTGTTGCACGTTCTTCCTCAGCAGTAAAAACCCACCAACTAATCTGAGAGGCCTTTGTGGGAAAGGCTGTAGTTTTCTCCCGTAGGGGGCGCTCTGACCCCTAGTAAGACCCTCCTGCATCCTCTGAATCTGGCCTGAGGGGGAAGATGCACTGAGCAGGCCGGAGATCATGACGCTGAACCAGATTCTACCCTCAAACATCCCACACGTGCCTTCAGATCCAGACGTTTGGCTGCGTCGGCAGCTGCTGCTCGGCCTGACGATGCTCAGGCAGCACCGGAGCCCGCCGTCAGTCTGCCTCCTGCATTCTATTCGTTACATTTCTATAGCCCAAAATCACAAAGCAGCTGTCCAAAAACAGAGTCAGTCATAAAATATGAATCCTAGCCTACGGCTAATCCAAACAGACAGAATCTGGACATCCCGGCCCTGAGACGCTCCTTCCATCTGTGTTTTCTGCTCTGCTTAGTTCCTCCTCTGAAGGTTAATTACTTATAGATAGTTAAGGATTCAGGATCAACAAAAAGCGGCGCATTGATCACCTCCCCGG
Organism: Oryzias sinensis; assembly: GCA_037389245.1. NCBI lineage: Eukaryota > Metazoa > Chordata > Actinopteri > Beloniformes > Adrianichthyidae > Oryzias > Oryzias sinensis. The sequence continues at coordinate 628,646 of CM074492.1, read as the reverse complement.
TGTGCACTCCTCTCCAATGTCACACTCTCTACGCCTGGTGATTATCTGTGGGCATCGATCGGTTCCTCCTCTGTTTTCTCTCATTTCTCAGCTTCCTCTGCTCCCAGAACCTCATTACCCAGAATCAGACTCCTGACGGCCGCCGTCTCTGGGCTTTGGTCTCTCCTCTCATCGGTTTGTAGTTTTTCTCTTTAGCTCCTCCGCTCTTGTGAGGCCGAGGACGTCGATAGCTCACGTTAAACGAACTGCATTGATTGGAAAGTGGGATTAGGTCCTTTCCACAGAGATGCTGTGGTAAGGAGGAGCTCGGCGTAGAGGATGGAGGCGCAGGACGGCGTTTCACCGGCCTGTAAAGCAACACGGTGACCAATCAAAACGCTGCTTCGAGTCTTTCCTCCTGTTTTTCATGTTGTGTTTCTCCTCATCCTCACGTTCTCTCCGTCTGCAGAGATCTCATGAAGGCCCCGTCTAACCTTCACAAACCAGAAGTGTTCACGGAAAGGCGATGGTCAATAGACGGACACAAATAACAAAGTGTCGTCATGGAAACGAACAAACATCCCAAGGAAAAAATGTTTTATTTTCCCTCCATCACAGCAGCGAGCTCTAGGAGTTGTGCTGCTAACGTGGAGGTTTCTAGATCCTGCAGAACATAAGCTCCCGTTGGAAAAGGTGCAGGCCTGAGGGGAGGGGGGCAGCAGGACAGCCTCCTTTACCTGTGAACAGGCCCCTCCCTCCTGTGAGCAGAGCAGCGTCCTTACAGACGTGTCTGAGATGTTCTGCTGCGACTTCTGTTTAATCTGCTGTTGATCTGAAACGGTGGATGATGGACGCAGATCTGACAAGAGGGTTTGACGAGGCCACGGCGGGCGCGGGGCGAGGCCACGCCACGGCGGACGCGGCCACGGCTCTGACTCTTTGAGTTTTGAGAACGAGGGGATTTCTGGTAGTATGTCTCTCTTCTATACTTTAGATCAGCAAATATTTGAGTGTCACCAACGTATAAAAACAAACACAGAAATGTGGAATAGAACCATCAACCAGTCATTGTTCTAGATGGATGGAAAACTTTACGGGGCATTTCGGTGCTCTCCAGCAAAGAACAGACATGAAAACAGCAACAGTCTGCAAAAAGAACAGTTTAATTTAAAAATAAATAAAATAAATTCTAACAAATGAAAGAATTAAAGAGGTGACTGAGTCAGACTCCCTACTGTCTGATCTAGAAGCCCTACAGCTACGGTGAAAGCCGCGTTGACCTGTTGGTTTTGCTTGCTGGGACAATCAAACAACAGCCTGAGCATCATTCTGACATGAAGGGGAGAATAAAACGGCTCAGCTGGTTTCATTTGAACTTCACTCAGTTTCCGGCAAAATGGCGTTTTTGCTGTTTCTAGACTGTTCTTGTGGCTTTTCTCTGATGACATTCTTAGAGGAAGTTCAGATCCAAACTGAGTTTTTCTTAATTCGATCATGTGAGATTGCAGAGGGGCTGTAGATCAATACAGACAATGACTTTCTACTGTTTTTTTATTTTTGGATGCTGGTGTGCTGCAGGATTCTTGTCAGGGTTAAAGTGTGCCGTGGTTCAAAAAGGTGGAAAGACGCTGTCCTAGAGCACCACACAGATTTTTGGATTTTGGCTAAAAACGTCATCGTAACTGAAAGACAAATGGAAACAGATCGGCAGAGGGTCGGAGTGGGACTGTAAAGGTTTAAAGTCGGTGCTTAATAAGATCTTTAGGATCTAAGGGATGGGAGTTCAGGAGGAAGAGTGTGTGATGAGGACTGCCGAGTGGAAACCTTTCCAACGATGAAGAGCAAAACTCCAGGAAAAGATCATGCAAATGTTGGCATTTGCTCCCGGTGGCGTTGGCACAGAAACACGCCGCCTCTGCGGGATTATCTGCAGCCGGCATTTTTCATTCAGGCTCGTCTTCAGCGGAGCTTCTCTGTAATTGAAGCTGCTGACCTTTAGCTCAGTTGGACTTTATGGAGACTTCCTTCCTTTATTGTTTAACCGCTCAGCATCCTTTCAGAAGGAGGCCAAAGCCTGTTTTCACAGCAGCTGGGGTGTTTTTGGAGAATGATCGAGGAACAGAGACTGTCATGATGAAGGCCCGCCGCCATCATAATCCGGGTTTTTTTAGGTTATAAAAAGAAAATCTTGAAATGTGAGACTTTTGAGACGGAGTGTTGGTTGATGACATCACAGTGGGGCTGCCTCTGAATAAAGATCCTCACGTTCGTCAAACTGTTTCAGAACAAGATGATCCACAGTCCGAGCTGCCTTTGACGATTAGCGGCCATGGGCAAAGGCAGAGCGGTTGACCTCTGATCAGAAGGTCACAGGTTGGAATCCCGCCCTGCCGCCATGAGTCCTTTAAGGAGACTCTGGACCTGGTCTGGATAGGTTGGTGCCATCGGTGTGTTTATGGGTGAATGAGACCGCAGCTGTAAAGCCTCAAATGAAGGTAGAAAGGTGGTATAGAAGTACGTTGTATAGAAGGATACACCAGTTTCCTCTCAAACTTGTTTTTTCATTTTCAGTGATGACCGTCAGTCCGACCGACAGGCTTGAACCTCCATCCTTCTCCTCTGCCTTTCCTGCTGTCATTCTGCTCCTTTCCTTCAGCTGACAGAATTTCATCCCAGTGGGGAATTTTGGGAAAATCCAGATCTCCGTCACGTCTAAAAAAGCATAACTTTTTTTCATGTTTTGGATCCTCCATGACGAGGCGTGATTGGATGAATCTGCAGAGGATGGTGGGCCGCATAAAGACGTTTCTTCCCCAGCCTGTGGGGAAGCGTCTCTGCGGTTTGCGTGGCGAAGCGTCCTGATTGGACGTAATCCTTCACACGTGTGCTCCTCATCCTCCAGCCTAAGTAACTTGTTGACGGGGGTCTGTCCTCCGGCTGTCAGAGCACAGCATCTTCTTGTCTCCCAGCTCAGATTTACTCTGCCCCCCCGGGAAGGAGGGGAGGGGAGGGGGGCTGTTACATCTCCTGTTATTATTTGCCATAAAAATCAGCTGAATGGCGGCCAACTCAGAGGTGCTATAAAAAGCAGTGAGGTGTGAGATGGCGTCTGCGCGGCATCAATCAGACACACAGGTGACACTCTGGGCCTCTCTGCTGGGGAGGGAAATTGATTCTCTCCCAGTGATTAGGGGGAGAAAAAAAGGAGGGTTTGGATGGGAAGGAGTGGGGGGGGTCCTGAAGGCAGCGTGTTCCAATCCCAACAGGAAGTCCAGCTTTTCCTCTAGTGACTGTAAATACCTGCACTCCTCCATCATGCAGGCAGGTGCCGCTCGCTGCAGCTCCACGGCCTCGAACGCTGTGATGTCACCTGTGCGGTCCGCCTCACCATCGGTGACCACTGAGCTGCGGGCGAACCTGCTCGGGTCACACAGGTGACCTGCAGGAGACGTCAAGGCCGCCCAGCCGTTTGTCTGCAGGTTCTTACCAGCAGAGCTGAGTGAGGAAAGAAAACTGTCAGATAAAAACCACAGAAGCACAGAACACAGAACGGACCTTCACCTCCTGCTCCGCCTTTGTTCTCCACCTTCATCCAGCACCCATCACCCATAAGCTATGATTCACAGCGCTTTCATTAACCAGGATTGACCCCCCCACCCCACCTGTGCCACATAACTACATCTGACAGGAGCCTAATAGAGGAGGCAGGAGAAGATCCTCGCCACCTTCCAGTGGGCGTCTGGATGGAGCCGTCTTTATGTCATTGGTTTTTTTCACTGGTCTGCGTCCCACGGCGAGACCACTTCAATGCACAAACCCCCCAGTCACAATGAGATCATGAGGGGAGGTGCCGGAAAGCAGCTGGATGTTTGGTTGGGGGTGTAATCCCAGCAGCCACTGGGCTTTTCTGAGCAGATCTTGCGTCTCCTGAAGCGACGCGCCCATTATCTCAGGAAGGAGCTGGCGGAGCGTGAGGAGCGTCTTTCGCCTGACTGCCTTTCATTTTCAGAGCAGCAGTGTTACTTTTGTGTGGAAAGCAGATAGCAGAGCTGCAGTGCCCACAGTCTTTTATCAGCAGCTCCTCCAGCAATGTTCATCAGCCCATGAGACACCAAAAGGAGCCTCTCGCAGGATCAATTAGTCTCTTGGGGGAGTCGGAGCGCTGGAGACAAAAGCCACGGCCATGTTGGCGTCACGGCGAGGTGATGGAGTGTCAGCGTCTTCCTTCCAGACCATTAACGTGACAAGCGGGGGCTTGTCCGGGTAAGGAGGACCTGACAGCAGAGAGGACCTCCAAACACCTCCTCCCCCCTTTCTGCAGACTTCACCTTTGTGAACTTCTAGTAAAATTATCCTCAACAGGATGCCCCTCACCTCCCCCCCAACATAAACGGGTAACTTTCTTTTACAGTACAGTACTTACAGTGTACTTAAGTGGTATTTACACACACACACACCCACACACACACACACACAGATACAATCATCTTAATTCTGGTGATGGAGGAGACACACCGGAGTCTCTGACACCAAATCTCCTGCATTTAAATTTTTATTGTGCCCAGAGATGATTTAAAGAGAACTTTAAAGGAAATATTAAAGGACTGATCATTTAAATACAAAGTTCATGAAAGTTACCGTACATTTAAACTAACAGAGCAGATGGAAACGTTTGAACACAAACCACCCAAATGCAGGTGAGAACAGGCGGGTCTTTAACCGGGTTTTGAATGAACCGAGTCCCAAGTCCCTCCTGAACTACTAAGAAATGATATAATGTGTGAAGATCTAGTGCTCTGGATTTTAAAACACAACTCACACTACTGATAGCTGCTTTGTTTTTATTTTCCAGCAAATAAGACAATTTTCCAAAGCAAAATTAACAAATATGAACATTTTACGACTTTATGAATCCACTGAGGATGGAAAAAAATAACTTGAGACTTTTTTTCTAATAACCACAATGCATTGTGGTCTATATATGCCGATCTAGTGAGTATTGAGACTTGTGGGAATTTTCTAGGGGACTGGGTTCTGGAATTGTAGATTGGGACAGTACTAGTGAAATGGGGAAAGTCCTATTTAGTGCACCAAGTAGTGAGTAGGGAAGGAACAGCAGATCTGTGCAGAATAGAAGCTGAACACAGCTCCGTGTTTGGTTTGGACTGCAGGAACGGACAAAAGGCCGGCTACAGCCCGGGTCAGGAGGTCAGGCATGTATTTTGGTGCTAAACCATTCAAAGTTTAAGAAGCAGCAACAGAACACGTCTGTCCTCTGGCAGGCAGCAGACCTCAGACCTGGACTGATGTGGTTCTACTTTTTGGTCCTTGGGAGAACCCAGAGTTCTGAATCATCCTGTAAAGATGAAGCCATTAGCTTTCTCCTGGTAAATCTAAGCTAGGTTTTTGCTCACAGATCATCAGCTTCAATTCTCCAGACCTCCTGCTCCTCCTGCCGGCATGGCGGCTCTCCTTGCATCGGCGTGTTGGGGGTCTTCCTCTTCTGCAGCTTCGCTCGTTTGTTCTTCCCAATCTGAAGCATCAACAGGGGAGACTGTGAGCATATGGGGGCCGTCTGACCGGGGGCTCGTCCGGGTTGTGTCGGAGACATCCGCCTGCCGTGCATCTTCTGCTCCATCAGTACTCGGCGCCGCGCTGAGATGACGGAGGTGTTTTTTTGGCGGGCCAAACTCTGTTGAGGTTTCGTCCTTGAAGCGCGGCTGATGGGAGCAGACAGAACGGATGGAAACGGTGTTCCCCACGTCACTCCACCTTTCGTCCTCTCACTCTCGCCAGCGCCGTGGGCAGGAAGTGATTCTGAGCTGGAAAAACGGCCATAAAAGCAGAAAGAAGCGCCTCTGCTCGCCGAGGTGAACACGCCACGCAGAATTAACCACTTGCAGGATTTGTCCTTCGCCTCTACCAATTTCCTCAATCGTGAGCGAGTGTGTGACGGCCATGAAGCTTCCCAGCGCGGCACGTGGAGGACATCCCAAACAACGCTCAGCCCTTTTTGTCCTCCGGCGGGAAAATGAAAACCAAGCAGAAGAAATCTGGAAGGAGTCAGTGGTCAAACAGTGTGAGGGATAAATACGCCGCATCCAAACCGTTTTAACGCCTCCACATCCAACATTTCTGTTTTTAAAGCAGACGGGGAAATGTCTACAGCATTCCCACTGCTGGATCTACAGACACAACTCCAACATGTCCGTGTGGAATCTGCAGACGGGAATCTGTGGTTCAGAGCTTCATTCAGCTTCACAGATGCGGCACACCAGCTGCTTCACCTCCAGCTAGAGTTTTGGTTTTTATTCCAAGAAATGTGAATAAAACCAAAAACCGTTAAAGGAAGAGATCAGGAGAACTTTCCCTGCTGGATGTTCTCTCTCATCCGGGCTGATCCATTGAAGTCCATTAATAAAAAAATGCCTTCAGTAGTAAACGATTGATTTACCCAAATGAGAAAAGGGGATTTTAGGAAACGATGGAGTTTCAGCGGCAGCACAGAGACGTTCAGCTTCCTGTGAGAAGAGGAAGTGAGTTTGGACGTTCTCCTCTTCATGAGGAGCTTTTCTCCACAGTCCCATCAGTGATTCTAAAGTGTGCCGTAGGTGCGAGTGTGTGGTTATCTAGCCAGCGAGCCGTCCAGGGTGAACCGCCCCTCAGCGGCCCCGTGACCCCAAAAGGGTTCAGGGACGGGTGGAGATCCGTTTCCAGCATTTTAAAGCTCGTCTTCCTGAACCCCCCCTGAGGTGACCACCAGGTTCCTCTGCTGCCTCCATGGAAATCATTTTCATTCAGTGAAACAAATGGGTGGTGGTGGGGGGGGGTTGGACCAACAGGAGGGTTTTTTCTCCTCGTTTACATCAGAAATGACTTTTCTATGAAGCGGAAAATATAGAGAACAACAGTTGAGAACAGAAATAGAACAAATAGAAATGTAGTTTGATTTAAAGAGAACGTGTATGGGTAACACTTTCTTTTACCATACAGTACTTGCAGTGTACTTAAGTGGTATTTACATGGTACTTACATGGTACTTATTGTGTAACTACTGGGTACTTACAGGGTGTTTCCATGGTACTTTGATGGGTCTTACTGGGTACTTTTTTTGTGTCTACTCTGTACTTACATGGTACTTATTGTGTAACTACTGGACTTACAGGGCGTTTACATAGTACTTTTTATGGGACTTACATGGTACTTGCTGTGTATTTATGTGGTACTATTTAGTTCATACTTGTGTGGTACATACTGGTTATTTATAATATACTTACTGGGTATTTACATGTTGTGCAAAGGTGTCGTGTGGTACTTAACACACGTAAGAACAAGGTAAGTACAAATAAAGTACCTTGACTTTTAGGTCTGCCTTCATGTGTTTCATGGTATTTGGTATTTGCAAAGGAGTTGGTAGCTGGTTGGTATTTCATGGTACACCCACGCTCCCTTACACAGATGATCTTAGATGGTCCTCATCGATTACGATGGACGAACGACGAGAAAAACCACAGAAACTGCCCCTTAAGTACACTGAAACTGGACTGTAAAAGAAAGTCAGTCCTATTTCCATTCTATTACATGGTACTTTTAGTAGTAAATGCTGGGTATGTTCACGTATTACCTTCCTGTACAGTGTACATGAACACACTTGGTCTTCTGACCTTACCAAAGGAGACAATGCTAACTTGTTGCTGAGGGGAAGTAACTGCAAAGTAACTGCATTGTAAAAACGTATTCTGGCCTGATTACTTCTTGTAACATGAGGCAAATTAAAAGAGAAACAAGACAGCAGTGAAAACAACAATCTGTAAATGATACACTTCTGCAGCATACAAAGTGTCATCTCAATGAAATTTGTCTGGAGTTATCAACAAAACCGTAAAAAGGAGCATTCCAAAGAACAGATTTTCATTCATCTCTCATTCATCTTCCCCCTTATTATCCCTTTCAGGGTCACTGGGCTGCTGGAGCCTATCCCGGCCATTTGTGGGCGAAGGCAGGGGACGCCCTGGACAGGTCGCCAGTCTGTCGCAGGGCAAAGAACAGATTATTTCTTCCAGAGTTTTGTGTTGTTCCAGGAATGATTCACACTCCTTTGCATAGCTCATGAGTTTGTCACCCACCATGAAAACAGGAAATGGCCCCAGATCCTCACCTTTTCCAGCCAAAGTCATTTCTGCAATAGTTGCAGTCAAATCTATTGTATTTTTGTCTATATTACACTGGCGACATGTGAGGGTCGGGCCTTTTGTCCGTCAACATTCCTTCAACAGAGTTTGGTAACAGTGCAGGACTTCTTCAGGGTTTGTAAATCACAATACGAGCTCAAATGAACATAAAAAGCATAACGACTTAGATAAAGTACAAAGTTTATTTCAGTTATTTAATCATTTCTGTAATGAGTTTGATAAATATCTGTGAATTCTTTATTGTTTTGACTGCAATGCTTGAAATCAATCAATCATGCTCATTTATAAACATGATAGATTATTCACATTCACTTTTTCTTTTTTAACTATTGTTCCAAACATGAACTTGTTTTAATATGTCGGGAAAAGATGTAAAACGAAATATTTACTTTTAATACTCAATACACCATAGTGTGTGTTTTTGTTGAGTAGGTCTGGCCGAGCAAATCTGCAAATTCCCAGCGCTCTTGAATGTAGCATGACTGCCTCCAAGGTGAACAAGTGCATTAATCCGGTGCACCTGTGGAGCCGCGCCGCATCAGTTTGAATTTGTCTTCATTTGGACGGTAAGCCAGTGTTTTACATGTAGAACCCTGGATATTTCTATAATGCTTCCATAGAAATCTGTCCAAATATACACGTACAGTGAGTGACTGAAGTCCGTTAATGATTAATGTTTTCACAACCTTTGATCAATGATGCCGGAATGACCGCTCACTAAGCTTTTTATTAAATCCTTAACATTAATTGACTTTTTTTTATTGGATGAATTAAATATTTAAACTGATCAAACGTTATAGAGAAACTCATAAATGAACCTGGTGACTTCAAGCCGCTCTGTTTGAAACGTGACGTCAGACTCAGAGCACGGCTGCTACTTTAAACTGCAGACATTTCAGTTATTTCAAAATGTAAAACTTTTCAAAGTTTGTCATGAAAATCTACAAACATTGTTGTTACTTACCAGGAGAGCATGTAGCTTAAATGATGGTCTGTTCACTGCACATTTGCATGTGTGCATGTGTGTGTGTGCATGTGTCGTGTGTGTGTGTGTCGTGTGTGTCGTGTGTGTCTGTCGTATGTGTGTCATGTGTGCGTCGCTGAACGTCCCCTTTCTGAGGGTCAGGCTTCCTCTCCACCAGGTGTCTTTCCTTCAGCTCCTTTCTGCGCTTTTAGGCACAAAAAAACCAACAACCTTGAGCTCGCCATAGTTCAGGCTACAACGCCAGCAGGTGTTGTCCTCTGGAACCAGAACCGGGTCAGAAACGACCGTCGTATCTGCGGCCTTCTCTGTGCACTGATCCTTTCAGGAGCGCCTGAGCTCGGCCTCGCCGCCGCCATAGGAAGCTCTGGGTCCTGAGGCGTGGATGTCAAGCTGTTGAGCTGCTGCAGAAAGGAGCACACGGCGAGGACGCCGCCACGTCTGCGTCTCCACAGGGCGGCCCAATCCCGGTTAAGCTGCCTCCTCGCCGTCACCGTTGATGCTGATCTGCAGAGAACGCCACGCTTTAGCTGAGATCAGGTTCCCCTGAACAATACTGCAACCCCCCTCCATCAAGCAGTACAGTCAAACACAGTGACCCCCCCCCCCCCCCCACATTGCTCTGACAGCTTTGTCACAAAGATGAATTCATCGTCAGCACTGCAGCCAAAACAAGTAATTTGATTGCCCCCACCACAAATTAAGTTAGTGTGATTCAATCTTCGATTTGGGCTCCTCCTGCAGCCATACATCAGCACAGACATACTTCATTACACAGCAAACCCCCGGGGGGGGGCTCTGCATTGTGGCCTTGGCTCCATAATGCAGCCGTCCAGTCAGCGGGCTGGTTATCCACGGCAGTGATGTTTGGACAGACGGGTGACAGCATCAGCACCGGTACCGGGATCAGCACCGGCAGAAGACGGAGCATCCACCCGAGTCATCCGCCTCCTCACCTCCTCACCTCCTCCTCTGTCGTTCAGATACGATCAGGACGTCGTTTCACCTCCTCAAGCTTCCTGCTGCTTAACTACAAAGGCAGAAGGCAGAGAGCTGAGTAAGAGCTGCCACCTCCTCCCTCCTCCTCTCTGCTCCCTACAATGCAGAGCTGCCACCTCCTCCCTCCCTCCTCTCTCCCCCCTACAATGCAGAGCTGCCACCTCCTCCCTCCTCTTCTCCCCCCCCCTACAATGCAGAGCTGCCACCTCCTCCCTCCTCCTCTCTGCTCCCTACAATGCAGCCAGCAGCTCTCTAATGAATGGGCCTCCTGCTCCTCTGAAGCAGAGCTGTGAAGTAACTGCAGACCTTTGCTGTTCATTCAAATGAATATCAGTGATGTAGTGATGATGCCCCCCCCCCTTTTGAAAGCTTTATCGACAGCAAACTTTGTCCCGTAAAAATCGTTGTTGTACTTTACAAATGAGCCGCTGTTCTATTCATGAGTTACAAGAGACACATCCGTGTGAAGTAATGAGCCATGATCAAACACTCAGCCAGATTAGAGGTGAGACGTGGAAGACGGCTGTTTGTACGGTACAATAATGAACTCTGAGAAATGCGGCATCATGGGAGTGGAAGAACTTTCTGTGCACGTGGCTGAGGCTCGTGCACCGCAGACGCTGCAGCCTCCTGCTCTGCTGCAGCCGCTGATGTGTCCGTCTGCCTGGAATGCAGACGGCAGATGCCGTTGTGGCGGCGGAAGGACGTGTGGTTGCCACAGGCGTGACGTCATGTATGGATGGAAATGTTTCAGGACCTGCTCACAGCAGGCATCAGGTTGTCATTTGGTCATCTTTGTGTAGACAGTTACTTTTTTCTGTAAATATCCCAGATTATTTTCTTTCCTGAGGTCTCCGTGAGATTTCAGGGCATTTTTGCTTTTCTTTCCTTTACGTTGCATCCTTTTACAATCCCCCAGACTGGGGTGTAACGCCCCTCAAACCTGACACCCGCTTTGTTTTTCCGTGCCTCCTAACCGGCTTCCTCACCTGGAATCTGTCGTCGTTTCCGCTAAATGTCATCCTGTCAGAGGTGTCATCGTGCAGCTGGAGTCAGAAATGCGTGTGCAGTAAACGGACTTGGTGTCCTCTGGGATCTGCAGCTCCCCTCTGGGAACTGAAACAGAAGAACGACCTGCTGGGCTCGGCTCCAGAATAAAACACACCTGTGATACCTGCAAGAGCATTCCCTATTTAAGGCCCCTGAAAAAGCAAAAACCCTCCCTGGAGTCTATTTGTAACTGAGATGGATGTGAAGCTGCAGCCGACTGTTCCTGCAAAGAAAATGCACATTTGTGCTGCTGTGCTTGGAAATGGGCTCCAAAATCGTTGCTCCTCGTTTGTCCTGGGAGTCTATCAATTCACATTTTCCTCCTGTCGTCCTCAGCCGAGATAATCCCTCACAGCGGCGGCGTCTCCAAGGCTGACTGCTCAGGTGCGGCGGTGATGTGCCACCCATCACGTGTCGCAGACTTCATCTGCGCTCCACGCAGGAAGGAGCTCCAGAGACGGGGAGGTGATGCCCGCCGAGCGTGGAGGAAAATCTGTTGGGCCTCTCTCTCCCTCCAGATGCCAGGACTCCAAATTCCAGCAGTAAATTTTGCACCTTCTGCTTGATTCCCTTTGAGGTGAGTTTGTACTCTCCTCTCCTCTCTTCTGCCGGTCTTCATTTCATCCGTTTGCTTCATTTCCTCCTTCCTCTTCCGGTTCGTTTTTCCTTCTCTGCACATTTTCCTTCATTTTCAGTGCTAACAATCTTTCAAGTACGGTGGCCCTGAAGTCCAAATCACATCAACATAAAAACATTTTAAAACATATCATAAAAAGCAACATTACATTTAAGAAATCAGCAAAATTCCAGAAACAGAAACACAATTTTAAAAAGCTGAAAGAAATAAAATTACGTGTCAGGATGCAAAAGTTATTTCCAGAAAACCAAAATGAAAACGGAACACAATAAGAAACAGGAAGCTGCGGTGGGAAGTGGGGGAAGGCTTACTTTGCAGCAACAGTCCCGCCCACAATTCAGAGGTGAATTTCTAATGAACTCCTGCCGCTCTGCAGAAACTATGTCCTAGAAAACGACACAGATTTTTGGCTAAAAATGGCATCATCATGAAAAAACGTTCTGGGAAGGCTTTGAAAACAGACGGTGGTCAGAGTGGGACTTCAGAGGCAGCATCATCCGGACCACACCTTTGTTCAGAGGGATCTAGTGGATCTTCCTCTGATCCTTTAGCATCACACCGTTCACGGCCTCCTTTAGGATCTGCAGCCTGCGGGCCGCTCTCTGGTTCAGGCAGAACGCCGTCGTGTCCAAGAAATAGGGGTCACTAGTTATGATGGTGGGACACTTTCTGCTAAATGGATGCTAAGATTAGCTCTTCTGAGAGGATGAGTCATTATCCTCTCCATGCTAAGTAAAGGAAGCTCGACATTTAAGTGGACAGCGCTGTGATTGCAGCAACAATGGAGAACGGGCCCCCGGGGGGGGGGGACATGATCGTGAATGGCAAATGTCACTGTGGCGAGATTTCTCCTCCACAAATTCCAATTAGATTTTTCTCTTTTTTTCATGGCGGCATCGACTGCTTTTTCATGAAATGTTAATGTGCTGCTGCTGAGAGCAACATGAGGGGAAGCTGCAGAGACACGGCTGCTGTTTCAGGACTGTTGAGTCACCCCCCCACCGCTTGACAAGCAAATACAAACTTCCTGCTGTGGATGAGCGACCCGCCGCCTGCCACTCCACAGTTTAACTCTGCGGCTGAAAACAAACAAAATAATGACCCTTCAGGAGAATCAGAGAACACGAAGGATGGGGCCCCCAATCCTGGACCCCCGTCTCCAGCTTGTCGAAGAGGCTGCTGTCAGGACTGGAGACGGTGGAGGAGCATGAAAGTTTCATCACATTTGTGCTCGAACATTAGTTATTTAGCCCACGTCTCTCTGAGGAATCGCATGTGGAATGGCTCTTGTCTGGAGGCAAAAAGAATTCACGGGAACGTGAACTTCTGCTCCAGCGCTAAGCTTGTTTTCCACAGCATATTAGAGCTGCACCGCCTTTTAGCTGATAATTTGGTTTACATGATCACCGTCACACATTATTCACAGCTTGGCGCTCAGAAAAACTCATCATTTTCTTCACACTCTTGGAGGCGCTGAAGCGTCGGAGACGGGAGACGGGAAAGTTGGCTTTGACGGCGACAGAAAAGACCTCCAAGACGCTTTTTTTTTTTTTTGCACCATTTATTTGACCTTGTTGGTAAATTATTCCAACAGGAAACGGATGAACTGAGAAATCTGTCAGGCTTCCTAAAAGCTCAGAAACATTCATCAAACGGCTTTTATTGTGAATATTGAATCAGGAAAAATAAAAAAAATCAAAGAATCAAAAAAGTTTGAAATAAAAATGAGGAAGAATTAAAACTCCAGACAACCGACGTTAAAGTCCCCCTCCCATCTCATCCTTGATCTGTTTTCAAAGCGGTCCCAGTCGTCTTCTGAGTACGATGATGACATTTTTAGACAAAATGCAAAACAAATGCGTCGTTTTCTAGGACATAGTTTCTGCAGAGCGGCAGGAGTTCATCAGAAACTCACTTTTGAGTCGTCGGCAGGACTGTTGGAGTAGAGCAACCCCGCCCCTCTTCCCTTCCCTGTTGCCCAACCCTCAAAGCAGGTAGCTTGTGGCCCCACCCCGCGTGTTTCCTAAGTCACAGATACGATCTTTTTCAAACTGCATTTTTTTTGTCTGCTCCTGATTCAAAATGATTTGAATAAAGAAAAACTCAGAAATGAGATTTCAAGATGAATTTTCTCTGCATTTGTCCTCCATCATCGGAAAAATGACACACGTTAACACAAAAAACAGCATTTTCATTCTGAGTGGGTCTTATTCCCTTTTTAATTTTCGTTCTGATTCTGTTTCTCAGGTTCTCCGTTTCAACCATCTCAGCTCCTTTGCAGTAATGAACTGTTCTTGGATCAGTTGAAGGTTTGACTCTGCCTGGTCTTCCCATCTTCATCTCTGTCTGGAGTTCAAGTTTTGCTCTCATCTCGTTTGCTTGAGCTTCCCTCCCCTCATCCCTTTCTGGGTCATGTGTTGCTGGAGCCTATCCTACTGTTGGGTGAAGGCAGGGTTCCCCCGGACACGTCGCCCGTCTACGGTAGGACCACACAAGAGCGCCAAACACTACACCAACGTTTATTTATCTATTTATTTTTACTTGGATAGCTGTCTTAAGTTAAAGGGTGGGTTGGGGGGGGGGGGGGCTAATATATTTTTGCTACTACTGGCTTTTATGCTTAAATTGCTTGAACCCCATCTCCCCATTCGAGCTGCTTACATTCTGCAGCCACACTGTCTGCATTCAGAGGTCGTGCCCACACAGCAGAGGAAGTGCGGTGCCAGGGCGCAGGGGGGGGCCGCAGCCTCTTTTCATATCCTCCCGTCTGCCGGGGCGTCCCAGCCTCCCGGCCACAGCTGGAAGATGAATGCGGCTGCACCGCTCCACTCTGTCATGGTGTCCAAGACGGCTTCCATGGCATTGAGACTCCCGGGCTTCCTCTCTCCAGCGGGAAGCCCGGCGTAACCTTGCAGGCAAAGAAATCAGCTAAATTCTGAAAGATGTCCAACGCAAAGATTTCTGGGAGATTTCAAATCTCTCGCTGGTTGGAACTGGGAGGTCAGGTGGTACTTATGCTGTTACCAAGAGGAGAACTCGATGAGCGAGTGAGAGTGAACTTGTCACGATCGGTTTGGACATTTGCACGCCCACATGCATGACTGAACACAGACTTGGTTGGTCTGAACAGACTTGGGTAACTCCATCTTGCAGGTCTCGTTTGCACACGAGAAACAGCAACACCTGCCTGCTGTGACTCGCTGTTCTCATGGAAACGCATCAAAGCGGCTCAGGAGGAAAAAACCAGCCTGAGGTTCCTCGCCGCTGCTGCGGGATGAGCGCCGCTGGACGTTTGCTGCTGCTGTTCAGCGGCTCTCTGAACACACGGGCTGGTTTCACTGAGCTCCAAAACCTCTCTAAGTGGTGTGTAGGTATTCTCCTTCCCATGGCGAGTTTTCCTCCTGTGATGAAACCGGGCCTGACACTTCAGAGAGCCGGGAGCCCGAGAAGTTCAGAACCAAGATTAAAGCAGCGGCGCCTGTGGGCCTGCAGACGGTGATTACAACAGCTCCCATTAGCAGCAGCCTTGATGGAAATCCAAAGAGGCATTTCTCTGTGGGGAGGAGGATGCGGCCACAGCTGCCTGCTAGACATACGGCGGTAAATGCTCACGGCCTGAGAGGAAGCGAAGGCAGGGCGAATGCAGCAGCAGCAGCTACTGTCTGCTGTCACAGCCATCTGGACCGGTTCTGAATCCAGACTGAGCTCTCAGGCCCCTGCAGCACCTCCATCGGTGAGGTGGACCTTCACTTTCAGACGTAAAGGAAACCAGCTTCAGCTCTGAGCTTCAGTCCAGCTTCAGTCCAGCAGACATGAAGCTGCTTTGCCTCCAGACGGCCTCTATCTGCTGATTCAACAGTCATCAGGACGCTGACTGCACAAGGCAAAGCTCACATCGCCAACCCACAATCCCACTGCAAAAACACACAACAAAACCCTCCACTGAGCCGTTTGTTTTCATTCAACTGTGATGTGGGAGTCGCTCCAGGCAGGAACCCACAAGCTCTCACTTCCTGACTGAAGCCCTTTGAGAACAAAGCCACTGGAACAAAGTATAATGTCCTCTGATGGACAGGTGACTTTAAATCCTCAGGCCTACTTACTATCAGATGGATTCAATGACTGTCCGTCTTCTCTGCCCCGCCCCCTAGCCTTTATTTTTTAGAAAAGACCAGGGTTTGGTGACGATCAGGGGAGAGGAAACAAAATCTGTTTGAACAAGGCTGGCCAAACTCTCTAAAGGATAAACATCTAAAGGTCAGACTGAGATTTTAGGATCCGGTTTGTTTCAGCATCTTTGGCTGCTAAACAGCATCTCTGGTCTGAATTCTGGTCCAGAGACACAGCATGAGGTCCGATCTGTGAGTGAATGAACACCGCGTGACGTCTGCTGGTCCCCTCACCACCAACTTCCTGTTTTTCTGCTCTTCCTCGACCTCCCTCGCCCTGCAGAACTCTCTGGCGCTGGTTTGCTGGTACGAACCGAAACCACATTCCCCCGTTTTGGGTCTCACCTGTGGACCGGTTCCCCAAAGACCTGAGACCTTCTGCAAATTAAAAAACATTATTCTTGCAGCTTTTAATCATGTATTTAGGTGTTTCATATATCTGAATTATTTGACTTGGTCGTGTTTTCAAATCTTGATAAAATGTAATTTTATAATAGTTTTTTCTTGTAAATTTACAACTAAAAATTTCGTAAATTTACGATAAAATAGTCATAGATTAACGAGGAATGTTTCCGTTTATCGGAGCCTAGCGTGAAGATGAAATATGTGGAGCCTTTTGTGAAGCTTAGTTTCAGAATAGGTTTCATTAACCAAAAACTTCTGAACTTTTTGGCAACTCAAAACCAAATTCTTGTCAGTGGAGCCGTCTCTCCGGGGTTCGGTGTAGGTAAAGCTGAGTGTCATCTGTAAAATAAGGAGCTCAGAGACGCGTTTAGGTGAAGAGGACCGCTGCAGCCTTTATTCTCCTTTTCATTCACAGAACCTGAAGTTCATTTGTCTCCTTACGTCATGAATCTGTCATCCTAACACCACTGCCGAAGTAAACAGTGTTCCATACGCCCCTTCTGCAGATGAAACGTCCCGTCTAAACATAAAAAAACAAAGAGGAATGAAAATAGTCTGTTATATCAGCATTAGAACGTTGAAAATGCCAGAAAGTGCTCCTCCCTCTGAGACGGAAGCGTCACACAAACGTAGAGATCTGGTCTTTAATAGAGGAAGAAAGGATGAAGGTGGACGTCTGCAGTGACACCGACGTCTTCATCAACGGCTGCAGAGATCCTGCAAACCCCCCATTAATAAATCATAAATCAAACAAATGAGCTTCCCAACATTTGGAGCGTTATCAGTAAACATTCAGCTGACCTGTAGAGTTTAGTCGGTCTGCTCTGCTGCTGCGCGGCGTTCACCTGCTGCTGCTCTGATGCTCACCTCCACTGTAATCTGGTAGAAAATTTCTCATAAATCTACGATTTAAAAACTCGTTTTTTTCTGGTGGTCCTAAAACTCTGTCGTACTTTACTACGTTGCATTTCATTATTTTTGTTTCTCTTTCATTTTCAATGCTTTTATGGTTTTTGTGCCTTTTTTTACATTTTGGTGCCCTCCCCACGTTTGAAGCCCTTTGTGTTGTAAATGTTTACGTGAAAAATCCAGTTAAAGTTGAAGATGACTGATTCAGTCACTGCCTGAATCTTTTGTTTGTGCTTTTATTGTTTAGTTCAGATTTCTGCGTTTGGGTTTAGAAAACAGCGAGGCCGTCATTTGTCACATTTCTGAGGAGGTCTTCACAAAGTCTCAATGCTTTTGCAGGAACAACAGATCATCAGAACCTCCTTCAGCGTCTTTGCCTCATGTCGTCTTCACAAACAGGAGACCTTCAGAATCCGGGCATCTCTGTCCTCCACTGTGACTCTGACGTACATTTAGCAGATCTGCAGCGTTTGATGCTGAGCGGCAGCAGAACTTCCTGCATGCCTCAGGAAGTTGTGTCCGGCTTAAAAACGTTTGCACAAGTCTGTTAACCTGCTTTGTCTCTGTTTCTGATGGGATGTATGACCAACTGTCTGCAGCCACGGAGCGGTACGCTCACAGGAAGTGGGATCTAGTCGTAACAAACCATCACTGCATGAGATAAATGACCTCGCTTCCGGCTCGTCTGGCACCCCCGACTGTCCCCCCATCTCCATCTGGATGAAGTTCGTCTGCTGGACTTTAAACATGTAGTTGTAGAGTTAGATAAGTTAATTCTTTAAGAGTTCTGGTCCATCACCTGTCCGTCCTGGGGGAGGATCCCTCCTTCATGTGGACACCCCTGAGGTTTCTTCTTTTTTTCAGAATCTGTTTTACATCTTTTTTTTTTTATCACTGAGGACGGTCTAGTTTAGCTTAGTCTGCTTAGTTTAACAATCAGCTGTTGTATTTTATAACTGAATTAGTGAAGCTGATTGATCTATGTGCTGTATTTTTGTACATAAATTGAATTGAATAAAAGATTTGAGTCAGTTGTCAGTTGCGTGTCTGAAGGAGCTCTGCAGCGGCTCTGCTCGATCTAGTGTGCAATATTCACTAATGGCTGCATCCTTCAGCACCGCGGAGCAGACACTACACTTCAGGAGTCTCCTTCAGTCGTGCTTCGCTGCTCCGTGCATCCACCCACTGAACTGCGGTTCATATGTGCATGCACATGTCTGACTCACTCATCTCATGATGTCACGTCTCTGCTCAGAGCGGGAAGAAAGGCTCTCCTGTCGGTCCTGGAAGCTCTCGTGGCACGAGGACCGCTGACTGGATGAGCTGCACCAGAGGCTCTCATGATAAGAAGAGGAGGAGTTTCTGACAGACGGAGGAAAAGATCACGCAGGGGTCAGTGATTTGTCTTAGCTAATAAAGTTTACATGGTTTGAATATGAAATCCTTCAGTAAATGTTTTATTGTTGGCAGTAAATCTAAAACACATGATGCAGTTTCTTCAAAAGAAATGATTTTCCTCAGCACCAACCACAGCCCATTATGACATCCATCCATCCATCCATCCATCCATCCATCCATCCATCCATCCATCCATCCATCCATCCATCCATCTATTCATCCATCCGTCTATTCATCCATCCATACATCCATCCATCCATCCATCCATCCACTCATCCATCAATGGTGTTGCTGGAGCCTATCCCAGCTACTGTTGGGTGATACACCCTTAAGAAATCTCTGTTCTATTGCAGGGTAACACACACACACACACACACACACGCACACAGGTCAGTTACCAATGAACATATGAAGCTAATTTCTGGACTATGGGAGGAAACCAGAGTTCTATTTTGTATTTTAACCCTGAAAGAGCAGAGTATTGACCAGGTTTTTGTTTTCTTAAAAGTCTGCTGGATGTTTTGATCAGAGTGGGTTTGTGTGAAGCCACAGATGTCTGCAGGCCTGACCACCTGTAGTTGTAGATTTAGACAATAAACCGGAACAGAAATCCGCTTTTCTTCCAGGTCAGAACCGCCTGAACCTCCTTTCAAAGGACTTTGTTTCAGTATAGAGATTCTCTGGTTTAACTTTATCCTTCAGTCGATTTATCATAACTCTTGCTTCCACAATGAGAGGAAATTTCAAAATTGAAGTATAAAATGTGGTTTATTGCTCCAAAACTGCGTCCTTATTAAGGCTTAGTCATCAGTGGTTTTCAGTTTTCCACAGTAACAGAATCTTTTCAGGCAGAAATGTTCTGAACTGAGTCGGATCTTCATCCAACATCATCCAGCAGAGAGGTGGAGCAGCGTCTTCTCCTCTCCATGGGTGTTGCTCAGTAAAATGTTGGAGAAGTTTTCACCTAGGAGGATTTAATTAGCACTTTGAATGAGCAACATCTCAGCCGTTTCTCTCTGTCCTTCGTAATCAGTTCTGGCCCATTAATGAGAGGATGAGTATCGACTGGCAGAGCGCGCTGCTGATAATTGAATGTGTAGAGGCCATTAAACATTCCTAATCAAAAATAAACACTCCAAAGCCATGACGCCTGCAGAGCAATAAGCAGCAACAACAGCGGAGGCTTTTTTTTACAAACCTGGAAGAAGAGGAAGTATCCACGCCTTCCTTCCTGTTTTCCTTCTTTTTATTTGGTCCATTGGTGCAAACACTTCTGTTCTGGAGAGAATAACAGATTTTCTGCAGGTATCTTTCCATATTGACGTTTCCAGGTAAATATATCCGTCTGAAGAGCTTTGCGGGGACAGACGGAGACGGAAATGTCCTCAGAGACTCCTCCACATGCAAACAGCTCAGTAAATCATACAGTCTAAGCAGGGAAGTGTTGGAAGTCGCACCCTATCGATCCGTTCTCACTCTTCTACTACTCACATGGAGTCAAAGGGTCAATAGTTCCTGTTAGTGCTGCAGACATTGACTTCCTCACTAAACTCGCTCCACATAAGGAAATAAATGCTTTTATTTTGACGTGAAGTTTTCAACGAATGACACAAAGAAAACTCTGGCAACAAAATAATCCAATAAATAAACCTAAAGAAATAAATGAATGCAGCAAAACGGAGACACGACGGACGATCTGAAGCCGAACGATGAGACTCCAACAGAAGCAGCTGAGAGGATTGGATATGATCAAAGCCAGAACCAAACTAAACCAAGCTGGTGGGGGCTCTTCAGATGCCCCCGTTCCTTTTTCAGCTGACTCAAAGACAGCGGTTAGAACATCAGCTCCTTTGAAGGAAAGCTGTAAGAGGAGAAACCGTCAGTGTGATCACATGCAGGCAGACTGTTGCTTTATTCTTCTACTAAAATGTTCGTTTTTCATGATGTCCTATGTTTCACACAAAAACGCAGCAGCGGCAGCAGAGATGCTCATCATGACGTCATAGAGCAGAACCCAGAAGCTGTGGATCATTGTCCTCCACCAAAAGGACCGGTGTGGGAGATCTGTTTGTTTCACTCAAACTGTTGCCGTTGTTCCTTCAAGGTCTTCTGCTCCTTCAAAATAAAAGAAAACAGCGACCCACGTTGCTTTTCTGCAGCAGCTTGTCAACACGAGTCCCAGTCCAGTGGAGCAGAAAAAGGGTCCATTCTGTGTCCCATCTGACCTACACGGTGTTCATGAGGAGATGAAGGAAAGACACGCTTGCAGGAACCAAGCAGGCGTCCGTGGGGGGGGTGGAGGGATTTCTGAGCTGCGGTGACCATCTGGAGGTCACTCTCCAGGATCTGGTTCCTCGGGGCAAGAAGGCTCCAGAGTTTCCCAAAGTCTGATCGACTGGAAGCCGTTGGTCTCTGCAGGAACTCTGCTAACCGTGACATTGATTGTAATTAGTGTCCTATTTTTATGTCCTCATTAAACAGTTGGATAGAAGCTCACAGCCCAGGAAGAAAATGATGAGATGATTTCTATCAAGTCCCGTCTGAACGTCAGCTCAACAAAACAAGACTGTTCCTTAAAGAGAATTAGAAACATGCAGGACGTATAGAAGTTTAAAGAAATCAACATTTGAAACTATGTTTTTACAGATGGCAGGAAGAAGTTAAAGTGAATGAAGAATCTGGTTTCATGAGTTCTTCATGGTCGAGATTGTTAGTTCTCCAATAGAATGAACCTTTGTTCTATCCTAGGCACTTCACCATTGGGAGTGGGGTCATCTAGACCCACTAGACAGAGCTCTGAACCTTTTTTCTTCAATGATTTGTGATCTTCACTGGTGTCCATGGATTACATGAAATCTTTCCACCTTTATCCACCTTTGTCATGGTAGGGAGAACACCTCAATGGAAGGGGGGTCATCTGGACCCCATAGGATAGCACAAGGCTTAAGAGAGATTTAGCTGCAGGTTAACTGCTAAAGGTGAGTTTTAAATGTACATTTCTTGAACAGCAAAAATGTTTTTTAAACGACTGAACAAAAACGAGGACATCTCAACAGTTTGTAAGCTGGTGAATATTCTCGCCTCACCAAAGAGAACCAGAAATCTCCTCATCAAGACTCAGAATTCCTACATTTTCTGTGATGCACACAGAAACATCAGATTCTCGTTTAGCCTCCAGTCCGTCGTGGTTTCGTTTCTCATTTCCAGCTCTTTCTGAGACGGGCACACCTGCTGGAGACAGCTTGCAGATGTGTTTGAAAAACCTGAGAATATTTGACGGATGATTCTTCGTCACATTTCTCAAACACTTTCCCATACTTCAGCAGCTGCAGAACAGAAGAAAGCCGAGAGAAATGTACACAAAAAGAGCTTTTTGTGATGCAGTTTGTGGTTTTCAGTCCTGAAAGCATCCACTCTGTCACTTCATCAAACATGTTTGCAATGTACTAAAATTAAAAATGGAGTCAGCCTGATGCAACCCTTTTTCATTTCTGAAAACAGTTTTAGATTTGGGTGAAACCAACCAAACGGATCAGCCTTCAATTTGTGAACCATAAGAGACAAAGAGTAAAAGTTTAACTTGGATCTGAGCTGTGGGAAATATCTGCAGAGGAACTACAGGGAGTCATGATGGATGTCTTTAACAAACATAACTAGCAGGGAGGAATTCTCACCTCTGCGATGAACCGTCTGGGTTAACCCCGCCTTCACCCCACAGCGGCTCCAGCAACCATCCATTTATGGATGAAACTTCCCCTCGGTTTAAAGTCCGAGTCTGATCATCCTTTAATCTCTTTTCAAAGTGTTCTCCACGGTCTTTTAATTAGATCTAAAACTTTTTTAGCCAAAATCTAAAATCCTGTCTTGTTTCTACATAGTTTCTGCAGAGCGGCAGGAGTTCATCAGAAATTCACCTCTAAGTTGTAGGCAGGACTGTTGGCGTGAAAGTATCCCTACACTGATATCCTTTCAACCATTTGTTTACACCTCTCTTCCACTAGCTTACAGCCTTTTACAACGAAAAACAAAAAAAAACAGCCACAATTTTAATATTCAAGGATTTTTTATTTGTCCTCCATCATCATCATCAAAAATGCTAGAAGAACAAGTTAAAAACACTAAAAACAGCATCTTTGCTGGAGCTCCAACTTCAGGATAACCACAGCGTCACACATCTTAAAAAGAGCTGCTTGTTCTTTAAAATACAGCGTTGACCTTTGTTATACAGAGTTAGGGGCTCAGTAGATAGAGCAGTTATCTGCTGATCGGAGCGTTGGCTGTTCGTTTCTCGGTCTGCATGTCTATACGTCCTTGGAAAGCTGCCTGAGTGTGTGTGTGTGTGTGTGTGTGTGTGCGTGTGTGCGTGTGTGCGTGTGTGCGTGTGTGCGTGTAGGCACTTTGTCTGCCAATGAAAGAACAAAGTGTGATGAAAGTATAAGGAGTGCAGTGAATGTGTTTGGATGGATACGTGTGACTTCTGGTACAAAAGGAACTGATTATATAAGTGATGTTTTTACCCATGAGACACATCGAAAGAGCAGAAACAACACTGAAACGTGTTTTTATCCTCAGGTAGAAGTTCTTTGTAGTTTCTGTAGATGTGTAACGCTTGGTCTATCCTAGGCACTTTAACATTGGGAGTGGGGTCATCTAGACCCACTAGACAGAGCTCTGAACCTTTTTTCTTCAATGATTTGTGATCTTCACTGGTGTCCATGGATTACATGAAATCTTTCCACCTTTATCCACCTTTGTCATGGTAGGGAGAACACCTCAATGGAAGGGGGGGGGTCATCTGGACCCCATAGGAAAGTACAAGGGTTAATGTTTCACCTGTTTGTCTGTAGTCGTCCGTCCAGTACAGCGGTTGACCTGGACAGGTTTGACTGTTTTCTCCTGCAGACGTCCACCCGTAAGGCCGGCTGTTCAATGAAACCTTTCTCTAGTCAGACTTTCAAACTTGTAAAAAAACACAGCTTAAAAGTTTAAAGACTGCTGCTGTTGGTGGCCACATCTGGTTTACACCCCCCCATCCAACCCCTTCAGGCTCAATGTCAAGCAGGAAGGCTTTGGGATGACTCGACTGTGGATTTGAACCCCTGACCTATCATTGTCAGGGCGGCAGCTCTACCACTGACCAGGTGTAATGAGATTATTAATCATATTCTGCTGAGAAAAGAAAACAGAAAATTAGGAACAAAGCTCTTCCTGACCTTCAGAGAAACATTTGATGACCAGTTCAACCAGAACTCAACAAATTATCACAACAATAAAAAAACAGAAAATGAAAAAAGACTGAAAAGCATCAATGAAATGTTTGTATTGATGAAGAAGATAAAATAGGTAAAAACCAAAACGGAGATGAGTTTGAAGTGAGGCGTAGGATCAGACGTGTGAGACGGCGGTCAGAAGAACCACTGATCGTCTACGGCGCTAAAACAATGAGAAACCAAACAGGACGACCAGAGAACGAAGAACCTAAACCAGATAGAAATCTGATTCTGCGCCTTCATCTGTACCAGAGAACTGAAGCCAATGTGGACCCCCCCCCCCCACAATAAATGATGGCTTATCTCCACCTTCAACCTCATAAAGTTGTTTGGGAAGCTGAAAAACAAAGAAAATAGGAAAAACAAGAACAGAATTTAAAAATCTGTTTCCTTTGTTCTCTTTAATAAACCTGACTAATTATTTGTTTCTTCTAGGAAGTGTGGGATGAATGAATTAGTGCATTTATTAAATGTAATGTTTTTCCAAGTAAATGTCATGTAAACTACATTTCTTCAACCTTTAAATGTGATTTCGGTTTTTCAATTCTTATTAAAACATTTGGATTCTGGACATTGATGCTTGAAAATAAACCGGTAAGGAAGTTATTCACGTTTTACACCACAGCTAAGGATTTTTTTAAATAATTGATTGAACTGCTGCAGAGGGCCCCATGTTATTGTTCACCTGGGGCCCCCAAACTGCTGAGTCCGCCACTGCCCAGCAAGTACTTCCTGTTTGGAACTCCAGGAGGGAGGAGTCACTCAGTCCAGTTCTCAGTTACAGTCAATGGTTTGTGCACAAAAGAATCAGATGATTGACTTTGTTACATGTTTGATGCCTGAATTACCAGCAGACATAGAAATGATATGAATTAAAACGTGGATGGATTGTGATTAATTACCCAGCAGCCCCAGCGGGGACATCAGTCAGAAAATGTGCTCCTAGCCTTGATCGGCTGCAGACACAGCAGAGCCCCCCCCCTGCAGCTCCTCCACCCTTCTCCACCTTTCAGCCCTGCAGCTGCATTGTTCCTCTGCAGCCTTTGCAGGGAGGAAGACTCGTAACTCTTCATCGGATCCAGGCTGGTTTGACAGCTCTGGGCTGAGCTCAGACATGACAGACGTTCAGTGAAAGCTCAGTGGGGAAGCCTCCACCTGCTATGAGGGGGGGGTATTCCCATGTCATGTGTTCCCTTTAATGTCTGCATGGGGCGTGTGGGATGGGGAGGGGGGGTTGATGGTCTTTAAGTGGAGCCTAATGGTTCTCTTAGGATGGCCTTGCAACCCCCCACCCCCCCCCCATGTGTCTGAGAGGTGACCCATTGTCCTTCAGAAGGATGTGAGGCTGCTCCTCCTCTCTGCTCCACAGGTGGACACCTTAGATGCTCACCTGTGAGGGAGGTGGCAGCTGGGGGGGGGCTGGTCTGCAGTTTGGGTTTTCATGTTAGGGGAAGAATTAAAACAGCATGTCTGAGCGGGAAAGCAGGCGTTCTCTCCTCCTCCTCCCCCTCCTCTTCTCTCCTCTCCTGCATGCAGATGGAGCAGCTCGTGACAGAGGAAGCGTGGATGAACCCACAGCTCTGACTTCAGCTGGACTCCGGCCCACGGAGGCTGCGGGTTTTCTGAGTTTTCTGCGGGATCAAACAAGCGACGCGCACCTCCAACTTCCCCGTGCGTGTCATCCTGGAGGAGCGCGTGACATTCTTCTGCGGCGCGTGCGTCCGTGGCCACATCTGTGACGCATTTGCAGGCGCAGAAGCAGCGGCGGATTTTCTGGAGTGTCCGGCTGCCCGACAAGTTCCCGCGCTGTTTGGCATGCCGGTCACGCGCTCCCGGTTCACTCGCTCGGCTCTGCGTGGCGCAGAAGAAGTTCCTCGGAGCGCAGCGCAGAGGAGCGGCAGCGGAAGTGACCGCGGCTGAATTTCCCGCCGGCATCCGCAGCCTCTGACCGCCGCTCCGCCGTCATTGAAATTCCGCTCCTGAACGCGCAGCGGCGGAAACTTGGCGGGAGCTCCCGACATTTCGCGCTGCGCCCGGATGGATGTGCGGCTCGCGGGGGGGCTGTGAGGCGCGAAGAGGGACACTGCAGCCCCCGACCAGTTAGAAAAGCGACATGGATTCTTCCATGGATTAAGCAGCTGCTGGACATCTGAAGGGCGCGAGAGTTGAAAGTTTGGATAATCTGCGGGCGGAAGGATGCAGGCGGGAGCCAAGACGCTCTCCGCAGGTGGAGGTGCGTCACTCTGCTGCCTGCTTCTCCTCTGGCTCATCTACTCCCATCTGCTCAGAGAGGGTAAGCGCTCCCTGCTTCGCTTTGGCAGCAGCAGAAAGTCTCTGGGGCTGATTGGTATGCAGCTGCACAGTTTGGAGCAGACCTGACTACCCCCCCCCCCCCCCGACAGTCATTGAAATGGCTTTTGCGGGTCTTGCAGGGATCCCGGCTCAGCAGAAGTCTATTTTTAGTGACCCTGCTGGCCCCTGAGGCTTTCTCTCAAATTGACTTGATATCTCAGAGGTAAAGTACATCCCAGTGTTTAGAGGAAAAAACACTTTTATTGTACATGACAGCATTTCCCTGCAGCAGGAGTCTGACTCCAAACTGTTTCTGTGCTGGAAAAGTGGTAGTTTCATCCCTCATCTGAAGGTGTGCATGTTACCGTGGTGATAAGGATGTGGCTCCTCCATCCCCGAGCTTCAGGTGAGAAAAGCAGCTCCGTTTGATGCTTGTAGTTTCTTGTGTACACACAGATGGGTCAGATTTCTGCCTCAAGAGCTTTTCACTTCACTCTGCTTAGAGTTGAACCACGTTTCTCTGCTGAATAATTCATCCATTCGTGAAATTACACCTCATTCTAACACAGACCAAACCGATAAAGGATTCCAATCCTGGGGAAATATTTGGGATCCAGCTCCATCAGGGACTTTGAGGACAGACTCAAAGCTCTGAAACCCGTTGGAGGATGTTGTACATCAAGTTTCCGGATTAGATCTTTAATCAAGCGATGGCCAGCAGCGCAATTACCATTGTGGAGGAGGGATAGTGCCCACATCACAGTCTTTGGCAGTCTGCCGGGAACAAAAGTTACCACTGATGGCAGAAATGAACAGCCCGAGTGATGAAGTGTGTTCTGCCGCCAAGAAGAGCCGATTGTCTGAGGAGATGATGCAACTGCAGTGGTTCATTGTTTCCTCTCATTTTCCCCCCTAAACGTTTTCATCAGCACCTTAGTGTGCAAATCGTTCAATCCATGTCTTGTGACCTTCTGTTCTTCAGTCTTTGGATTCTGCTGGTTTGATGGAAAGGTTGAGTCTCTGTGATGTTCTCCAGGCTTTATAGCTTTCAAGAATCCTGTCGTCTGCACGGGCAAATCTTCAAATCCCGCTTAAGTCCTCCTTTGAAACAGACTGCTCTGACCAGTAAAGCAGTTGTAAGCCGGCCTTTGTTGTCATTCCATCAGTTTGTGTGGAATCCGGCTTAAAGTTGAGGGAATTATGGAACCAAAAGCAGCCCTTCACTTCCTGCAGGAGGACGCCGTGCTTCCTCCATCTGAAGCCCCCCCCCCTTTGGAGAGGACCGTGCTTCACAGCAGTGACGAGTGACGGCGTCTCGTCCGCTTCCAGCAGTTCTGACATTTGACTCAACAAAAAAACCTGGGGGGGGGGGGGGGGTTTCTGGGCTTGTAAGGTGTTTGTGGCTCTGAGGTGACCAAAAGCAAGGGCCCTGGTTACCTGGATCAGGTGTGTTCCATCAACTAAGAGGCTGAAGTAGAGATTTAAATTAAAAAAATACCATTTTAAAAGTAAAATCAGAAACGTTGCTGACGTAAAAAGCTGGATTTCCCATGAAAAATCCAGCAAAGTGAGAGATGGAGAGTGGGAGGTTTGACAGAAGACTGTGTGAAAGGCATGGTGACAGAGTCCCAATGATATGTTAAACACCAGAGGAAAACGAGCTGGTTGGCTTAGAGAGAATGAACAAAAAGATTATTGAAGGATTGAAACTGAATGAAAACATGATGGGAGCTTAGAAAATGAGGAAGAAAAGCTCTTGATCACTGTTGAGGAACGCAGACGAAGAACCTTCCTGAAGCACAGCTGAACTTCAAACCCTTTAAATAGTTTTAAAATAACTATATTTATCATCATTTTAATAGAAAAACCAATGAAAAAGTCCAGGACAAGTAGAAGAACATCTCCCAGGATCTGGATTTCCTGTTTCTGCAGCTGGACAGACGGTGAAGGTCCACAGGACTGAACCTCCATGAACACGTCTGCCAATCACCATCAGATAACCGAGGAGCCCAGAACGACCTCTGAGACGTCAAAGGTCAAGTCCAAGTTCAACCTACATCAGTCAGACCCAGCATCAGGAGCTGCTTCAGCCAAAGGGGCTTTCAGGGACACAAAAACACTGTTGAAAGAAAATTATAAAAAATAAAAAAATGAAGCACATAGAAGCAAATAAGCCAAAAAGTTTCTGAGAGAATGTCATTTGGAGAGTTTAGACAAAACCAGAGCTTTGTGGAAACATCAGCTCTTTGTTTAGAGAAGCAGAAAATGTCAAGAAAACAAGACTGTTCCTGCTGTGAAGCATGGAAGAGGCTCGATTATAGTCTGGGCTGCTAGCAACATCTGTTCAGGTTGAAAGAATCTAAAGGTGATCGATTTTTCTGGAGCCACATGGTGGGTGGTGTCAGAAAGCTGGGTCTCCGTCTTTAACAGGATCAGATCGAAAAACAGCTAAAACCACCAAGAGTGACTGGAAAAACTGTTCTGGAGTGTTCTTCCATGAAGCTGCTGAGCATCTGTGGAAGGAGATGAAACTCCACGTCTGGAGGAGACATGTGTCAAACCTGAGACGGCTGGAGACGTTTGTTCAAGAGGAGTGGACCTGCATGACAAGTATTGAAGTCCCACCATTTCTGTCTAGACTTGTTTAATTCATTTATCTTCTTAAAATACTTCAGACGAAACATCTGACTCACTGAAAAGTTTACAAACTTTTTTTAAATGACCTCTGTTTTCCCTCTCTAACATTCATCATAGACTTCTTTGCTGATGACTGTGTCCTTAATGCTACAGCTGATGATGAACCAGACTGCTTCTCATCGGCCTTTAAAAACTACAGACTTACAATCAGTTCCAAAAAGACTGTCGTCGTTCATCAGGAATGTCAGAGACGCCACTCTAAAGCAGCTATTGAATCCTGGGAACGGATGGCCGATCCACGGCACGCCAAATGCCGATCCACGGCACGCCAAATGCCGATCCACGGCACGCCAAATGTCTCACAAGCAAAGCCTTAGTCCCAGCTGTGCTCACAGGTGGATACGGGCCGTCTGCGGGTAAAAAAGATGGTCAAACCTGTACGGGACAAGAACCATCAGGAGGTAGACCGCTCAGTGAACCCGTAGAGAGAAAATGTTCATGTATTTTTTTTTAAAGTCATGCTGCGGGCGACAGGTCGTAGAGAACACTTCTACAACACGCACGGGGAAGTAGGCGAGATGCAGGCGTGTCGTACGGATTTCTCATTTCATCAATTCAC
This sequence comes from Oryzias sinensis, assembly GCA_037389245.1. Taxonomy (NCBI): domain Eukaryota; kingdom Metazoa; phylum Chordata; class Actinopteri; order Beloniformes; family Adrianichthyidae; genus Oryzias; species Oryzias sinensis. The sequence continues at coordinate 599,108 of CM074492.1, read as the reverse complement.
CTAAATCATGTTGACTGCACAAGTCAGCGCTGTTCACGTGACACGTGCACGCTCCTCGCCGCAGCCTGACTGTTAGAAATGAGGAAATGAGACGATCAGAGTGTGGTGGACGTCCTACAGGTGCCTACGGACCACATGCACACCACGTGCACGCCGCATGTGGTTACTCTACTAACGGCTAGAGTGTGGCGTAAGGACGCCGTACGACAGCATCCCCCGTACGTCATAACGGGGTGTAACTTCCATTTTCTTTACAAATACTTCACTGTACACTTCCCACATGCATGACAAGCGAAAACCCTCCATTCACGTGCACACCCCATTAGGCATGCAGAGGGAGACCCTCTGATTATGACCTTGGCTGTAAATCGTAAGCAAATCATGGAGGCCAGGGGGGGGGGCGGGGCTTTAAAAAGTGAGCGTCTTTATGGAGAAGAATTAAAAGAAATGCTTCAACTAAATCAATTTGGCAGCAGACAAAGTTCATATTTCATAGCTCCCTGACTATAAATTATTTCCAGCCGTCAGTGTTTCTCTGCATCTTTTGCGGTGCGGTCTCTGGGCTTGGATCTGCTTCCTCATGGTCAGAACGGTTCTGACGGTGTCCGGACCGGCTCTGGGTTAAGCTGCTGTGGTTCATTCCAGAGAACGCTGCAGGTCAGCTTTCATCTGCAGTCGCAGCTATCACACATCCCTGCACTTGAAGGGGCTTTAGAATCTGCTGATGTTCACTTTCTGAAGGGTTTGCATTAAAGACAGAAGCCGCCCTGAAGGGCTTTCTGGCTGAAATCTGAAGGGAGTCACTTTGGCTGAACATGGCTCCCTGTGCTGCAGCCATGAAAGCCTTTTTTGAAGCAGATTTCGTGCCTCATGTCTGAATTCACGTCTCGCCGCTTTGCATTATTGCAACATCCCTGCAACTCTGCTGAGCAACTGCATCAGAAGTGTCACCGCGGCGAACCTCCTTCATTGTGTTTTGTAGGACAGGCCTGTTTGCACTGTTACTCCTGTTCAAGCCGCCGCCGGCAAAGTCACACAAACGCAACAGACACACTGCAAAAAGAAGAGAACAGCAGCCACGGAGCTGATTCTGTTATTTCACTGAGAAAAAGATCTGAAGCTGCTGAGACTCGTCTGCCTGGAGAGTCAACTGCTCCTCTAAAACCTTTCACTGGGAGATTTCTTGTGAGAGGAGCAGCGGACTCACCTGACAGGAGCTGTGGAGTACATCTCTTGGTTTTCCTGCGCTGGTGTCCTTCCATGCAGCTCCTGATGGCATTAAAATGGTGTTTGATGAAGCTTTAAAGGGGGTGATAACTGACTCCAGTTCAGCAGAGACTCCAACACCTTCTCAGGGTTCCTCAGAGCAGCGCAGAGGAGAGGGTCAGGTTGGAACCCAGAGGACCGTCCTGCTGTTCCAATGCATTCTGGCGTCCGCATGTTGTCATCAAAAGAAGCTTTAGAACAAGAAAAATAGTCAAAAAAAACTTAAAGTGGCATGTTGAAAAACACCAAGTGGGTTTTGAAAGCTAAATTTTATGAAGCAAACTTCCAACTGGAGACAAGAATCAAAGTTTAGACGAAAACCAACAACCAGACATCAACGTTTGTTGAGGTTTTCTCTGCTATTATTATATTACAGATATGATATAATGTTGCTAAGTCAGGTACCTTTACCCATCCTCTGGCATCAGCAGATGTTTCCAAAGAATAAAAATAGTTTTTTTGAACACCTGGTGGATTGTGGGGGTTGTTCCCTCCAAACCAGACAAATGACAGTAAATGATTCTCTGCTGCTCCGCTTGTTCAGCTGCAGAGGCTCACAGTGATGTCAGAAAACCAGGAGGTCAGGCCAGCATCTGCCCGGCTCACCTGGTGTCCTGCTACACACTACCTACTGCGCCTCAAACGTCACGCGGCGTTAAGGTAATGAGGTGCACATGGCTGCCCTGGCTGGCATATGCTCACAGGCTGAGATTGCTGTTTGATGCCGTCCTGTGCTGCAATTAACAGACGGGGCGGAGAGATTCGAACGGACGTGAGGGAAAGGTTATGTCGCGCCGCCGCAGCCAGAGCCGAATCACAACCAAAGCATACAAAGACTCCTCTTGATTTAGAAAATTGTTCAAATTTCTTTTGAGTGTTTTTGAGTAGATTATGGCAGATTTAAAACTGTTTTGTGTCGCAGGTGATAGTTTAACCCAGGAGAAGCCAAGAACAATTTTCTTCAGGGCTTTTAAAGTAGCTAAAATTAAAAGTAAAAAAGTAACAATAAAAAAAAAAACAGCAGCTACATCTGACCTTGTGGGTTTTCCCGGGTTAAGGTCGTTTTTATAAAAGAAAAGCCCAAGCAGAAAAGTCCTGATTCCACTCAAAAACTCAGTCAAACTATTTCAAATCCCATTTTTCAAAAACAAAAGTCTGTTTATTCCTTGGAAGAAAAATGTCATCATCGAGCCAAATGGTTCAGCCAAGAAACAGGAATCCAGTCCAAAATCACAACATTGCAGATGTTTGATGGTAACCCTCAACCCTCTCTGTTGTCATGGTGACACAGAATCAGTCCTCCAAGCCTCCTCATCTAGTCCACGTGTGGAGTGGAGGATCCAAACGGCAGGCGGTGTTGTTGCGACCCCTCCCAGTTCCTTTTTCTGCTGAAGCCACAGTTTAATGAAAGCGAAACAGTCAAAACCATCACCCCCCAGTCCGCCTGAAAGTGAAGCCGGCAGCAACTTTTGCAGCATTTTCCCATCAAACTGCCAGTAAATGTGTGCAGTTTCAATGCATCTTCTTTAGGATAAATGTTCATTTTGCCCAAAAGACCAACATTTGTGTGAGAAAATATATGGAGCACGAGGCTGTGAGGCAGACTGAAACCATCTAGTTCATCAGACTCTTCCAGTCAGAGGAGCTTATTTTCTGAGGCTCAGACGCAGGTTTGGTTCAGGTAGAGGACTCACCTGCAGGAGATCAAAGGCAGCTGGAAATCCCGCTGAAGGCAGAATAATAAGAAGACTGCAAAAAGTCCTTACAGAAACAAATCTCAAAGGACCAGGATGAAAGCATGACAAGAAAACACGACAAAGGAAACACATTCAGAACGACAGAAACGTTTTTACACACAGAAGAGAAGATGAGAAAATGAAGCAGAAAAAAGACTTTGTCCTGCATAGTTAGTGCCCTCAATGTTTAATAACCTTTTTTTAGATCCTTCAGTATTGTTTTCTAGATAGAGCTATATACACCAACAGTTTGGTGACGTTTACGAAAGGCAGAGTCAGTTTGGGATGTGCTCTGATTTAGTGTTTAAGAGGATTAAAATCTTTGGGATTAAATAAAGTTGAGCCTGATTCTGAGGTCTCCAGCATGGATGCTAACCCTGAAGGCAGTAATTACCCCTCAGGCAGCTCCTTGGTGGTCCTCTGCTGAGTTTCAGACCAGCTGACTCCTGTTGAACTAACACTTTGCTGAATTTACTTGAATCTGCCTGATCAACTTTATACCAACTTTCTGAGATTCTTCTATGGAGCTTAAAATCTGAATGATTTTTGTGCTTTGAGGCGTCACAGGCAGGAAAAATGGTTTTCTTCTACATTCTGTTTTAGGGGTGAAGGGGTTTCCTTTTTATGTTACTCGCAGTGATTTGAGTTACTCCCCCTCTCCGCTCTGGGCCGTGTCACACAGCCACTACGTACATTTAGCGCATATTTCATTGATGAAAACTGGTCATATGTGAAAACACATGGAAAAAGTGAGAAAAGTTGTGGTCTTTAGGTGAAATTTTCACAGATGTATCAAGAATGAACCATGTGAAAACCATGGAAGAAGTACAAACAAACCACAGGAAGAACACATAAAGCCTCGCTTCATTGAATTTCTTCCCTTAGACAATCAGAGAGCTCTGAGCAGAAATCACATCGCTTCAGCACCATGGTCAGCTCCAGTTCTAAATCAGCTGCTGGGTGCCAGCCGAGGCAGCCTGCTGGGGGGCTCCAGCTGGGGAGATTCCAGAGCCACCGCCCCACGAGAGACCCGACCCCCGGCTCGACAAGTGGAGGGGGAAAACCCGCCCGGTATAGACTGGCGAAAAATCGGCTGATTTACGTCCCCGTCACACAAGACGGCAATAGTACATGAACTGTTTGTGATTATAGCTCTGTTTGTATGCAATTTATTAGCAATTTGTGCTTCAATTACGAAATCTGAACGTGATACGTGCGGCGCATTCGTGATAAAAGTTAGACATCTGTGTCACATGCGTGAAAAGTCCGTTAGACATGCGTGGAACGGTCGTGGAATGACACAAATTTGCGTATGCATCTTGCAAAAATCTCGCACAATTGAGTAAGATTTAAGTAACAGTTTAGAGAGAAGAGAATCACTCAGACTTGGAATTGAATGTCGGTTTGGTGATCAGAGTCTGATTAGGAAAAATGTCTGAATCAGTCAAAGGATGCTTGAGTCACTCTTTGATAGTTGGGTTCTTTTGTTGCAGCGTGTTGATGAGTTTTTTTTATTAATAAACATGTAAGAAGATTCTGTTTACCTCATTGTAAACTCTGACTTTCATCTTTCACAGCCTGCAGGCGTCTCCAATCCAAAGGAGAGAGCTGCTTCTGTATGGAAATGGGATTCATGTCAAAGTTCATTCAGAGCGGCTTGTCACATATTTTTATGGTAAATCCGGTGAGCAGAGGCGGAGCCTTTAAAGTGATGGAGGTTTGCAGCGGCGCTCACGACTTTGTTTATTAAAGACGTGAAGACACATGGAGACAAACCAGAGTCTAGCATTCACTACCAGATCAGTCTGAGCAGCAAACTGCTGATCTTCCTCCTGAAATATTCCTGTCTTTTTGGGAGGTATGTTAACATATTGCATCTGACGCTTTTCCCAGCAGCTCTCTGACCTGCGGCGACGCAGGCTAACTCGGCGGAACATTGTGAGAGCGAGCGGGGGCTCCTGGCAACCTGAGCATGCAGAGATATGAAGATACTTGCACTTTGGTGATCCATTACGTGTGATCGAAGCGGAGAAACTGAGAGCTGCTGCTGCTGCTGCTGCTGCTGCTGCTGCTGCTGACTCCAGGATGAGGTCATCAGGTTGTGCGTCTGTGCTCGGCGTCTGCCCCCCTTCAGCTTCATGTTGTCCTCTATATGTCGACTTTGACATGATCCAGAGCGCCCGTCCTGGCCTGGCTCCTTGCTGCCGTGGCGACGTGTGTGTTTCATCATGTGAAACAGAGACAAGGCGGAGTGTCTTCACGGGCGGAGTGACAGGGACCCGTGTCACATGAATTCAATCTGTTCATGTGATGGAGTCTGGGCTGAGGGCGCTCCACAATGCGGCGCACACTGCATGAAACAACACAACGTTTGAACTCCTCTGCCGCCTCACTCCTCTCTTGCTCCAGGCCGCTTGCATGGAGCCCGTTCATCTGCTCGCTGCTGAAACCAGCAGAGATATCCTGATTTCTGCTGGCATCTCTGTCCTTCAGCTCCCACCAGCACCTTGGCCAGGGTTCGCTTAGGCGAAGGAGTCGGCTGGAGGGGGGGGCTGAGCGGTGGCAGTAGAAGGATGCTGGGGGGGGGGGGATGGTAGATGTAAAATTCTGGGTGTTTTTCTGCAGTTGGATGTGCCTTGAGTCTCATTGTGGTTTTATGATCATAAATTACCAACATTATTATATAAAGATGATGAACTGAAATGTTCAGGGATGCAGGTCGATGCTGATGGCAAACGTCTGTTTGAAACGCCTGAACGTAAAACACGGAACAATAATAGAATTACGGAACAATAATTTAGCATCTGATTGTGAAATGTTTGTTTTGATGCATTAAGGCTAACCAAGAATTGCTTAACAACCAGTTCTGCAAAAAAAAAAAAAAAAAAAAAAAAAAATATATATATATATATATATATATATAGCAGCATATATATATATATAAATATATATATAAAAAAAAAAAACTTGCCCCTTTTCAATTCTTTTCGTAGGAAAGCCTCCAAGCTCGGGTCCCTCTACCAGAGGCCTGGGAGTTGAGGGTTCTGGCAGTATCTAGCTGTTCCTAGCACTGCGCTTTTTCTGGACTGAAAGCTCTGAGATCTTTCCTTGGATCTGGTGTAGACACTCCTCTAGCTTGGGGACTACTGCCCTGAGTGCTTCAATTACCACAGGCACCACTGTCACCTTCATTTTCCAGGCTTTCTCCAGTTCTTCTCTGAGTCCCTGGTATTTCTCCAGTTTCTCATGTTCTTTCTTCCTGATGTTCCCATCGCATGGCACTGCCACATCCACCACAACGGCTTTCCTCTGTTCTTTATCCACCACTACAATGTCTGGTTGGTTCGCCATTACCATCCCATCAGTCTGGATCTGTGTCCCACAGGATTTTTAAGGTTCTTCATATTCTCTACCACCTTCGGGGTGTTTCCTTATTTGACCTTTGAAGTTTCTAGCCCATATTCTGCACACATGTTCCCAGATATCCAGCCACTTGATTGTGGCGCCCATGTATGTTTTTACCTGCCAGCATCTTACACCCCCTGCAGTTATGTGCTGGATTGTTTCAGGTGCCTTTGCACAGCCTACACTCTGGTGTGTGGTAGATCTACACCTTGGGTCTTGTGGTCTGGTGTGGTAGATCTTGAGCCTCTATTGCTCTGGTGCTCAGGGCTTGTTCCCTGAGCTGCCAGGATGAGTGCCTCATGTTGTCCTGTAGGCCAGCCCCTCTCTAGCCATTGGTGGACTTCTTGATATCAGCCACTTCAGTTATGGTCCGGTGGTACATCCCATGCAGGGGTTTGACCTCCCATGAGGATCTGTCCTCCAGCACTGTATCCTCTGCTCTCCATTGCCTGAGACATTCACTGAGCACACTGTCAGTTGGGGCCTTGAGCTTGATGTACTTCATGCATCTTGATGTTTCATCCTGGGATAGTGGCTTCACGCTCACTAGTCTCGGCCACCTTCCTTGCGGCCAGTATACAGTCTCAGGGTGCTGATTTGGGTGGAACCCTCCATGCATGGTGAGGAGTTTTCGCACTTTAACATCCGCGGGTCTGCACCTCTTTGGCCATCTTATTATTCCTGCAGGGAGGGTATCTGATAACTGGCAGTGCTGTAGCTGTTTATTGTCTGGTCTTTATTTTTTGCCATTGTTGGCTTTCAGGACTTGGTTTTACTCCTTGGAGGTATTTAGCTGTTGCAGCCTTGTTGCCTGCTCCAGGTTGCCATTTGCCTGTGGAATTCTGGAGGTACTCTTGTAACTGTCCCCATGTCTGCTGTCTGTTCCTTCTGGGAGTGAGACCCCTTCTGTGTGGACTACCTTGCCTCTCTCTTTTGTCACCATCCGGCTGCATTTCTCGAGCCCGAATGACATCCCAATGTCAGTACTGTAGATCCTGGTAGTGTGGATCAGGGAGTCAATGTCGCGCTCGTCTCTTAGTATATAGCTTGGATGTCATCCAGGAGAGGGAGGTGACTGATGTTGGGCCCCATTTCTGAGCCTTCCATCCATAGCCAGTCTTGTTGGACATTTGGCTGAGGGGGTTCAGACTCTATGCAGAACAAAGCAGTGGGGACAGACCACCTGGTATATCCCACATTTGATGGACACTTTCAGTGCAAGTGGCTTCCCATTGGCTTCAAGGGTGGTTTTCCACAGCTCATTGAGTTTCCTATGAAGGCTCTAGAGTCCTGTTTATACATTCCAAGATCTACAGTGATCCACTGTGGCATTGAGTCATAGGCCTTCTTCTTGTAATCAATCCAGGCTGTGCACAGGTTGGTGTGTGTCGTGACTTGCAGTCTTGAGCGACTGTTCTTGTCAACCAGGGAGTTGGTGTTTGCCCTCTGAGTCTCTACCAATGCCCTTCTGTTTGTTGCCTGCGAATGATCCATGTGCCTATTTATCTTGGTTGTACGATGCCTGACATGAGCTTCCATGTTAGGAGAGATACATATCGGGGTAGTTGGATTGACTGCACTTTGAGGGATCCTTCTGGATCAGGATCGCTCGCCTTCTGTTAGCCATTCGATGAGTCCCATCTCTAGCAGCTGGTTCATTTGTGCTGCCAGGCGCCAGGAGTGCTGTGAGCTTTTGTCAGTAGGCATGTATCATGTCAGGGCCCAGTGCTGTCCAGTTCTTCATACCTGAGACTCTTTCTTGGATGTCGGCCACTGTGATGGTTACTGGATTCTGTTCAGCCACTGGGCATTGCTGTTATGTATTTCTCCCATACACTTTTCTCCAGTACTGTTCAGTTTTAAGCCCTGGTGGGTCTGTTCGCTGTTTTGACCCTGCCACTGAGCGTATTAATTTTCGGTGAGGTTGAGTCTCAACAGCCTGTTCCGCTCTGGCTTCATTGTCTCTTGTGTACTTAGGGCGGTTGCCTGCTAGAGCCTTTGTTTGCAGTTTCAGTGCTCTTCAGGTATGGGCATCTGGCTGTATCTCTAGGGTACTTGCTTTCTTTCATTATTGTACCTCTTGAGCCTCTGTCATTTACTCACATCCTTCCGAAGTTGCCTTGATTTTGGCCCCTCAACCTGCTTCCATGGTGGGTATTGCTTTTCCCATGGTTACTCTTATAGCCACATCTCTGCTGATCACTGTTGCTGAAGTGTAAACCAGTTCATTGGTTTCTGTGATGGTTGTGGTAGGAATTGCCCTCAATGCTTCATTCACAGTTTCCAGACTTTCAGGCGGTACATCACTTGAACCGGCTAGAAGTTAGTGTCAAGGTTGCCAAGTGTTCATTCTAGACATGTGATCTTGTCTTTCAGGTCAGTTGCTGCCTCGCTTCAGCGTAACTGTGGTTGTTGGGGGCTGTGGCACCCAATCTCATGGTGAGTGTGTATAGCCTGCTCTTCGACCTGTTGTTCTGGCTCTCCGGGTAATATTGCCATTGTATTGCATCGCTTCAATATCAAGTTGTGATAGGAGTTGCCGCCAGGATGTTCTCCGAGCATTGGGCTACCAGTTGTTTGGCAGTTAGCCTTGATTGTGAGTTTCGATGCATCCATTCATTCTCCACATTTCCTCTGCATGTAACCACGCTTGGTTGGGATTACTGGAGTAGTAGCATTGTAACAGAACCTTTGTTCTCACATCTAGTCCATTTCCTCGCCTTTGTTCCAGTAGCCCACCTCTTCCATCAGGGTGCCCCCTGCACGGGTCCCCAGCACCTGGACGAGACCTTGTTTGCCGGGCGCACGCCTGAGCCGTATGACATGTGGTCTATTGTCTTCTCATGTTTTTGTGAGGTAGGCCGTAGTGTAAAGGGTCTTGCCCAAGGACCTTCACTGGGTGATGTTAATTGCTCGCTATTGTTATGGTAATTGCCCCATTTCCATTGTTATGGTAATTGCCCCAATTCTACCATTGGCCACATTATATTGTCTATTCCGCCCCCTGGGAACTCAACCGCAGGTTTCCTGCATGACAGTCCTGCACCTTTACCAACTCGAGCTATATATATATATATACTGTATATCTGAAAGCTGGTGTGGAAAACAGGAACTCTGAGGTCACCCGTCCTGTTTTTAACCGGTTGGTCCCTGGTCAGCTGCCCATCCTGGACTGAAGGACTAGATTGTTTCTGCCCCCCCCCCCCCCCCCCCCCCAATAAATGAATGATGAAATTTTAAAAGAAAACTTCAAGCGATCTTCACTAAGTTCACAACTTTAGATCTACAACCACAACCAACGTTTTTTTGACCTTTGACCTCGGGAAGAGGCCTCAATCTTGAATAAAAATCAAAGACACCTTTAGCTGCAGTACTTAAGCTCGACCCATCGCCTCCTCACTCCCTGAACGTCGTTGGGATGCTACCTGGTCTGAACAGCGTTAGCGTGGCGAGCTCGTAAAAGTGGCGTTTCCCTGTTGCTCGCACGTTTTTCACTGGAGTATTGTCAAAATGTAATGCAGGAAATTGTCGGCTCAGGCTGAACAAAACTATAGGACATACGTTATGAACATTTTAGCAATGTGGGCGTGGTTGACAAAAATCCTCCGTTGCAAAGAAAATCCAATTATAAACTTTTCAAGATTCTTGTAGAAATGATGAGAGCCGCTAGTCACCTAGACGACCAAAACGGTTTAAAACCAACAGAAAAGCTGCCTTTTAGAAACCAGGGTTTGTTTGTTTGTTTGTTTTTTAATTTGTCATGTGCAGCTCTGACCGGGATTGGCAGAGGCTGAAGGGGAGAGTGAGGGGCGTGAGGCAGCCGTATCGCCAATGAGGGCGGGTCAGAAGGGGGTGAGGAGGGCACGCCTTACAACCACCTGTGGCTTTAATTTATTCGTGTTCTGTCTTTGGCAGCAAAACTCTCCTCACTTTGCTCAACAATCCTGATGTTTTACTAGAAACATTTCTGAATGAATCTCCACCTTCCATTCCCACATTTGCTGCAAACCAAAAAATACCAGATGTTGCAGTTCCTCAAAAGACCACTAGAGGCAGGTTTCAAAAGGAATATTTTCCATTGACCCTCGTGTTATAAAAGTACAGTCTGGTTTTGCATCGGTCAGCTGTTTTGATTTATTCAGAGCTCAGATTTTAGGCTTAGGAGTTAGGAGTTCAAACCATGATCCCCCCCCCCCTATATGAGTTGTTTTGAAGGGGGGTGGAATAAAGTCAAGCCTACATGCGGGTCCCGCTCTGGTCTTCATTTTTGGGCTTGGAGATTACCGGTCCAAAGTGTTTCATGGTGTGCACTGTGAGCAGGTCTGTGCGGTGCCATCATGTTGGTTCATACTTTAGTTCACGTTGGACCCCAACATTCAAACAGGCCCCCCCATCCTGAGGGACATGTGACTCCTCTGTGGCTCCAGATCCAGTAAAACTACAATCTTTGCATCTGCATGGCAGCATTTCCTAGGCCGTTGAGCTCAGCGTTAGCCTGTGAAGCCTCGTGTGAGACAGCTTCTCTGTTAAAGTCACACCGGCTCTGGTAATCTGGTGTTGAACTCTCGGCCTTTGCCGTCACTCACTGAACCCTCGCCAGTGTTCTGGGACCAAACAGATGGAGCAGGATGAAGGCCCCTCAATGCTAAGAACAGACGTTTTCCCTGAACTTTCCCTTTAAGAGATTTACCTTTAAAGGAGGGGGGGGGGGGACGCTGTCAGAAAAACAACAGAAAGTGCAGCTGTTGAGGTGAAAACTCCACATCTTCAATTCAGAGAATGCTCGTTAATCCAGAAAAAGTATTCTTTCAAATACCAATAACGATTCATTTCTGTTCAGGAGGTTGCTGGTGGGTTTGTGGTTCCGTTGGGGTGGGTTTGTGGGGTTTTAGGGAGGAAGATGCTCTGGAGGCTTCATCACAGCAAACGGTGTGAGGCCTGTGTGGGCTTTCTCCAGAGCAGCCCCCTCCTTCCATCGTGAGCGATCAGAACGTTCTGTAGAACTTTGGATGCTCTTCTGTTCCTGTGGACCCTCAGTGCTGCAGTGGATGCTGTTCCTAAAGTTCTTTTTAAAAACACGGACATTTCTTTTCTTTTTTTTGTTTGCCTGTGGAGAGTTTTCGTCATGAAGGCTTTGCTGAGTCAGCTGCTGTTCAAAGCTGCACGCTCACCCGCAGAATGGTTTAGCACAAATGTTTTAATCTCCAAGAATCTCTGGTGACATAAATAAAAACACTTTAATGCACCTAACCGGATTCAGTCTTTTTAAACAGACATGGAAAGTTTTGTTGATTATGTGCATCTTTCAAGAATCTTGTTACCATCACTCCTAAATACTTTGACATCACACATTAAAGAACATTTATTCGTGTTTGAATAAAGGCAAAAACCAGTAATAAAAAGTCAAAAGCTGTTTCCTGAAACGGTGTCTTTTTTTAGCGCTCCTGGAAACGTCACGCATCCATTAGTTGGCTTTTAAGCTCTGCCGTCATTCATTCCTGGCACAGACCTTTAAATGGTTTCTCAAACAAACAGCAGAAGCTCTCAGGAAGCATCAGTCAGGCTTTCTGACCTGAGCTCTCTGCACAGATCTGCTCAGCTGGACGTTTCTTCCAGAGATGCGGTTCCCAGCAGATGACTGCGTCTTACCCGGACTGAAGTTTGGGTTTCATCATTCAGCTTTTAAATGAAAAACTCTGGGCCTGAAATTCTAAAAGACAGATTTTTATTTCAGGATTTTCATCATAAGAAACAATTGTTCTCAATTTGACCTCAGGCCTCCTCACTTCAGCTCATACTTTGTTTTGCTCATGCGGGTGGGGGCTCTGCAGAAGCAGCTCCTCCCCCTGGGATGGATGCATGACGGAGGAGACATCTTAACTAGATTTTGACATCAATGTCAGTCAGAGGCAGGTTTTGCTGTAGTTTTTCTGTGAATGGTGTCTGAGCCGATGGAATACTGACCTGCTCTACATCGGTCTTCAAAGGTCCTCATCCAAACACCTGAAGGGTTTAAAAAATGCACCGAGAAACCACTTCTGATTACTTGGTGTTTGTTTTTTCTTAACTAGGCCCGTCCATGTTTATTTAAACCCTCAGTTGAACTCAGAAGGTCCTGAATGTTCCTCAAAGGGATCATTGTTCTTATCACTGCAATGCCACATGGCGAATAGATGTTATAAATCCGTCTGGGTTGGTGCCTGAAATGTCGCGATTCTGGTTTTTTATGCCTCAGTTCTGCTTCCTGTTTTATTTTGTTGGTTTCTTCCTCCATGTCTTAGTTTGGCTTCCCTTGTCCCAATCTTCCCGGATGCTTTTTTTCCCTGTGTCTCGTCAGTCATGTTTGGATGTATGTCTTGTCTCTGCCTTCCTCTGGTTCTGGTCCATATTGTCTTCTTCTTTGTTTGCCTGGTCAGTTGGTTTTGTTTGGTTTTCCTGCTCGGCAGCGCTTTTGTTTATGAGTATTAAACCTTTTTTACTTGGAACCTCCCGTCTCTGCATTTTGGGTCCCTCCCCAGCCCCCGTACCTGACATGTAACGCCTCTCTGGTCTTCCTGTTCTGTTATAAAAACAATCGTTTTTGATGTTTTGCACCTTCAGCCGTCAGTTGTTGATGTGTCACATCGCCGTCTGGTCATGCTCATCTGATGGACTCTGCTTGGCTGCTGTGTTTGGCAGGCCAGTTGGCGGTGGGGACCTGCGAGATAGTGATGCTGAACAGAGACAGCAGTGTTCCCAGACGGACCATCGCCCGGCAGACGGCCCGCTGCGCCTGCCGGAGAGGCCAGATCGCAGGCACCACCAGGGCCAGGCCGGCCTGCGTGGACGGTGAGTTCAATGACCTGCAGATGTTTGAGATTTCTAGCTGCTCTGAGCTGACACATGATCAATCACGTGACTGCCTTTTCTTAAATAAAAATACAAAGAAGAGAGGACAGGGAGAAAATAAACATTTGGTCAAATGTATGTCTAGAAATCAAAACAATCGGTCGGTTCCTGTATGATGTCCCTACCTGCCAGTTTGACGGTCAGCTTTAACACATAGTGATGCATTTACCTCAACGGGAAATTATGTGCAGAAAATCCCAGACAGGGTGTAAAAAGCCCTCCATCGCTGAAGTCCTCCAGCTTCACCCCCTGCTAGGACTGTTATGTCAAATTGAATATAGTAGCCGTGATGGAGAATTCTGAGAGCCAGGTAAAGAGGTCACATGGTTTCATGTCTGCTGCACCTCATTGTCCATCATGTCTCCTGTGAAGATGGGGAATTCATCTGAAACATTTACATTATTCCAAATAAGCAATGGTCGGTCATTTCTTTAGCAAAAGACCATCTTTCCACACCAAACTGACAGGAATGGACTTTATGGGAGGAAGAATTAGGCTTTTTTTTTCGTAAAGGACTTCTACTTGATCAAACTGCCGATAGGAGGACAGAAAAAGCTGTCATCCGTCTGTTTGAGAAAGATTTCTGTTCTTTAAAGTAGTCAAACCTTCGACCTTCAACAGTCCATGGTTAGTGTTAAAAACGGTCAGCAGTCAAAGATACGTATGGGATAATGTCCGACGAGGTCTCCAATATCAGAAATTCATGGACGTCACGGGATTGATGAACACGGTTCAGGTCTTCCTCTAAAAACGTCACCGTCTCTTCAAACTGCATCCAAACTGAAAAAATAAAGACCAGCCTGAAACAGACAGCAAACTCACTGCTGTCCCACAAACATATTCCTGCCTGAGATTTCCATCAGAACCGTTCATCATTAAACTGCATCATCCACATCTGAATGGTTCAGTCCATCATCTACCACAAAATGAACGTCCTGGTGCTCCAGTTCTTCTGAGCTGGACAGTAGATTTATGGAGAACGTTCCTTCAGAAACCAATAGAACCCAGTCTGTGAGCTTCTTAGTTCTTAACTATTGTTATCTTCCAATGGGAGGGACTTGGATGTTCAGCCAGCCAATTGCTAATCACTTTGGACCGTCTCGTTCTTCAGCTGTGGGTCCGGACTAAGCAGTTCTTCTTCAGCAGCGGGTTCTGTTCTTCTGGGTATTGTAACTGTTTTTTTCTCCATCACTTGTGTTTGACACAATGGCTCCTGATCCACTTTGTAGATAAGAGGAGTTGTCTGTGAAAGTGATCAGACCTGGTTAAGGGTGATAAGAAAGAGCAGGGGGGGGGGGGGGGTGTCCCTGATTGGATCTCTGTATCACAATCAGAAACAGTTGCATCCCATAATGACTCATCTCAACTTTATTGTAAGAGACACTCAGCCACAGATCTGCAACATGTGTCTCTCTTTCTCTCTCTCACTCACACACAAATACACACCTACAGACCACTACACACACACACACAAACACACACACACACACACACACACACACACACACAAACACACACACACCTGCACTATGATTACAGCTGCAGGAATTTATTAGAACTGCCCCCCCCCACTCCATTAACAACCAGTACATTAAGTAAGTAAGTAAGTAAGTAAGTTTTATTTATATAGCGCCTTTCACAGATAAAATCACAAAGCGCTGAACAATAAACAATATACAACCCAGTAAAAGCAGAAAAACAATCAATTAAATATAACGTAAGCAAAACTAAATTGAAGAAAAATAAACATAGAATAAAAGTAACAATAAAACCAGTCAGCTAAAAGCATTTTTGAATAAAAGTGTCTTCAGTTGACTTTTAAAAGAATCGACAGTGTCGGCCACATGAAGGGACAGAGGAAGGGCATTCCAGAGTCTGGGGGCTATTCCCTGGAACGACCGGTCACCTCTGGTTTTATACTTTGTCTTAAAAATCTTTAAGATTTTGATCGGAGGATCGGAGGGCACGGCTGGAGACGTAGGGACAGAGCAAGTCTGATACATATTTTGGGGTCTGTCCATTTAAAGCTCTATAGGTTAAAACTAGAATTTTAAATCAATACGCCACTTGATTGGGAGCCAGTGGAAGGAGGATAAAATGGGGGTAATGTCTGCCCTTTTGTCAGATCCTGTTAAAAGCCTTGCAGCAGTGTTTTGAACTAACTGAAGACGGTTAAGAACAGATTTATTAAAACAAGTAAAAAGAGAATTACAATAATCTAAACGAGAAGAAATAAAAGCATGGATAACCATCTCTAAGACTGAGTTAGATAAGAACGCCCGCAATTTTGCTATGTTACGTAAATGATAAAAACAGTTTCTAATTAAAAGGATGGAATGATGGTCCAAAGACATTTAATGGTCAAACCAGACACCTAGATTTCTGATACAGGGCTGTACAGAGGAGCTCAAAAAACCAAGATGCCGGGAAATTATTGGGGTTTTGTTTTCTGGGGCAACTATTATTGTTTCTGTCTTCTCTGGGTTTAGCTGTAGACTGTTACTTGTGAGCCAAGATTTAACACAAGCAAGGCAATCTAGTAGTTCTGTAAGTTTGTGGAGTTCTGTGTCATTGAAAGAGCAGTACAGCTGAATATCATTGGCATAGAAATGGTATGACACATTTTTAAAGTTATTCAAAAGCTTTCCAAGTGGGTAGATGTACATTAAAAACAAAAGAGGTCCTAAAACAGATCCCTGGGGCACATCATGTAGGAGTGGAGCGGTATCAGAAAGCATGCCATTTATGTAGACAGAGAATGTTCTATTAGTCAGGTAGGAGGTAAACCACTTTAAAACAAACCCAGCAATACCAAACTCATTTTCTAATCTGCCCAACAGTATTTTATGATCAACAGTGTCAAATGCAGAAGATAAGTCCAAAAGAACCAAAACTGTATACTTTCCAGAGTCAGCAGCCATCTGTATATCATTTGAAACTTTAAGTAAAGTGGTCTCCGTGGAATGCATCTTTCTAAAACCAGATTGGTATTTATCGAAGAGTTCATAGTTGTTTAAAAAAGATGTTAACTGTTCTGCTACTATCTTCTCCAAGACTTTTGAGAGTATAGGTAATTTTGAAATTGGCCTATAATTGGAGGGTTGTGATGGATCCAGGTTGGGCTTTTTTAAGATGGGACTTATCGCTGCCTGTTTAAGGAAGTTTGGGACAGTACCAGTGGAAAGAGACAGATTAATCATTTTAACATGAAATGGGGCAATAAGGTCGATAACTTTAAAAAACATAGATGATGGCAATATGTCTAGGGGACATGAGGATGGCTTCATCTTTTTTGATACGACCATGATATTGTCTATTGAGATGGCAGAAAAGTTATTCCAGGAGTCGTTTAAAGAGGCTACAATAGTGGTATTCTCATTGGATGCTTTTAGGTTTAATTTGAGCTCATTCACCTTATTTACAAAATATTGTAAAAATCTGTTGCAATCGTCAGTGGTGTAAACAAGTACAGGTGGAGCTGAGGGTGAAACAATGTTTTTAATGGTATCAAAGACAACTTTGGGATTTCTCTTGTTCATATGTACTAGATCAGAGAAATACTTAGATCTGGCGAGCTTAATCATATTATTTAATGTCCCAGTCATCTCCTTTAAATACAGTCTATGTACTTCAAGGTGAGTGGACTTCCACAAGCGTTCTACCTGGCGACATGTTCTTCTGAAAGCAGCAATCTCTTCATTTAACCAGGGATGAGGAGAGTTAGAAGATGTTTTAGTTTTAAGCTTCATGGGTGTCACTATATCCAAAACAGTCAGGCAATGACCATTAAAATGATTGATAAAGATTCTACATTGTCACAATAATCAATAAGATTAAGATGAAACAGTTTTGAAAACTGTTCAACAACAGTTTGATTTATAATACGCCTTTGAGATACCACTTTATGGGAGTTATTGGATACATGACTGGATATGTTAAAATAAACACAGAAATGGTCAGTAGCATGAACATCCACCACATTCAGAGACCGTATATCTAGGCCAATGGAAAAAACAAGATCTAAGGTGTGACCTTTGTTGTGTGTGGGACTAGAAACATGTTGCTTTAGGCTAAAAGAATCAGTGAGTGTTAAAAATTCAGAAGCTACTTTACAAGATGGGTCATCAACATGCAAATTAAAATCACCAAGAATTAAAACTTTTTCAAATTTGATAAGAATAGATAAAAATTCATTTAAAAATTCTCTAGCAGAACCAGGGGGACGATAAACTAAAATACAATAAAAGAAGTCTAAATTTCCAACCTTAGTCATTTGGAGCTCAAATGAGTTGAAATGATCCGGCTTCAATTGCCTGCAATGGATGGAATTACGGCGGATGAGCGCAAGGCCTCCTCCACGCCGTTCAACCCGAGGTGTTCCAAAAACAGAGCAGTCAGGGGGACATAGTTCATTTAAATGGAAGTAGTCCTGCTCCTGCTGCCAAGTCTCTGTGATGGCCATGAAGTCAAGATTTTCAGATGTGAACAAGTCACCCAGATAATGAGCTTTGTTCCAGATTGAGCGTGCATTCAAAAGAGCAAACCGTGTTTGTTCTTTGCAAGGGACTGAAGGTTTTTGCTGTTCAGTGGTGCCACATAGCGAAACCTGAGTACTATCCACAGTAATGGTAAGTAAGAAAATGGTAGCAGGCGGGGTCACGCTCACACTCTGCTGACAGGAAGCCTGTGTCCATCATGATGCAGGTAGAACTCCAGGATCTTCTGTGAGCTTTAGATCCTCTTCAGGTTCACCTTCACTCTCATACCCCCCCCCCCACACACACACACACACACACCTGCAGAGGAAACCTTTCTCTGACCTTAAATTCATTTATTCACACATTCTGTCACTTCTCTGCTCCCTGTCTTGACGTTGCAATGACTTCTGGGTAATTTTAATAAAAATGTCTCACCGCATCAGGAGATCAACTGATGATCAATTTTGACAGAACTTAGTAATGAGCGTTGGAGGCTTTAGTCTGCAGCATCTTCCTGAAAGCTCCTCCATGGTGGATCACTGACATGTTGTTGATGCTCCAAACGTATTTTCGTTGTTTCACTGACAATGACAAATAAATCTCTTGAATCATGAAAGGTTTGAACAGTGGTGTAGTATGTGGTGGGCTTAAAAAGTACAGCAGCATCTGCATAGGTTTGGTGGTTCTGTTATGATGCAGGAACCTGCAGGAACCCCAGAGATGAACAGAGTTTGAACGAGGAGAGCAGAGAGTTAGAATTTGATCTTCTGAAGTTAGAGAAGATAGATCTGCATGCTGTAAATCTGAAATCTTTTCAACGTCCCAGTCCAGGAAACCTGTTTTGGAGGGATTATGTTTGTTTTCTGTCCTCCAAGAAGAGAAGGAGATAACATTTTTATTTCATGACTGTAATAGTGTCATCAGCATAGAAATGACCACGCTAGCAAATGAAGGCCGCAGAGATGTGGGAGAGGCCGAGAAGATGAGGAGGCCAAGACAGTACAGAGACCACCTCATCCCCTAGGGTCCACTTAAAGACAGATTTCTCTCCTGTTAAAGAGATTTTTGGGATGGGTCTAGTATTAAAGGGTTAACAGAAGAGGATTCTTCATTACAGGAATCTAGAAAGGATTTTTTTTCCACTTCATTTTGTGAGCGTGAGACTGATCGGATGCCATAGGAAAACTGAGATTCTGTGTTTCTTGCTGTTGTGATCATAATGTTGCTTTGACCTCATTGGTTCTGCTTCTGGTCATGAGGATCTTTGACGTATTTCCATCATAAATGCTCTTCATAGACCGGATGTTTCCTCACTCTGAAGGAGCAAACGCTGGAGTTAAAGCAGCTGGCTGAGTGAGCACAGTCTGTTTGTAGTCCATCCTGGAGAGATGTGCAGAAGACGTGGAGTTAATAACCCCCCCCCCCCCCATCATGGCTATGTTCCAAATCCCAAATGTTTGCATCATCAAGCTCCAGATGAACAAAATATCTTTAAATGTTCAGAAATGTTTGTTTTTGGCCGGCTGGCACAGATGGCAGCTGCTCCAATCTGCAGAATGACGCTTTTATCCGTTTATTCCTCATTTGGTTTTATTCACCAAACAGTCTCTGCAGCGAGTACAGGATGTTTTCCTGCTAAGTGGCTGCATCTCTTTTTCTGCGCGTACAGCGTTTTGACCTCTTTTTGTTCTGCTCTGCGCTGCACGGTCTGCACACCGAACGCAGGAGGATTATTTTCTGTTTCCTGCTTGTCGTCTAATCTGCACTTCCTGAGTCTCCCTGCTGCTTTCGCTCTGCTTGGCTCGCTGTTGCCGTGTCCCCACACTGAGATCAGATGAAGCTTGATGGTGACGTGGAAAGAGAGCAGCAGTGAGCCAAACATACATCACTGTTTATACCATTACCTTCAGATGACCATTGTTTTGATCAGACATCTAGGACACATTTCTAAGTGTCCTAAATGTAGTTTAGTGCACCTCTTTCCATTTCCTCCAGTTTTCACCTTCATCTCTTTAAAATATGATACCAGTCATCGTCTGAGTTCATCTTCCAGTGGAAACCCTTACGTTTACGTTCTATTACCTTCTTTTATTTGTCAGTTGTTATGATTTTAGACTATTGGGTAAATTTGGGAAAAATAGGGAAAACTACATTTTTTGACAAAAAGATGAACAGTTTTGACACAAAATTCTGAAAATAAAATAACTGTTACTGATTGGTTAAAATGTATAAACATAAATATGTTTTTTCTTCTAAGGCACTGAGAAAATACATTTAAATGTTTCACCTTCAGATCAAAATCATCTATAATCTATAATGAGGATTGTTTACTTAAACTCAAACTGCTTGATATAATATCATAACTAAATAAATAAAACGTGTGCTTCTCCAGTCAATGCACTAGTTTGTGATACAGTTTTTGTCTTTTTATTTAATTGTCTCTTTAGATATGTCTGAATCAAGCTTTCATCATCGGTCTCTGGTCATATTTCCTCCCAGTGTCGCCGTGTTCCCCCTAACCCTGCCCCGAGTCTCGTCTGGCAGGGCCGTGTTGTGCTCAGTGGAGCCTGGCACTAATGCATGGGGGTGCAGATGGTCCGTATGTGTGATCTAGTTGGAGGTCCAGAGAAGAACCCCAGCAGGGAGCTGGCAACTGACAGACTTGGCTTGACGTCTGCGGTCCCCGGACAGCGGCGGCAGCAGCGGCGGCAGGACGGGGCCACCCAGGTGTCAGCCAGACCGGCTGTCTTTGTACCGCCAGCCCCTGCTGCTGCTTCACGCCTCCAAGATGGTTTTAACTTCTACTCCAGCTTATCTCAGACGTCTGACGGTGCGAACAGCTTCCGGTGTTCGTCTTCGTACGGGCGGTTGAGTCAGTGCGTGGCTGTGCTGTAAAGCTTTTAAGTGAGTCTGCAGAAGTGCGTTCCAGCATATTGGAGAGGTGGGTTTGATGGATGGAGACAGGCTGAAGCCGACCTGTCACCGCCGCATTTTACTGCTGCTTGTGTTATTCATGATGCTGTTGCTTTTGAGGTTATCACAGCAGCACTCTCAATCTGCAGCGAGGCTGCGTGACCTCTGCTCAGCTTCCAGCGGCGGGACTTTCATCAAGTCAGTGTGCATCAACTCACACTTTCACTGATGGCTCTGAAAATAAAATGAAAAAGAAAGAGCATGGCGCTGAATACCTGAGTATTGTGGACGGAGATGAAAAATGCATTTATTTTAAGCAGCCTCCGCGGCTCTGGCCGGGCTGGGCCGATGCTCTCCGCCGTTAGTCAGCACTCCCACTGCTTTGCCAGCTCAGCTTTTACAGTGTGCCCTGGAAATTGATTTCTGCTGGCCTTGTAATGCTCTCAAAACGACATCTGCAGCTGACTGATAAATCTACGCTTTGTTGTGCTTGACTGATGGCGGTGAAAATAAGAATTTGCTGCGGCAGGTTGGCGTGTCAGGAGGAAGGTCACTCCGGATTACCCCACATGTCCGTTCGGGATGAAGCCATCACCGTTCTCAGAATGAGTTTGTGAAGCTTCATCGTCTCATTCAGATGATCGTTCATGGGCTCCACAGTTGGAACAAATGAAAGACGCCTGAACGTCGCTTGTTTGCAGGCAGAGAAGGCCTTTGTGGAGAAAGTCAGTGACTGGGGGTAACAACAGGAAGCTGTTTGGTTTTCTAGCTTGATAAATACCACCGGTGACAGAATTTTATTGCAGAACAGTCAGAGTTTGACAGACCAAAGATCAATTTCAGGCGACTAACAAGGCTTGAACCGGCAGACCTCAGAAAAATGTCGCCAGGCCTCCTTTTCTTCACCTCTTTACTCCTTTTCCTTCCCTCCCCAGCTCCCCTGTGGTCATGCAGTGAATTGCTGTTTCTCTCTTTCAATTTGCCCACCGTGGTTCCGTGCTCCACAATGTGGCTCCTGGGGGGACGGTCGGCAGGCGGAAGCAGCAGCCCGGTCAGGTCCGCAGAGAGCCGATAACCTTTAGCGGCTGCTTCAGCACACGGTGTAAGGAACAATCAGGGCTTATCGGTGGGGACTACAGGCGAATGCTAATTCAGTGTCATGCCGTCAGAGTGGAGGGAGAACATGAGCAGCTCCCAGTCTGACTATTGATGCTCCTGCAGACAAAGAGGCTTCAGGCTGCTTCTTCTGCCACCATCGCTGCTATCCTCCTCCTCTAATCTGTGCTGTAGAATTATATTCAAAAGTTTCTTTAGCATGTGTTCGGCCTGATCTGCCTAAAGTGAACCAGATGATCCCGAATACATTTTTAGTCTGAATCCACCCAAGCAGATCCTGGTCCTGGACCAGGAACCGCTCTCTGACCCATCTTTGGAGGTGGTCTCGGTTTGTTTCCAATTGGACTGTGTAGTCTGCATGCTCGGAACGGAGCGACTGGACCAAAACGGCCACCGTAGCCGGGCATTATGGGATGTAAACAGAGTAGGAACGTAGCAACCATGTTAACAAGACCCAGCAACTCATTGAAATGTGATTGGATGAATGCAGGCTCATTGAAACAACCTTTAATGTGATCCATATTGATTGCTTCTCCCTGTTTTCCCAACAGTCCATACGTCATAAAAAACGTATCGGCGTTCCTTCTTAGCCGTCGTCTCCTTAGCAACCGTCTTGCAGCACGTCTCCACCGGACCAGTAAAAAGTGTTGGACCTGACGTTCAGAGTCAGTCAGTGCTGTATAAAATTTGTAAGCCAACAAGGACTGCAAAGCACAGGACGTCCATCATTCTTTCTCTCGTTACTTTGCCCCGCCCTTGTACTTCCTGGCCAATGACATCTGTAGTCACGTTTATTTTTTTAAAGCTTTGGTTCAAATCCAGTAGACGACAGTCCAAAAACAGACCAAACATAAGGTTCAGGACTCGGTTCAGACCAAACTAAACAGACTCGGTCGAGATCAAAGGATTTTTCCAATCTGAATTGAATTCTGCAGTTTGTTATTCGTGCAGAAGAAAGTATGGTTCATATTTACAGTTTTTATGCCTCTGACAGCTCTGTTGGCTCTCATTTCAGTTTCTTTCCTGGTTGAAATGTTTTGCTGCACGAATCATTTCTTCTGGTAGTTCTGACACGTTTATACATTTGTCATGACGGGGAGCAGAGGATTTACGTGCAGAAGCAGTTGTAACGTCAAACATGAAGACCTACAAGACTCTGGCAGGAGTGAGACGTCGAGGAAATGAATGCTGAAGGAAGAAAGGCGCTTTTTCTCCTAACTGTCTTAGGGTTTGTAAGATTCTTGGCATGTTTGAAAGCTGAGTTTGAATGCTGGTTTTGGTGCCGTGGTGCTTTCAGGGCCGCGTGTTTCACAGAGATTTAGCTGCAGGAACGTCTTTTAGATTCATGCCTATAAGCAGACAAAGAGCAGGAGAACGCGGAGACATCAGCTCTTCTCAACACTACTAGAACAGACCCCCCCCCAGAAAGGGGTCAAACATTCTCAAAATATGAAATAGATTTCTTGTAAAATCAAAACGCAAAGTCTGCCAATGAGGTAAGAACAAAGTCTAGAAAAAAATCTACTCACTAAAACATTTTCTTAACACAAAATTATTTTGCTATTGAATCACCTTTTTGGTTACATTATTTTAGTTGTTTTCTTGAAACAGAAATTTATTTACTTTCAAAAATTGGCTTTTGAAGAGTATTTTCCCATTTAAGTGAAATTTTATTTTACTTTCGTGCATTTACTTCCCCTAAAACCTTTTATCAGTGAAATAACCTAAATAATAAAGAATCAGCATAAATTAGTTCAAATATCTTTATAAGCAAGAACGCTAAACTATAAAAAACACTAAAGATTCTGACGACCCCCCTTCTATAATCATCCTTCTATTTTATTAACCCCCCTTTTCCCCACCATTCCTTTTGTGCCCTTGCCCCCCCCCCCCCCTCCTCTTCTTTTATTTCACTACAAATATAAAGTTTAGCCTAAATTGACAAAGGGTTTATTCAAATATACAACTTGTGTGCCAGAAGATCTGTTCACCTTTGGACAAGTTAAAAAAAGGGAAATTTCTCTGAGTTGTGAAGGATCAACCCCGCCTCTCTTCCTATCATCAACTATAACTAAGAGGTCTCTGCTTACACTCTCTCCAGAACCCCTCACACCCCCAACCTAACATCACTGGGGCAACAAAAATGGCAGAAATATCAGATCCATCCAGCCGTCCAGTTCTGATCCAGATTCAAGCTAGAAACAAAGACGTTCATGGATCTGTTGGTCTGCAGGTGGATGCATCAGAACGGGGCACAATGATAATAATTGATACTTTATTTATCCCAAAATGGAAATTCTTCTCTGCATTTGACCCATCCCCTAGGGGGCAGTGAGCTGCAGTTGAACCGCGCTTGGGAGGCACTAGCGTTAATGGTCTTGCTAATTGCTCACCATTGATATGGTAATTGCCCCCCAGTTCCATTGCTTATTTCTCCGAATCGAATCCTGACTTCCTGCGTGCAGCCTCACCTCACCAAGCTTTTCTTACCAGTTACTATCACAAATACACCCATTTGTACTGCATTTGTCATGAAGGGGTGCGGCTCGAGAGCCGTTGGACCCAGATGCAGAGGCAGGAGGCACACAGTTCCGGGCAAGGGTTTAACTACAAAACAAATGTGCGCTGCAAAGCAGGATGACAAAAACAAACAAAAACTCACTGTGACGTGGCGAGGGACAAGAAACGAGGAACATGGCAAGACATGGCATGAACACCAGACAGGAATACTAATGGACCAACACAGGAGGAAGGTAGAGACAAGACTTAAATACAGACAGGGCAGACAAGACACAGGTGGACACGATCAGGGCTGATGGGGACCAAAGGAAGTAAAACTCAAGAAACAGACAAGACAGGAGACTTTCAAAATAAAACAGGAAACAGAACAAAACAGAATAAGGACAAATAAATTCAAATCATGACAGCATTTGTCATTTGCTCCTGATTCACAACGCATTTGATGGGGTGTAATACCAAATGTCGTTTATCTCAGTTTCTTAACATTTGTCTCATGACTGTGAAAGCTCCACAAGAAAACAACTAAAAACCCCATTTTCCTCTCAATTGGTCTTGAATCCATTGATATTTTCTTCATGTGGGATTATGGATGGATAATAATAAGAACCATAAACCAGGTTCAATTCAATTCAATTTATTTGTATAGCCCAAAATCACAAACAACAGTCGCCTCGATGGCTGGCAAAACATGAACTCAAAAGGATCATGAATACAAAGAGTTCAATAGGAAATACAAAAATGAATCCAACAACCGACTGCTTATACTGGCATCCTGCTCCTTAGACCCTCTTCAAGGTAAGGGAAAAAACTTCCCAAAAACCGGATTCCTGAAAAACGAAGAAACCCCTAGGTGCCTATGCCATGAAGGAGGGATCTCTCTCAGGATCTTTATTGGTACATGTACCAGAACTTCAGAGAAGAATTAACTTTATCTAAATCTACAACTTATATATAAAGTCCAGCATGACGAAGCTTCATCCAGTCGTGGGTTGTGGGGACAGTCAGCTACGCGAGGTCGAAGCAAGAGACAGGAACCCCATCCAGGAGCAGAGCAAAGACGCAGGTACCGGTCAGGTACAGAGCAGAGATCGCAGCCAGAGACAGGAACCACAGCCAGGTGGAGGAGCAAAGGCGAGGTAGACGGTCAGGAACTGGAGCACGGATGAGCCAACTGGAGTCTGAGCACCCACCCCAAGAGGGGGAGAGGAAAAGAGGGACAATACATGAATCAGCAGACTGTACCAGACAGAGGCATGGAGAACTAAATGATAAATTATGATCAGGAATGGAGAGAGAAGGTAGAAGTAGAAAAGAAAAGCAGCTATAGAACCCCATAGTGCACCATAGTTACCCCAGCTTCGCTTCTCTAGCAGCCTTTTAAAAGAAATAGTTGAAAGCTTAATTTAAACAACTAACATTAAGTTAAATAGTTCTGAATACTAACTAGTCTGGACAATAAGCTTCCGTCCAAAGAGGAATGTTTTTCAGTCTAACTTTAAATGTAGAAACTGAGTCATTTCTCTTACATGAGCTGGGAGTTTATTCCATAAGACAGGCTTGTATAACCGCTCTACTCCAACCGCATTTCTTACTAATTTAGAACCACAAGCAGTCCTGCATTTAGTGAGTATGTTCTCATTGGATGGGGAAAGACTGCAGGTTCCAATATAGGACGGGCCATTCCACGTAAGGCCTTATAGGTTAACAGGAGGATCTTGAACTGGATTCTAGAATCAACTGGGATCCAGTGAAGTGAAACTAACACAGGAGTGATGTGATCTCTTCTGTTAGTTCCAGCTAACAATCTAGCTGCTGCGTTCTGAACAAGCTGGAGATTTCTTAAGGAACTCTTAGGACACTTAAGTTAACAAGGAGTTACAGTAATCCAGCCTCGACGAACAAAAAGCATGAATGAGTTTTTCAGCATCACTCAGAAAGTAGATTTCTGATCTTAGCAATATTCCGCAGATGGAAAAGGCAGTTCTAATAATGCTCTTGAGTATTATGTGAGCCTTAAATGATAAATCCTGGTCAAATAACACCCAAGGTTTCTTAACTGTGGACTAGGCTATACTTATGCCATCCAGGGAGACTATCTGGTTAAGACAGAGCATCTCTGAGGTTTTTAGGTCCAAGTATAATGACCTCAGTTTTTTCTGTCTGGCAGGAGTGTAATTACTGGTCATCCAGGTCTTGATGTCACTGATGCAAGCGTTCAGTTTCTCTTATCTGGCCCTGGTCAGCCGTGGATAAATACAACTGCGCATCGCCGGCATAACAATGAAAATTAATGCTGTTTCCTGGATTATGTTTCCTAGGGTAGCATATAAAGCGAACAGGATCGGTCCCAAGACCGATCTGTGGGACTTCCATAGTTGACTCGAGTGCACTGGAGAGGAATGGCCATTTACATTAATCTAACTGATACCCATCGGACAGATAGGATTTAAACCACTGGAGAGCAGATCCTCTCATTCCTCTCTCTTCTTTTATTTCTGCTTACAAATATAAAGTTTAGCCTAAATTACTAAAGGGGTTTATTCAAATATACAACTTGTGTGCCAGAAGATCTGTTCACCTTTTGGACAAGTTAAAAAAAAGGGAAATTCCCCTCTGAGTTGTGGGTGTGGATCAACCCCGCCCCCCTTCCTATCAACTATAACTAAGAGGTCTCTGCTTACACTCTCTCCAGAACCCCTCACACCCCCAACCTAACATCACTGGGGCAACAAAAATGGCAGAAATATCAGATCCATCCAGCCGTCCAGTTCTGATCCAGATTCAAGCTAGAAACAAAGACGTTCATGGATCTGTTGGTCTGCAGGTGGATGCATCAGAACGGGGCACAATGATAATAATTGATACTTTATTTATCCCAAAATGGAAATTCTTCTCTGCATTTGACCCATCCCCTAGGGGGCAGTGAGCTGCAGTTGAACCGCGCTTGGGAGGCAGTAGCGTTAATGGTCTTGCTAATTGCTCACCATTGATATGGTAATTGCCCCCCAGTACCATTGCTTATTTCCCTCCGGGAATCGAACCCTGGATTCCTGTGTGGCAGTCCTCTACCTCACCAAGCTTTTCTTACCAGCTACATCACAAATACAATCTTATTTGTACTGCATTTGTCATTTGCTCCTGATTCACAACGATTTGATTAAAAAAATACTCAAAATGTCGTTTTCATCTCAGTTTCCTTAACATTTGTCCTCCATGATCAGAAAAGTTCCACCAAAACACCAAAAACCCCATTTTCCTCTCAATGGGTCTTGAATCCATTGATATTTCTTCATGTGGATTATGGATGGATTAATAATAAGAACCATGTTCAGGTGATGAGTCAAGCCCAGGCTGTGCAGTATAATTATTTACCATCGTGCTGGAGTCATTCCATTTTTCACATTTGTCCACCAACCGATTGGAAACATTTTTGAATATATGGGAAAACTTGTTTTTAACCTTTGTTTTGAGTTCATAAAAACGTTTTAGAAAAATGTGTTGAGTTTTACAGGGAAGTTTTCCATTTATCTGTTCAGTGATAACGTGATTAAAACAGATCATGTCAGATCTGCCCCTGAGGAGGCGTGTCTTTCTGGTGCTCCTTGAAAATGATGATGTTTTATTCTGAAACAGCTCCGTCTCTGGTCTTTCCTTCCCTCAGCTCGAGTCGTGCGGAGCCGCCAGTGGTGTGAGATGGCGCCCTGCCTGGAGGGGGAGGTCTGCAGCCTTCTGTTCAACAGATCCGGCTGGACCTGCACCAGGGGCAGCGGCCGCATCAAGACCGTCACGGTAATGTCTGCGACGTGACATTAATGCACGCCATATGCACCCTCAGCGCTGCGCTGTTGGGAGCTGCGTCACGTGACGCTGCAGCTCAGGGATGCGGGAGCATCTTTCAGTCAGACTACGGGTCACGACCCGGTTTCAGTAGCAGCATCAACTCAGAATCTGCTTGGCTCTGGGGAACCACTATACCTCAGGTTAAACCAGTGGTTGTTTGGCCTGTATAATGAATACAAAACCTTCCATTCAGTTAAAAACCTCCAAAAAACATGGAAATGACCTTGTAGTTTGTCTCTAATTATTGTCTTCTTCTTGGTAATTATTAAACTACTGTATAATTGAAATGATCTGCTTTAGCTGATTTTGAAACCAGTCTATTACTTAATATGTGAGTGTTTTCAAAACGAGGCTGTGTGGAGTTCAGGTACAGACATAAACAGGTGAAGCTACAAGTTATATTATTTTAATAAATCAACGAACCATAAATATGAATCCTGCTGTCTGTAAATTTCCTCCTCCCTAAAGTGGATCCAGATCCTCTGCCCTAAAGTGGATCCAGATCGTCTGTCCTTAAGTGGATCCAGATCCTCTGTCCTAAAGTGGATCCAGATCCTCTGCCCTAAAGTGGATCCAGATCCTCTTCATCCAAACTTCCAGACAGAAATTCCTGCTACTGAACAGTTTTCCAGATTCTTGGATTTCTTCCAGATCATCAAGTTAATGAAATCTGTGTCCAAACCAACCAGTAAACTAGAATATGAATGTCAATCCATTCACATGTTAGTTTCTGTGTTCACTACTGTTGTTTTTCTCCACATCCAGAGAATCCAGGGAACATTCTTAGAACATTCTAGACTCTGGATGGTCACATGACTTTATTCACAGTCTGTCCACATTGGACTGGAATGATCCGTTTCGTGTTGACGACATCACATGTGTGCTGTGGCTGTGATTGGTCGTTTTTATGTTACAGTAAAATAAACCTACTGTATCTCAATATAAATGCTATTTTCCAATATTAATTATAATTGGTTTTCTTCACTTTGAGAATGATTTATAACGGTTTATTTTGATTTGACTGAATCAACATGGTGCATCAATCTGCTTGGATAAATCAGTTCTTTGATTAGTGTTTACACCCCGAATCTGCATTTACTGCTATTAAAAAGAATTACGTTGACGTAAGTTGTGATGGTACCGGCATAAATCAGAATGTATCACCCTGGTCGGACATGAAGGAATTGTGAAACTAAAGGTGACAAAACAAAATTGAAAAGAAAGATGCAAAACCTGAAAGATTTGACCTAAAAATATCCGTGAGGTGAATAGGCAGTCTACCTGCTGATTTGGACTTTAATAAACTGAAACAGCTGATCCACACCTGACCCAAACAGGTGATGAAATAAATGAAGCCTCTTGTTTTCTGAAACGTGTTCCGGATTCCAGAGAGGCAGCGCTCGGTCACGTCTTCCTGGATGCATGAGGCAGTTCCTTGGTGCTGCTGGGATTTTCCGTGCTTTTGGTTTCTGAGACTTCCTCACGTTGTCTTTGCTGTTGGATGAGAGCTTCATGTAACTCTAGTACCAGTTTCCAGTTCAGACATCTTCATCCCCACAGCTTTCAACCCAAACTCCTGAGCTCTGAGTTGATCAGTCTTTTTGGATCAGAGATCAAGATGCTGGCTGAACCGAAGTTCCAGACAGCGAGATCCTGATTATTTTGATCTTCTGATTAGTTAGATTTTTCCCAGGAAACTCTGCATTTTGTCTACATGTTAAATCACTGTGAACTAATTGGATGAAGGTGGAAATATCTGCTTTTTTTGAGTGAAATCTACTAAAAACCAAAAAAATCTGATAACTGAAGAATTAGGATCATAATCAGATTTGCAGGTGGATTTCGTCCCACATTGTGTAGGTATAAATGCCATCTTTGGAGCGGTAGGGCAGTGCTAAACAGAAGGAGGACGAACACCAGCAGTTATAAAGAGGAAGTGACATCACACATGAATTAACATAACATAACATCTGAGAGTGATGAATCTTTTTTACTGGGGAACAGTTTAATCCACAAACCCACAATCTCACTGACAGGG
Organism: Oryzias sinensis; assembly: GCA_037389245.1. Classification (NCBI taxonomy): domain Eukaryota; kingdom Metazoa; phylum Chordata; class Actinopteri; order Beloniformes; family Adrianichthyidae; genus Oryzias; species Oryzias sinensis. Next base: position 568,908 of record CM074492.1, on the reverse strand, counting down.
ATAATCAGTCTGTGTCCCATTAATGTTCTTTATATGACAGAATATCTGTGCAGTAATTAACAGAACTAAAATCTATTAGCCATGAAAAGACAAATATAGGAGCCAGTAAAGAGAAAAACATTCTCTATAGTCAGGTTTATAATAAAACTGTCCTGTCAGAGCTTTTGCAGGATCTGAGGTTATGAACTTCAGATCGATCTGGAAACATTTGTGTTAAAAGAAACATTTAGAAAAAGCTCTAAAAGCTTAAGAAACACCAGATTTTATCTGTGAATGTGGCTGTTGCAGGGTACATTACCATGGAAACAGTAAGAAGGGAGATGCATGCTACATCTTTCCTCCTGAATATAATTAGTTATTTTTACCTCCTCAGACTGTCTTATAGATCTATAGGAATGAAGGCATCCATGATCTGCATTATAATCATGTTTGTGATGGATCAGTGAATGAGCAAACGCAAATCCAGTCTCAAAGATGTCATAATGTCACAAGTTCTGAGTCTTCTAAAGTAAATTTACACTGCAATAAAACAATAAAATAACCTTTTGAAATTACCCACAAATGTGAGGTAACAGTTTGCATCTAGTATGATCTGCCTAAAGTAGAATATTCAGTACAACCCAAAATAACAAAGTTTAATATTTGAATCTACATATTTTTAGACATTATATTAAAAAAAAAAAAATTTGCCCTTTCTTACCTGTGGTGGAGCCACTCAAGCTCGGGTCCTCTACCAGAGGCCTGGGAGCTTGAGGGTCCTGCAGTAATCTTAGCTGTTCTGCTCCTTTTCTGGACTGAGAGGCGTCCGAGGTCTCTTCCGAGGCATCTGTTGTAGCCACTCCTCCAGCTTGTGCCACTGCTCCGAAAGTGCTCCACTACTACAGGCATCACTGTCACCTTCACTTTCCAGGCTTTCTCCAGTTCTTCTCTGAGTCCCTGGTATTTCTCCAGTTTCTCACGTTTCTTCTTCCTGATGTTCCCACCGCTTGGCACTGCCACATCCACCACAACGGCTTTCTGTTCTTATCCACTACTACAATGTCTGGGTTGGTTCGGCTTATTACCATCCTATCAGTCTGATCTGAAGTCCCACAAGGATCTTTGCCCTCTCCATTCTCACCACCTTCAGAGGTAAGCCCTATTTTGACCTTGGGGTTTCAGTCCATTCTGTACACATGTTCCTGTATATTATTCTAGCTACTTGATTTGTGGCGCCCATGGCGTTTATCACAGCATCTTACACCTGCAGTTAGTGTGCTGGATTGTTTCCAGGTGCCTTCAGCTTCATGACTATTCTGCGCTGGACTATTTTTCTTCATCTCGCTCTCGCCGCGCCTGGGCTGAATTTTTTGATCATCCTGCCATTCGACGTATGCTTATAATTCTCCCGCCATTCCCGCAATATGTATGTCCACTTCCCGCCCCGCCTCCCAAAACTCAGAGAATTTAGTCCTGCACAGTAATAGAGATGCATTGATTTTGTATCGTCTCCCGTCCCGCAGGAAAAAAACACGTATTTTTATTGATATTATTAAAGAGATTCATTTCCTCCAGCCTCATCTTTTGATGCATTCTTTCCTTGTGTAATGTACAACTTAAATATTAAATATATTTTCGCTACAAATCCTGTTCGGTTGTGCAGGCGCAGGTGCGCAGACAGACGGCCCGAAGCGCCTAGTAAGAGGCGGGCGGGGCGACTTCAACATCAGGTTACATGACAGAGCCCATTGGGCGTCTCTACCTGGTGCCTCGGCGACCTTCAGCATAAGAATCCAACAGCTGCACAGCCTAACGTAGTCCGCTAATATATATTCATGAGATATTCATGGCAGCACTGATCCGGGCTGGTTTTTTTTTGTCACTCGCCCCATTCGCAGCACAATCCAAAACCGCCCCAATCCCGCGAGATTTGGTTGGTCCCGGGACTGGCGTGGACTCGATCCCAATGCAGCCTCAGCCTGCTAATCTTGGCCTTGGTCGGTGTGGTAGATCTACACCTTGGGTCTTGTCTATGTAGATCTGAGCTCTATATTCTGTGCTCAGGACTTGTTCCTGAGCCAACAGGGATGAGTGCCTCAGTGCTGTCTCCAGAAGCAGCCCTCTCTAGCCATTGGTAGGACTTCTGATATCAGCCACTTCAGTTATGGTCCGGTGGTACATCCCATGGTGGGGTTTGTCTCCATGAGGATCTGTCCTCCAGCACTGTATCCTCTGCCTCCATTGCCTGAGACATTCACTGAGCACACTGTCAGTCAGCCTTGAGCTTGATGTACTCATGCATCTTGGATGTCGCATCCTGGATAGTGGCTTCTACTCACTAGTCCTCGGCCCTTCCTTGCGGCTAGCATACAATCAGGGTGCTGGATTTGGGATGGAACCTCCATGCATGTGAGGAGCTTTCGTGGTTTTAACATCCGTGGTCTGTACTCTTCCTTTGGCCATCTTATTATTCCTGTAGGTATCTGATAACTGCAGTGCGTAGCTGCTGAAGGAAAATACCTGTCCGCTGCAGGTTTTCTCTCTGCGTTGACCCAAGTAGTCGAGGAGAAATGACCATAAGACCGGTAAAGATTAACAAAGTTTATTCCCTGATACAATAGTTCTAAGAGAGCAAAAACACAGAGCCATAGCGAAGGAGGAAAGCCCCCAAAGAGAAGAGCGAGCACCTCCTGAGGTAAGAGTCTTATAGTGGAGTTCGTGCGCTTGAGATCTTCTTCCTCTGTCCATCAGCCAATCTTCTACCTGCAACTTGATATTGTCCTTGTGCAGTCAGCTCTTCAAATGTGGGCTCTTTTTCAAAGAAAGAGGCTTGACTTTGCTGGCCCGAACTGCTTCGCGAATTACAGTTTTTCCCTTTACTGCACAGCGAAGCACACTTCTGGTTGGAGTGTAAGTGCTCTGAGGGGCCAAACATGTGGCCCATTGTTGGCTTTGCCTGACTCTGCCCGTGGTCTAGGTCTCGCTTTCTTCTCTGCCTGATAGTGTGGGCCTTATTTCCTGTCTTTGTAGACATCTCGTTTTGCTTCATCAGTAAAAAGCAGAAGTAAGCATCCTGTTTATGTTCACCGTAGCCTGTATAGTTGCTGCTGCATTCTGCAAAGAAGGTAAAAGGTCAAACAGCAATATTAGACTGTATAAAATTAAACACACACGCTAAATGTATTAAAAGATTAAATCAGTAAGCATACATTTCTTCATCATTTATTGCCCGTCTTATTTTTGCCATTGAGCTGGCTTCAGGATCTTGCCTTACCTGGAGGATTAATGTTGCAGCCTTCCTTGTTGCCTGCTCCAGGTTGCCATTTGCCTGTGAATTTGGAAGCACTGTAACTGTCCTCGATGTCTGCTATTGTTCCTTCTGGGAGTGAGACCTCCTGTGTGGATCACTCACTCTCTTTGTCACCATCCGCTGCATTTCGAGCCCGAATGACATCCCAATGTCAGTACCAGATCCTGGTGGTGTGGATCAGGAGTCAATGTCACGCTCATTCTTAGCATATAGCTTGATGTCATCCATCTAGAGGAGGTGACTGATGTTGGCCCCATTTCTGAGTTGGTATCCATAGCTAGTCTTGTTGATTATATATATATATATATATATATATATATATATATATATATATATATATATATATATATATATATATATATATATATATATATATATATATATAATATACTGTCACTCAAGTGATAATCAGAAAGGGGCGGAGTAGGAGCTTGTGCCATTTTTTCAATTTGCCCTGATTTACTCATACTTTAAAATAAAGAAATACTCAGAAATGCACTTTGCTTAATTGCCTTTATCCTTTGTGCTATCCTAGGCACTTTAACTGCTGGGAGGGGGTCATCTAGACCCACTAGACAGTGCTCTGAGCCTTTTTTCTTCAATGATCAGATCTTCACTGAGCCCAGTGGATTATGAAATCTTTCCACCTTTATCCACCTTTGTCATGGTAGGAGAACACCTCAATGGAAGGGGCCATTCGCCGCTTTTACACTGTACGGTTCAAGTGACCCAATTCTGATTTTTTTCTTCACGGCACAGATCGGATATGATCGGGTGGAATGTGGCGCAGTGGACAAAAGCGCATGGATCTGCTTTCAGATCGGATATGCTTCCTCTCTATATGTGGAAATAAATCGAAAAACAAATCAGATACGCACGGCGTGTGCCATGTAAGCAGACAGATTCGGATATTCCCAGTAAATGCGAAGTCAGACAGTGACGGGCCAACTCAGACACCACCAACTGAGATCACATGACTTGCTTGGCGGTGCTTTGGAAGTTGATGTTGCTGCAGCGTGTTACCTTTCAGCTTCAGGCCTAGACCGTAGTTGAAACCGTCACAGGTTCGGTCCGACGCAAACGTAACTAATCGGCTGACACTGCTATATGGAACAGGCTAGAAGTCGCTTATTTCTTTAGCGTATGATGGGGACAGTGTGTGTGGTAGAGATACAAGGTGCTTGCGTGTGTGTGTGCATGTAAGGAGAGAGGGGGGTGAACGCCGAGTTTATAATCGTCGGAGAACCGTGAAATTAAAGCAGGTTCCCAAAATTTTGAGTTTTCTTAACCCAATTGCAGCTGAGTGTTCAGAACTAAGAGAACCCTGAGGAATTCTCTCGTGTGTTTCCACTCACGGTCAGAAAAAAAGGTGTCATCAGAAAGGTTCAACACTTGGATCAAACTGTTAGTACAGCACACACCACAAACACTTCCTCATTCAAAACTCAGAGAGAGCCAGCAGCCTCCTTTATTTCTCCCCGCATCCCCTCTGAGCTCTACAACGCCTCCTTCCGTCGCCGCCTTGCCTCCATGACAACAACAATCACAAAAGTCTGAAGGAGGTCCGCGGGATGCGGAAATACTGCCACGTAGTCCTCAGAACGTCCACGTTTGATAGTTTCAGCACTGTATAGTGTAAATGCAAAAATCAAATACGGGCTACTTTTAAAATATGATGTAAGCGGTCAAAAAGGTGATATAGTCAGAAAATCGGATTTGAGCATCAAGACCTGCAGTGGAAATGCAGCCAAAGATAGCACTTTAAGGTCTTTAAACATTTTTGATGTTCCACATTTTACAGTCATTACGGATCCTCCATTCAAATGTCTAATTTTTGTAAAATGACTTTAATAAGAAGTCAGCAGAAGTGAACATTCATCAAGAACAGCAGGTCCACATTTAATTCAACTCATTTATATTTAACAACATTTAAATGACAAACAAGACAAAATGATTAATAAAATGTATTTTACATTTTTGAACTGATAATTTGATCCTTTTTGATAAATTCCAGAAATTCTTTCTACCGAAGAATCAGAAAATGTTTGGAAACTTTTATTTTACTCAAAAACTTCCTTCTTATGTCATTAAATGCTGTTTTTTCACTGTTTCTTCAGCATAAACTCAGTCCGTCTGTCTCCGGTGCGACTTTCGGGTCCGGACGTTAGAACCGGGAAAATGTCTGCAGGCCTTCGGCGGTTCCTTTGAACATCTCTGCTTCATGACGGCAGCACGCGGGCATTTCACAACCAATCAATCAATACCACTGGAGTATTGACATTGATCGATAGCGTCCAGAAACATCAGAATTCCTCTCGTTTGCGCAATTTCCGTAGCACGCATGCGCGAGCAGGAAGCAAGCGGTTCTGTGGAGGAGCCGTCAGCACGCATGCGCGAATATGAAGCGCATCATAGTATTCATAACGTTTACATGCAGCACGTAACATATCGTCAGAAAAGGTCAGCATTAGGTCATTCAGAAAGATGACGGCATATTGTGTCGGCATTTACGATTGTTTAGCAGGTCATTCAGCATCAGATGACAGCATGACGTCATCTAATGGGCCACATGTCACAACATAACTACTTGAACTCACAGAGTAAACTGAGAGAAACGAGGGAAAGAGAGTAAAAAAGAGAACTGAAGATAAGAAAGACTAAAAGCAGCAAAATTATAGTTCCAGAAATTTAAAAGAAAGTTTGGAAAATGTCTCTAAAAGAAATCAAAGCAAAGTATCGAGACAACTTGACTCAGAACTCCATCATGGCTAGCCAGATGGAAAAGATTGGCAAAAAGTCTGTCCAACATGAAGATCTGGAGCACCTACAAGAACCTGAAGAGGAGAGGAAAGCTGCTGCCTAGAAAAACAAAGAGGCTGCAAATCTCCTGCAGACCGAACACACAAGTGCTCAGCAGCAGGTGAAGATCCAGGAGAAATGAGGCAGAAAGACAGACAATCGCCATTTTCTGAGAACATCCGTGAGAGCAAAGAGGAAATGGTGGCTCTGAGGTCCAAACTCTGGCTGGATGAAGAGCTGAAACTGGAGCAGGAGCGGGTGAAACAGGAGAGGAAGACTATGGGAGAATAGTCTGCAGTTCTGAGCCGAGCTGCAGAAGCTGCAGAAAAAGGTCGGCCACTGCCGTCTCGGAAAATGGACTCAAACTGAGTTCAACCATTTCCACGCTTCCAAGAGGACCGCCTGGAAACGGAGCTGGCAGAAGCTGCAGACAGAAATCCTGGAGCGAGACCAAATGAGAGAAGAGTTCCCCGCCATGGCTGAAGAACAATACCGTTTGGAGGAACTCAAGAAAGAGCTGCAGGCAGAGCTGTCCCAGCTGAGAGAGCTGCCCAACGACGCCATCCAGCTCCGCATGCTGCACCAGAGACTCAGCCTGGAGCTGATGCAGCTCAGAAAGGAAACCAAAGACCTGCAGAGGAGACGGGAAGGAGTCCAACGCTCCTTCCAGGGTCTGGAGGAGATGCAATCTGCATGTCAGCATCTCCAAGCAAAGACCAGGGAGGCTGTCCAGATCAACTCTGACCTTCAGAGGAAATCTCTCCAGACTGGAAAATGAAATCCTACAGCTGGAAATTCAAGAAGCTAGAGTCAGGAGGGACTTGGAAGTATACAATACAAAAGGCTGAAGTAGATGTTCTCAGCTGACTACCAAGAACCTAGAAAGCAAGGAGCAGCTGACAAAAGTGTCCATCAAGAACATGAAAGCTCTTTCAGTCTGTGCTGCCAGAGTAATGCTTCTCAAAAACAGGCGGTCTTAGATCAACTCTGGATCTCTCAGAGGAAATCTCCAGACTGGAACATGAAGTTGGGTCAGTAATTTGATTTGGGAGGACAGAGTCTGTACCGCCAGAGAGGAAAGTGAGAGGATGGAGAAGGAAACTGTCTCTCTTCAGGGAACAATCCAAGACCTGCACCTCCAGATGCAGCAGTTCCAGCAGCAGACGGAGGTTCTGCAGCAGGAACGCCAGACGCTGCAGAACCGACGCCACCAAAGAGACCAGATGAGGGAGGAGTACTCCAGAATGCTGGAGGACATCTGCTGCCTGCAGAACCAGCAGGCAGGTCTGGACACGGAAATCTCACGGCTGAAAGTGGAAGAGATTGAAGCTCAGGAGTGGATGGAAGAGTCTACAAAAGGCTGCAGCAGATGTTCAGCTGGAGAACCAGGACTCCTCCAGAAAACCAAGGAGGACCTGATAGAGTCCATCAGGGAAGATTGCCAGACCAGGAGGAAACAAGTCTCCAGGAGTCTTCATCCTCCTCTCTCATCAGGCATCCAAAACGATGAGGGGAGGTTGGGGCCCTGATGAAGAGCCCAGAGTACTTCAGATGATGAAGAGCTCCAGAATCTCTCAGATGATGAAGATTCTGTGAACTCCATGAAAGGAACAGTCTCCATCAAAGAAATGAAGGTTTCTGTCTCTTCACTGACTGAGGAAGATCAAGAGAAACATGTGGGGGATGAGGAATGTGAGGAGGAGGATGAGAAAGTCAGTTCTGATGAAGAGCTCCAGATTACATCAGATGAGGAAGAGTCTGTGAATTCCATTAAAGGAACAGTCTCCATCAAAGAAATGAAGATTTCTGTCTCTTCACTGACTGAGGAAGATCAAGAGAAAAATGGGGAAGATGATGAAGAGGAGTATGAGGACGGCAGTTCTGATGAAGAGCTCCAGAATCCTTCAGATGTTGAAGAGCTCCAGAATACATCAGATGAGGAAGAGTCTGTGAACTCCATTAAAGGAACAGTCTCCATCAAAGAAATGAAGGTTTCTGTCTCTTCACTGACTGAGGAAGATCAAGAGAAAATGTGGGGTGAGGGAATGAGGTGAGAAGGGATGAGAAATGTCAGTTTGATGAAGAGCTCCAGAATCCTTCCAGATGATGAGAAGTCTGTGAACTCTATTAGGCGAAATTAGCCCCATCAAAGAAATGAAGGTTTCTGTCTCCTCACTGACTGAGGAAGATCAAGAGAAACATGGGGAAGATGATGAAGAGGAGGATGAGGACATTAGTTCTGATGAAGAGCTCCAGAATCCTTCAGATGATGAGGAATATGAGGAAGAGTGTGAGGAGGAATATGAAGGGGATGAGGTAGAATATGAGGACGTCAGTTCTGATGAAGAGGTCAGAATACATCAGATGATGAAGAGTCTGTGAACTCCATTAAAGGAAATAGCTCTCTATCAAAGAATGAAGGTTTCTATCTCTTCACTGACTGAGTAAAGACTGGCAGAAATAAGGAGGGGGATGATGAAGAGGAGTAAGGGAGGACATTAGTTCTGATGAAGAGCTCCAGAATCCTTCAGAGGATGAGGAATATGAGGAAGAGGTGAAGAGGAATAAGGAAGGGATGAGGTAGAATATGAAGACCTCAGTTCTGATGAAGAGCTCCAGAATCTCCCAGATGACAAGAGTCTGTGAATTCCACTAAAGGAACAGTCTCCATCAAAGAAATGAAGGTTTCTGTCTCTTCACTGACTGAGGAAGATCAAGAGAAACATGAGGGGATGATGAAGAATGTGGTGAGGATGATGAGGAATCTTCCGATTTTGATGAGGAGTTTTCCGACTTTGAGGACTGTGCTGAGGATCTCCTGACTGTAAGGTTTTAGTTATATTATTAGATCACTTGTAGGAAATAAAATTAGAGAGATTTTTAGGATTAGTGGAAAAAAGAAATTGAGACATTTATAGAATATTAGGAAATAAAACATGAGGGAAATGTACAGGGTGCATTCAGCCTTTAGGATTTGTTCTTAATTCCAAACAGGAGGAATCTCTAAAAAAAAATTATCATTAAGTTAAAAATACTTTTGTTAATGTTTACCTAATACATTATCAGTAAAATATAGTTTTGATCCACTTGGGATTTTAAACCAGATCCTCTTCCAGGGACGTGTAACCTTCAACCCAACCGTTTCCATCTAAAAATACCGCTACTATGGTAACCGCAAACACACTGCTGCTGTTGTTGAATGGAAGCTTAGCAGTCTTCTGTGGTTTCACTGGGAAGAGGATCCAGTTAGCACGGGTTCTCTGGCGCTCCAAGCCTCTGAATCCAAAAAGAATCAATAGTTTGAGAAATGTGGGATTGTCTTTGTCTGTAGAAAAGCTCAGGAGCAGAGCCAGCACAGAAAAGCAAGGCATTAAGCGCTTTATCGCTCCTTTATCGCTGCACCACCACACACCCCTGTTGGAAGGAGAATACAGTATATGAAAAGTTATGATTGATTTTTAAATAGGAAGCAGGATTTTTTTATTGTCAGCAACAAAGATAGCTTGCTTTGATATTTTTTATATATTATCAATCAAATATATAATGTAACAAAACAAAAAGAAGAACAGAAAAAAGGACACACTAACTACAATACTGTCACTAAAAGTCAGCAAAAGAAAGAAACCAAACTCACTTACGCCCCGTCCTGACCATGTCAATTATGTGCTACATTTAAGAAATGCGTGTAAAAATGGGGCTTTGATGGCCAAACGCTTGTTTCATGTCCTCTGGGTTTGCCATAGACTGCAATTGCATTTAATGTGGGGCAGATGAGAAAGCGCCTGCAACCAGGCTAGTAAGACGAAAGAGAACGATGTCATCACGTCTTAAGACTGTGCATTCGTGTCACATTTGTAATCCATCAATTAATATTTATCTTACAAAGGATCTGGTATACTTTTTTTAGAATTTTTTTTTAATCTTAGTATTAAAGTTTGTATTGTTTGTATATATGTACTAGGCTCGGAACAATATATCGCAAATTTATCGTTATCGCGAAGTTCGGTTGGGCAAATGTATATTGCAAAAGTGATATAAAAAATATAAATGGTTACCTTAAATGGTGCTAAACGATCGTGATGGTTATATCGCCACGTTATATTGATCACTTATATCGCATATCGGGAGTTTTCCTCATATCGTACAGCCCTAGTTGTTATTACTGCTGATAAAAGTTGAGGAGTGTGATTCAATACTAACTCATATCTATAGCTAAATTTTACATTTTATGATTGCACCACTACAAAGTGTTTTATATGGTGTATAGATAGATAGATAGACAGACAGACAGACAGACAGACAGACAGACAGACAGACAGACAGACAGACAGACAGACAGACAGACAGACAGACAGGACAGACAGACAGACAGACAGACAGACAGATAGACAGACAGACAGATAGTGACAGAGGACAGACAGACAGATAGACAGACAGACAGACAGACAGACAGACAGACAGAGACAGATAGATAGATAGATAGATAGATAGATAGATAGATAGATAGATAGATAGATAGATAGATAGATAGATAGATAGATAGATAGATAGATAGATAGATAGATAGATAGATAGATAGGATAGATAGATAGATAGATGACTTTATTAATCCTCTATGGGGAATTTTCTGTGGCAGCCAAAACAACATTCGGAAATACTCTATATAATTTAACATAAAAAAGGACATCAAAAATGACATTCATATAAAATTATTACAAAAATTATTATTAAAAATGGATATGGATGGACAAGTATGGACAGTTTTTAAAGCATAAAAATGATAATGATTTTCAATTAAGTTTTCTGGAGGGTTATTTAACTACATATGTTACAGGCATGTGACTCCAGTTTTCCAGCTCAAAGCAAAAGGATAGTGAGGTTAAGATTTACTCAAGTAATTTTTTCAAATTTGTGATGACTACAACCCTGTCAAGTTTTTCAGGGTTGTTTGAAACTAAAACCAGTGATTATGAAACAATTGATTTGATTTGATTTGATTTATTTCAAGCATTGTAGTCAAAGCAATAAAAGTACACAGATTTATCAAACTCATTACAGAAATGATGAAATGTATAGATTAAAAAGACAAAAAATAAAACAAAACAAGAAAGTCACTTAAATCACATTTGCTTAATTAATCATAGTGATCACACCAAAGTCAAGTAGAGTTTGATTTATTGCTTAAAAGGAGCAGGAAGAAGTGAGTTTATATATATACCCCCCCCCCCCCACTGCCTTCATTCATCTGAGAGTCAGTTTTTGTGATCCGGTTCTGATCCGATAGATTCTTTTCAAGTTACTAAATCCAGTGGTTATTGATGATTGATTCTCTTCAGAAAACATTCATTCATGATTTCAGTAAACAGTAACCGTTATGTAATAATCATTGATTATTAGAACACATGATCACATTAAACCAGTAATTATTGATACACATTGCAGATCAATAAAGAAAATCAATACTTATTGATTGTAATTCAGACATATCAGTAATCATTATTGTACATTACAGTGTAATACTTATTGATTGTAATTAAAAGAGCTTTGATTATTTCACCACCATCGAGTTCACACATGGATTTAGAATTATTCAATCACCTGTTGATCCTTAAATCCTCTTATCTTTATATCATTAAATCAGAGTTTCTTTCTACATTTTCTTGAATATGTGAACATTGTTTGAGCTCATTCCTGAACCCGTTCCAGAGTTTAGTGCCACACAGAGACACACAGAAACGTTTCTTTGTGGTTCTTATCAGTTTGATCCTGAAGTTCCTACATCCCCTCAGTTTGTTCCTCCTTCATTTTCTAACAACTGTTTCTGAATATTCAATGGTAACGATTTCCCACTGACTGTATAGAAGTTGTTGGTGTAAAAACCAACAAGTTCATCCAGCTTTAAAAGTCTAGATTGATCAAATAAATAGTTTGTATGATCAAGATATCTGGCTTTTTGAAGTAAACAGAGAGGATGTAGTGAGCTCTTGTAATTATTCCCCCAAATTTCTATACATTAGGTCAAATATGGTAATATTATGGAACAGTACAATAAATATCTACTGTTGTATTCTAAGATATGTTTAGATTTATTTATGATTGAAATACTTTTTGAGACTTTAGTTTGTGATGTGTGATGTGTGGCTTCCTACTTAGTTTGTCGTCGATAAAAACCCCTAAGAATCTGATTTCTGTAACACTTTTAATGGAGACATTATTTTTTTCAATTGAGAGCTCTTTCTTGCCGTTGTAGTTACTAAAAAACATCATATATCTAGGTTCAAAGATCATTTGTTGTAACCATACATGATTTATTGATTGTTTAACTCTGTGTTTATCACCTTGATAAGTTCCCTATGATTGTCTGTAGAATAGAATATATTTGTGTCATCAGCAAATAATGAGTTTCAAACGTTTTGAAACATTGATTTAATTCATTTATGTAAATGTTGAAGCAGCGGGCCTAGAATTGATCCTTGTGGGACACCACAACTTATCTCTTTGGCTTCTGATGTAAATTCATCAATCTTGACAAATTGTTTTTTTCAAGTTAGCTTTTGACCCAAGTTGGCATAAATGGCGTATATTATATAGCGCTTTTCTACCTTAATTGAAGGCCCAAAGTGCTTTACAGTCACAGTCCCATTCACCCATGCACAGACACTCACACTCTGGTGGCGGCTCCGCTGCCGAACACTGGCGCCAACATTCCACCAGAGGCAAGGTGGGGTTCAGTGTCTTGCCCAAGGACACATTGACTCACGGGTGTGCAAGGCGGGAATCAAACCTGCAATATTAAGATCATGGGTCGACCGCCCTACCGCTGCACCACGGCCACCCAGTTCCTCCTTAGTTAGCGCTAGTCCTCTTATCCCAGACACTCCCAGTTTGTCAAGTAGGATGTCATGATTGAGAGTCAAATCCTTTTTAAGGTCAATGTAAATTCCAGCTGCACATTTCTGTTTGTCCAGAGCGTTTGTGATTTCCTCCACAGCATCAATGATAGCTAATGAGGCTGATCTGTTTTCTCTAAAACCACATTGGTTTTCATTTATTATGTTATATTTATCAATAAATAAAACAAATTTATCATTGAATGTTGTTAACAAATCGTGAAAGGAGAGAAACAGGTCTATAGTTTGTAAATTGGTGTTTGTCTCCACTCTTATAGACAGGAATCACTTTTACTATTTTCATTTGGTTTGGGAATCTCCCAGTTTGTAATGATAAGTTACATTTCTGTGTTAGAGGCTTAGAGATGCTATTAATGACCTTTTTCATCACTGTCATATCTATATCCTCACAAGCTTTTGAGTTTTTACTCTTGAATTTATTTACAATTAATAATAAAACCAAGACATGAAGATTGCGGTGCTGTCAGATGACCTCTTGCTGACTGTCACAGACGTAAAAACTTTTTGCATGTTTAAAGCCTACAGTCGGGTGTCATGATGTCCTGTGATGCTGCAGGGCAGCCTCGGTGCTGCGGTCCGACTTTTGGTTGGGATCAAAGCGCTCACTGGCCTGGTGGGTTCTGATAGGAATCAGCAGAGAAGGAGCATTGTCACCAATGAAAGCCTCCAGACAAAAAGAGAAAAACAATAATGACCCTCCAGGCTCAACAGCAAGTGGCTGTCGCCATAGCTACGGGTCTCGCTGTCACTGCGTGCTTCTCACTACAGCACTTGGCAATTTCACACAATCAACTTGGCTCAGCTGACATGGGGCAGTTGTCTGTAGTGCTCACATCTCGCAGGCCTGTTTTCTCACCAAGTGATCTTCCTCCAATTATTTTTATATGCTGTGTAATTCCTGGATCTTCTGTGTTTGCTCCAGAGCTATACCAAAGCTTGCTCAACAGGAGTGGTTCTGTTTCTTCATTTTCATCATGTTTTGGGTTTTTGGGGTTTATGGACTTCCTGCTTTTTCCTTTCGGTGCTGTACGAGGATATCCTGTTGCATTTTCAAAAGCTGCTTTCTGCTTGGCATCCCTCAGTGTTTTTCCCATTAAGCTTTCGTCCCAGCTGTCCTTACAGGTGGATACGCGGGAGCAAAATGGTCAAACCTGTACACAGGAAACATAAAGGTCATGGACCGCTCAGTGAACCCACAGAGAGAAAATATTCAAGCACATTTTTTCTACATTCATGCTGCGGGCGACAGGTGGTAGTTAACACTTCCACAACACGTACGGGGAAGTAAGGGGGAAGTAGGTGAGACGGATGTTTTATGTTTTCAACCCCTCCAAGTCCTGCAGACTGTACAAAGAGCCCATTAGTGCTGTTCACGTGACACGTGCACGCTCCTTGTTGCAGCCTGAATGTTAGAAATGAGGAAATTAGACAGAGTGTAGTTAGCGTGCACATCCTACATGTGTCACGTGCACACCCCGTGCGTGCAGCTTTTGTGTGCAGTCAGTAAAGAGCCAGAACTCACACCTTACTAAACGACGCCGTACGACAGCATCACCCGTTGGGGTGTAACTTCCATTAGCCCTATTAAGACTTCACTCAACTCTTGGCGTCCTTTGAGGTGATTGTTCGAGTGACAAGGCTGCAAGACAAACTTTTGCTCGTCTTTAAATGTAGCTCCTGTCTCTATGACCCTCTATGGACCCGGACAACCCAAGAATCTGCAGATCCCCTACAGAAAAACCCCCCAACGGGTTCATGTGACCAAGTCAGGCTCTGGGTTTGTGTCCTCTCAGTTCTCTAATAATGTTTATCCCTGTTTGGTTTTTCCAGGTTTGAGTTAATAAAGTTTCCTTTCTGTCCATAAGTCGAGCTCATGTGTTTCGGTTTTTAAGGCGTCTCTCTCTATCCATAACATTTATCACACCTTTTTTATGAGAAAATATTATTTTTCTTTAGAATTCCAGCTGTGACCAATAATGAGAGTTTTATTTATTTATTGAACTTTTTATTTAACGGAGCGAGAAAGACAGAGAACAGGTTTTTATGAACAACCATCACATTCTTTTGAAGGAGAAGGAAAATGAGTTTTTCTGTGACACTATGCATAAAGAAACTTTCGTTTCATCAAATAAGAGTGTGGGAAAAATATTTGTGTCAATACTTTTACATCAGAATAAGTCTCATTCAAAGCCAGCGCAGGCGGAAGCTGTTGCTCTGCCAGATCCCACTCATTAAAGAAACGGAGATGGATGATTTCAGTTTCAGGATGGTTATGAAAATGATGTACTCGCTCAAAATCTCTGGGTCACTTTGGTCGGCAGAAATAGGATTTCAAAAGTGAGAAATGTTAATCTTATTTCTCCTGAACCTAATCAGTCAAGCCGATGGAGTTCCTGAGGGCTTTCCTACCGTTAAATGCTATTTTTCTCTCCAACTCGCTTAAAGTCAGATATTGGTTTCCCCCTATAATAAAAAAGATTACTTAGGCACTGCTCTGGTGAAACATTAATAAAACAGAGTTGAATTGCTCATCCATCAAAGGAATTTCCTCTCCAGCTGTCAGCAGCACAGAAACTTAAAGTGGTTCAGAAAGCAATGAACTGCATGAAACTGCAAAGTCACTGAGCTAAGAGACTGTCAGGTGATGATACCTGCTGATTCGCTGAAATGAGGAACACCTGTCACATGCATTAAAGAGAACGCATCAAAATTTCATTTACAGCCACTGAAAAATTGAACATTGTCTGGGCTCAGCCAGAAACTTCAAGGTGAATTTGGTCCTGGAATGAGCCTGCGTCACGTCTGATTTAACGTTGGTCCGTCTGCCGTGTTTGCCTTTAAACATCAGACTGTTAATGACTTTCCTGAAAACATTTATGTCGTCCCCGTCATGCTTATGAGGACTGACAGTCCTTACCTGAAGGTCTGAGGAAGAACAGTGACGGTGGTGTGTTGGTTTGCAGATGTGGAGTTCTGCTAAACTCCTTTCCGGGCCAAACATGAGAGCTCTGGCCCAAATGAAAGCGAGGATCCTGGTTATCTTGCAAGTGAACTCTGGTGCGGTTCAGCTCACTGAGAATGCAGACAGTTTACTTAGAGTTCCAAGAGAGGAAGTGATGTAACCTCATTTCATTTCAAAGTAAAGTTAAGCCCGAGCCTGAATCCAGAGAAGGTTGAGGTCTGAAAGTGTTTGGTGGGCAAACCTGGATGATGATATCAGTGGACAATAGTCAGGATTACAGGGATGGAAGACTTTTCTTCTTCTTCAAAGTTTGTTTTGAGCCAAACTGCCCCCAGATCAGCAGCAGAAACTACATCTATCTGTATGGGCTGGGGGGGTTCGAGGGGGGTTTGTGTGAAAGCAAATGTCTAAAGCTTTTGATCATTTCCTGTCCATTCAAACTGAGTCTGTGGCATAATCCTGGTGCAAAGGCGATAATTGTTTGTTTCTGAAACTCCTTCATCTCTTCATGTTAGCTCAGCGTTTCTGCTCTTGGCTCTGTCACTCAGAATCTGTGACCTGCCAGGTGATTTGACAGCAAATCAGGTGAATCAGAGCGGTAAAATGTAAACACACATTTTTGTAACCCTTGTGCTATCCTAGGCACTTTAACGTTGGGAGTTGGGTCATCTAGACCCACTAGACAGTGCTCTGAACCTTTTTTCTTCAATGATTTGTGATCTTCACTGGTGTCCATGGATTACATGAGATCTTTCCACCTTTATCCACCTTTGTCATGGTAGGGAGAACATGTTAATGGAAGGGGGGGTGTCATCTAATATAGCACAAGGGTTATGTAACTCAGCTCAAGCTGACATGTCAACAGGACTGAATCCTGAAGCAAAGATTCTCTTTGAATGACATGCAGATCAGGAATGCTATAACCCAAAATAATATATGATCATCTAGAACGATTTGATGTTGACCTTTTGGCATATCCTTTCAGGGCTTTCCACAGTGAATCAGCTCTCACTGATTTGCACAGGTGGTTTGGCAGAAATATTTACGCCGGAATCCCTTCTTGACAAACCTGTATTTTATCCAGGCTGGGGAGCGGCACAGGGAAGCCCCTTTGTGGCCTCACAGTTTGCCAGTAGTGTAAAGGGTCTTTCCCAAGGACCCATACTGGATTATGATCATCACGCTCCCTTGGAAACCAACCCTGGTTTCCCGTATGCCAGAACACTCAGCCAAATGAGCCATGCAGCTGCTACTAACTCAGAATGACATGATAATCCAAGAAAACCCTCATTACAGCTGTTCTTCAGTCAGTGGGAAACATCAGGATGTGAAACCGGTGGTGGAGGGACAGAGCGCACAGGCCACTTGGAACCGCTTAATAAGACGCCACAGCGTCTCAGATGGGACGTCTGTTCTCAGCCTCAGGTGAATAATGGTGGAGGTGGAGTTCCAACCATCCCTCTCTCTTACCACTCAGATGTCCTGGCCTGCAGTGCCAATTGCCCCACTCATCCACCCTGAGAGCTTCACCCACGAACCGACAGCAACAAAAAGGCATTTCCTCTTGGCCTGAATGTTTGAATGAGCTGTTGCTGAGCAGTTTTGCTGGAGATGTTAATCACGAGTGATGCAGCCGTTTATTTATTAATTCTGTTTGGGGGGCAGAGGGGAGGGATCCAGGGGTATTTGTTTGAGGACTTGAGATGGTTGGAGAAGCACCATGGAAGATAAATGAGGATGAGAAGTCCACAGAGACCTGATCAGGCAGGAGAGACGTTGGAGGGAGCGGATCTGTGAGCAGACTGAGTTTAAATGGGAGAGAATTTCCCTCCATGCCGTCACAATCATTTGACATGGAGGCAGTCAGTGTTACTGAGAGATGATAATGGCTGCTCTCATTATTCATGTTGTGGAGCACAAGTTTGCTGGAGGTGCGTTTGGAAGATAAAACAAAGTGACAAATGTACCTGATGGGGGTGTATTACGCCGAAAACTGCACATCTAATGCAACTTAAAGCAATTTTTGTATCAGTTATACATTAAATTTTGATATTGTTTTATCGTGTCTAAATCCAGAATCCTGTTTGGATAAGATGTGGCTTTATTTATGACCGAGGGGAATTCCACATGTTAGAGGAGCAGCCAGGAGGCAAAAGATCAGTGATCCACATGATCCACAACAGCAACATGAATAAAATAAAACTCTCATTTAGGTGCACACGGCCTTAAGATGCAGGCACGACATGTTGGAAAAATACCTCAGATCTGTTTCTACGTTTACATAACCAGGGAAGTATTACAGTGACATCCCATAAACCGAATGTTGGACGAGACCTCTAGACTAGAACTCATAAATAGAAAAAGAAAAATTCCAAAACTCCTCTGAGATTCAAAGCTTTTGGGTAAAAAGCAGTGCTGTTGTCATGAGAAACTCTGATCATGTGTTGGAACCATCGGATCGCATTTTGGTTTAGAAGCTTTGACCTCCTGCTTGGAGTCATAGTATCTGGTTGGATGTAGACCATTGCATCTTAAACATATTTAATTTAGGCTTCTCTGTTTCTAGTGTTACCTTTTTTATATACTACTTTTTAAGTTTTATTTCTTTTTATTGCTATTATTATTGATCTTTTTGCCTCCCCAAGGTGGATTTTTATTTTCCTTATTAATTTAAACTTTGAATCATGTTACTGATGTGTGATGTCATTGAATAGGGAGTGCTGACGTGTGTGTTTGTGTGCGAGTCTGCACTAAAGTCCTTCTGCGAGCCTAATTGTGTTGTTTATTTACTTCTTTTTTCCTTTTGTTTCTCATCTGCTCAGACATTGATACTGAGGCGTCTCTTGAGACGATGCATCTGATCCTCGTGTTTAAATGTTGAAATAAATCAAATCAAATCAAAACTCCCCGCCATCCTCTTCGGTCCTGGACGGTTCTTTCAGTCAGTCGGTCCATCGTCCGTCCTTGTATTTCTTTTTGGGCGTAGACCATCATCAGCTCCCGGCCATCAGCTGGGTTTCCTCAGGGTGTGGCTGATCCGACCCCATCTTCTCCTGATCTGTTCTTCCTGTTCGCCTGGTTTGTTCTTCGCCAGAGCTCTATGACGCTGATGGTTTCGGCGGTGGATCTTGAGGATTTTCTCAGTTCTCTGTGTTTCTGCTCCGTACAGCAGGTCAGACTTGATGTTTCAGTGGGACAGGAGAGTCTTGGCTCAGATTGTGATGAGGAGGGATCTCCAGTTGTTCTTGAGGAGGATGAAGGATGCTCTCGCCTTTCCAAACGGGGTTTTAACATCCATGTCTGTTCCAATCTGTCGGTTCACAACACTGCCATGATATGTGGAGGTCTCCACTTCTTCCAGGTTGTTGTCTTCAAGCTCGGCTTGGAGTCATACTTGGATTCATTTAACGAGTAACGATGAATCAGAGAAGTCTTCTGCTTTTTACACATTTCCTATCTTGATTACTGTGAGGTCATAAAGAGCCACAACCAAGCAGGTGAGGCTTAACGCTCAAGTCACCAGTATGAAGATCCTCACTGAAGGTGTTGAAACGCTGCACCCGCCGGGAGGTTCTGTGGTTAGAAAAAGACAAACGAAAGACGTTTTTGTGTTGAAGGGTTAGAGTGAGAGCTCAGCTTCAGCCAGAAGAACCCAGAGCAGATCCAGGTGTCATCAGGAACCCGGCCTATAGAAACACATGACGGAGTCTCAGCAGGATTCAGAGGAATGGTTTCATGCAGACACAGTTTGGTTTCTTTGAGACATCAGTGGAAGAGCTCCAGCTTGTCCGAGTCCCTGCTGGAGCTGTCACCAGCTGAGGATTACGTCTCCACCCTCACGGGTTTGATCTGCTTTGCTGAAAACTAAAAAGTTGCAAGATGAAGAAAATGTACTTGTAGTTTTTCTGTTTGTTTCGACTTCTTAATCCTGCTTTCTAAATACTTTACATAGAAATGTTTTTTTTTTATTCCTGATCTGTTTTTATTTCAACTCTTTGCTGATAAACAGTCTTAGAGCTGTTTTGAATTACTTATTTATACTTTTATAATCAGTTTTTTTTTCAATAGAAATATCATTTAGTGTTACTGAACCTCTCTGTCAGTATGATGCCGCATGAATTTGGGTTTTATCTCTGCCATTCGCGTCTTACTCCGGTTTCTAATTTATAGTTTTTTGTTCCGAAAATAAAATAAAGCTGAAAACATTTAATCCATCTGCCTAAAGTCCAAACACCTGGGACTTTTTTTAACAACATTTAGAGAGAAAAAGCTGTAAAAATGTACACATAAAGAGGAAGGTGGCGTCCTGTTGGTGTGGTGGTGCTGATAGCAGATGAAGAAGCTGCTCCTGCTTCTCCTGCACCTGCAGCTCCTCGGCCTCCTCTTCACCATCTGCCCTCGCGGTGGCCCTGCCAGGTCGCACTCCTCACACACTAATGGAGTTTGTATATGCAGCCCGCTCTCCACTGCCAGCAAACCATTAATGGGAACCGCTCTCAGGAGCCCTCCCCCAAACAAGCTGACAATTTGTCTTCACTACCGAGCTGCTGGAAGGTCTGCATGTGATCCTCGGAGGTGGAGAGTGCAGCGTGGGAGGCCTGGAGGGGGTGTTATGATTATTATTATGGTTTAATACACTTGACGTGGGGCTGTGGACATGAAGGTTACACAACAGCACAGCTGCGCGTCGCACATGCATGAGCGTACAGAGGATGGCGCTGTGCTCAGGTGGAATTTCGATGAGACAGGAAACATTTGTGGTACGAGACAGATTTTTCTCTGCCCATGCAGGTAAACAGGAAGGTGTGATGGCATCTGTAATGGGAGGGGGCTTGTTTTAAGCTGTCATATCGTTGCGTTTTGGGACATGAGAAGACTCATTTAGAAAAAGATATTTTACAAGCTGGAGGGCACTTCATCTATGAAATGCTTTCCACCATAACGTTGTAGTTTCTCATGCATTATATTCCACACACAATACTCGATACGAACTGGAATTCTTCCTCCTCCCACACAGCAAATGCTTCTCACTTCTAGGGAGCTGCCTGAAGGGAAACCGAACTGTTCTACCAAGAAAAGCTGCAAATGTGGAGTTTAAACAAAGTTACAGACACCCTGCATGACCTGACAGGTCATAGAACCCCGAACAGGTTTTGCCATTTTTCAGAAAGCCTGTATCTACCCTTAAGGGCAGTTGGAACCAAAGACAAAAGGCTTTGGAAGCACTTTTCCATTCTTTTCTGCTTGGGCGGCCCTCCTCCAGCCACACACTCATATCCAGCAAGGGTCAGGCCAAAAAGTGGGGGGACTGTGTGTAGTGCTGCCAACTTTTCCACATACATAAAGACACCATAGCCGGTCGACTCTGCAGGTTTGATGAAGCCTCGCCACATGACTCAAAAAGTCCAAATTCAAGAAAAACGGAGGAATTGTGCACAGTTCCATCCGATGGTGAGCTTGTGGAAATTTATGCTTCTAACAGCTGAATTCCATTTTTGGTGAAAGTTCTCACCTGTTAGGAAGAGAAAGTTCCAGGTGATGGAGTTCAGGGAGTCTGTCATGAAACACTCTCCAGCACCTCAGTCACAAAGAAGCAGCGTCTCCTCACGCTGCAGGCAGCTGAGACATGTGTCGCCATGGTCACCGCTGCACTGCAGACCATCTGAGCTCTGACAAGCCACTAATGAGATCTATTCTCAAAGGCAGCTCGACTCCCCCCCCAGCTCTGTCAGCAGCGCGGCAGCCAGCCTGCAGGAACTCTGTTAGCCTCACAGATAGCAACAGATCAGTCCAGAGCTGTTTTCCTGAAGCCCATGAAAAAGGAAACTGTTGGGATTCAAAATAATCCAAAAGACCTTTTAGATTCTCTCTCCTGCTTGTTCTTGAATATACAGATTTAGATTTTCTCTGTTTTTTTATTTCAAACTGCTCGTGTTAACGTGTCTTTCTCCACCTAAACAGCAACATAACACAACATTAGCAAATAATGCGATGCAGCTGAAATCTGTCACTTCAGACTCTCAGCTTTAGGTCTTCACAGCGCCTCCTGCTGATTGGAGGTGGATCGTGGAGAAGAACTCTGTCCAAGTGACTTTTATATCAAATCTTTCCACAAATATTTATTCTTCATTTTGTTTTAGAGATGCAACACAACCATACATCCATGCATGAAAGCTACAGTTCAATCAATGAAGAAGTCATTGATTAAATATGTTCTTCTTGACATTTTTAATTCTAACACAAATCTTTTCCTAACCTTACCTTGTTTTTTACTAAACACAACAGAAAAATAGATAAAAGGAAAAAGTGAAGGTCCCTCCGTCTCATTGGGGGGGTTTTCTGGACTCTGTCCATTTGACTTTGTTAAAAGTAAACTTCAAACCGACAGATTAACGAGAATGTGACAAGCTTTAAAACAGAACAACAGAGGGATGCTTCAGAACTCTCCTGACTTGTTTGACCATAATTTTCTTTTGTTGTCATATTTCCCTATTTGACTTGATCAAACCGTTTCCTAATCAGCATCTAAATAGTTGGTCCTTCCACATTTGCCTGCATCTCTTCTTTGTGGTTTAGCCTGCAAACGTCTCTGCATGTACCGCCATGAGATTCAAACCTGGTTTTGTGACCACATCAGTTGCTGCTTTGTGCGTCTGTGCAGCTGCAGCAGAATCGCCTGCAAACACGTTTGTGTTCTCGGTGCTTTCTTTAGAAGAGGTTGGTCTATCAGGCTGCATCGGCCTCTGTCAGACTCTGCAGAGACGTGACCACAAGCATCCATCTAGTCTACAGAACGCGTGAGAAGTAAAGGCAGGAACTCATGATGAAGACCTGCTGACTACATGTGTCCATAACAGCAGGGGGGTAGTAGTGAGCTGCAGGTCACTAAAGGAACATCTGAGTCTACACTTTCGGCTCAAAAGCAGCTCAGAATATATAAAACGAGTCTTTTCTGCTCCATGTCCTGCTCTGCCAGCATCTATATAAAATCATATTTAGCATTAAGTCCATCTGTTTGCTTACCAAAGTTTTATCTAAAGTGTCGATTTAAATGCATAATCATGCTGAAGGGACTGTATTCTTCTGAAATGCCCCCCTAATCAGATGATTTGAATGCAGCGTCATCCTCCCTTTGAAACTGGGATCAGACAAAAGAGCACGGCTGCAGCTTTTATGTCGTGCTGGCTCCTTTCCAGGCCTTCACGCCGCAGACACGTCTGCTGGTGAACCCACTGTGCTCCTGTCATATTGTATCTGACAGCGTCTCTGGTTCCTCGGGGAGAACATACTGTAGCCAGGCTGCTTTGCCTTTGGATGTAGGCTTCCATTCAGAACATGAGTAGTGTTCAACCAGCTCACTGCTGAGCTCCGTCGTCACAGAAGTTGCTCCTCTGAAGTCCCTTTGCAGGTTTTTGATTCAGCAGGCAGAGGTTTGTGATGTGTGGAAGGAAGCAGGAAATGTGTTAGAATGATACAAAAGTTCACAGAGATTCACTTTTCTTTTTACAGACTACAGGAAGTTTGGAGATTATACTTTTGAACTTTCAGGTTTCCTGGAGTACTCATCTATATTGTATATTAAAAACTAGAAAAATGCTGTTCTATTTTCTTTCATCTTGTATTGTCATTATTTTGTGTTCTTTTGTCAACGGGCTTCTGGGATGCACATGCGCCCCCCGCCTCTCCAGTGTCACTCTGCACGGCGAACATCCTGCTCCCCGTTTGAAGTTCTGTCACCGCCAGGCTTTGAAGTGCCACTTGTGTTTTACGCCGCGCGCCTCGTCTCTGGGGTTTTGTCTGCTGTGAAATTGTCTGAGTCACAGGCCACGTTTCAGTTGGAGGGTTCTGTGATAATGAATGCGGAAAGCGGAGCCGCGGACCGAAAGCGTTTAAGAATCCGTGGTTGCCGCCCGTCACCAGACTCTGACGTCCCTGAGCCCCTTTAGATTGCTTTGTCAGATGTAAAACGGGTTGAGCCGCTGTGATCCCAGCGACGACCCGACACCCAGAAATGGAAATTCTGCTCAGATCAGGAGTTTTCCAAACAACTTTTTGGGAGGAAGAAGATCCAACAGATGCAACCACTAGAGGTTAATGTATTTGTAGAGATGGAAGTGATGCAGAGACGCTCACAGGCCACTGTCTGACTATTTCTTGGATCGAAGGTGCTAGTAGCTTGATTAGAAGAATTCTATCAAATGTGTGGTCTGTCGTAGATTGCATGAAAAAAAACAGGGCAACAACTTATTGTAGATCTTCTTTTAAGCAAAAGTATGGCGTCATCTTCGCATGTCTGGCTAGAAGAGCTGTGCATCTTCAAGTATTGTCGTACTTGAAGTATTGTCAAGTATTGTTGAATACAGACTCTTGTTAATGCTCCAAGGAGGGTTCATTGCAAGGCGTGGTCGAGTGCTGGAGTTGCACTCTGACAATGGCACAAACTTTGTTGGGGCTGAGCGCGAGTGGACAGAAGCCAAAGGAAGATGGACTCAGGCACAGATTAATGATGCATTGTTGGAATTATGTGGCTTTTCAATCCACCTACAGCCTCGCATCATGGTGGTGTGAGGGAGAGGGAGATTAATCAGAATCAGAATCAGAAATACTTTATTGATCCCACACGTGGGAAATTTGTTCATTACCATAACAACTGACAGGGAAAAAAAGACTAAGAATAATATAAAATAAGAATAAAAAACAAGAACAAGGAAAATGTGGTATAATTTAAAAAGCTATTAGATCTAGTTCTAAATTCCACCTTAAGAACAGAAGCTGAAGAGTCCCTCCACACAATCCTGTGTGAAGCTGAAGCTATAGCAATAGCTGTCCCACAATCTGGTGACCACAGTGATTTGGAAGCTCTTACTCCCAATCATTTACTTTAGCTGAAGACCAAGCCAGTGCTGCCTCCAGGGTTATTCCATCAAGAGGATGTTTTATGCTCGCCGCTGATGGAAACAAGTTCAGTTCATGTCCGACTTGTTTTGGAAGCAGTTAAGGAGTACCGGTACCTTCTTCAACTTCAGGAACGGCAGGAGTGGAGACGCGCCTGACGGAACTTTACACGTGGAGACATGGTCATTCCTGCAGATGAATCTGCATCTTAGAAGCCTGAATAACTGGTGAGGTTGTAGAAATGACTGCTGATATGCAAGGACATGCGCATCTAGACCAAGACGAACTGTTTGGACAGACCTATCACCAAGGCTCGTCTTCTGCAGGAAGCCAAAGAACCAGGAACCAGGACTTAATATTCATTTGGAATCTGTCTTTGGTTTTTCTTGTTTGCTAACCTATAGTAGTTTTGTCTTCCTACATGTAGTTTCTAACTATTCTTTAGAGAATTAGGGGCTGGAATGTACAGTAGGTGCCAAAACTGTTAATTTGTGGAGTATTTATTTCTTGATTTGGTGGGCGTGTCACTTAGGTAGACAGCTGTGATTATATGAATGAAGTTCACCTGTCCATGGGGATGAATAAACGCCAGTTGGAGTGTGTGAACTGGGGATATGCACCTTCTGTTGACCGCTTAACGCTAACTGCTTTGATATCTTGATGCTATGACGCAACGCTTTGTTGTTTTGATGATGTGTTACTTGCAGATTGTGTTGCTTTGAAACAGGAATTACGACGCTTCAACATCCCTGAAGCAACTCCTTTCATAGCTTTCATGATATCGCTGCCACCATAAAAGGAGATTCTTAATCTCAATGGGACATTTCCTTACCAAATAAAGGTTTAATAAAAAAGAAATAAAACTAGAAGCTAGGAGCTGCATTTCCAAAAGAAAATGAAGGGTTGAATGTTGAATTGCTGAATTAAAATAAAACTTAAAGGGTAATTGGCAAAAATAAATAAATAAACAAATGATCAAAGTTGATCATAAATAAAGTGAAAACAGCACAATGCTCCCTGGTTGCTCCCAGGTTGCTCCCCCGGTTGCTCCCTGGTTGCTCCCTGGTTGCTCCCTGGTTGCTCCCTGGTTGCTCCCAGGTTGCTCCCCCTGTTGCTCCCCGGTTGCTCCCTGGTTGCTCCCCCGGTTGCTCTCTGGTTGCTCCCCCGGTTGCTCCCCAGTTGCTCCCCCGGTTGCTCCCCGGTTGCTCCCCCTGTTGCTCCCCGGTTGCTCCCCCTGTTGCTCCCAGGTTGCTCCCCGGTTGCTCCCCGGTTGCTCCCCCGTGTATCAGTGAATCTCCTCAGTCGTGGCAGCAGCAGGAGATAAATATGCCTCGGATGTCCTTGGATTCTTGCCTTGTGCCATATCAAGGCACAGCTCGGCGCCACGTTCCAGTGCGCGGCGCTGAGCAGCAGGCGCCATTGCTCACACACTTGGTCCCCAAACTCACCTTGTTACCCTTTTAATTAGAGGAAGCAGTTAATAGTGGCGTCCACTGTGCCGCCTCAGCACTCTGTCCCAACTTCAGGGACCGCCTGGATCGATGGCAGAGACTAAGACTGAGACCAACAGCTTTTGGGGGGCTGTGGGGGGGTCCCATTGAGATCTGCTTTAATGATCTTCAGACTGAAATCAATCATTTTTCTTTGGCGGGACCTCTGGGGTGCGGGGAGCGGCAGTGACCCCGTCTCTCCTCTCAGGTTCTGGTCTGACGTTTCCTTAGAGATAAATGTTTGCAGATTTTATTGTTGGCTCATAAACAGTCTATCCCTCCGACCCCCCCTTCCTGTTCTTGTTTTGATTTAAAGATGCCGTGGTAGTGCTTAGCATTTAGATGACATGCTGCTCCCGGGCTGTGATGGATCGGCGCCTCTGCAGAGGACTGAATTTCTTTAAGAGGTTCTGGCCCGGTCGGCGGGCGGGCCGGGCGGCCTCGGAGGGCAGATGAATACCAAGTCCGTGTGTTTGTGAAGGAAGAATGCCAATACCCTCGCCCCGGCTCCTCTGATTGGCTAAACACATCATTAGCTTTTTGATTATGATTAGCTGGCTCATTATCTACACAAAAGAGGCTGGTTATCAGGATGGGGGGGGCTGCTCCTTCCTCTGGTCAGGCGGGGGTGGGGGGGGTCTGTATATGCAGTTCAGACAATCTTCTGCTTCTGATGAAGATAAAAGTAAGAAGCTGTGCTCACCAGGAAGCAGAGTGAAACACGATTTATCACCCTGCCTCTGAGCTAATGCGATAAAAACTTGGTGCCACTAATCGAAGCAGAGACTTCTGTCGTTAATTCAGATAATGAGGTGGCCGTTACTCTCTGGATTTTCTGGATAAGGAGAGTTGCAGTATCACCAGAGGTCATAAAAACCTCCGCAGAAATAGATGACCTTCAGCTTTTTGAATCTGTCCTAAGATGAAATGCCATCTGCCATCTGTGCCTCCGAGTCAACATATGGTCCATAGTGTTCAAGGCCAACATGCTGAGAGACGCTTTCCCTTCCGCCCCCGCTGACCATCCATTCTTCTGTTTTCAGCCTTTGCCCAAGGAGCCGTCGTAGGACGCCGAGGAGGAGCAGCAGGTAGGTTTCCAGCTTCTGAAGCTTCATGCTGATCTGCTGTGAGCCCCAACATGGTTGAAGTCGCTCCACATGCAGGGTCTGATCCAGAAAGCGGCTACCGGACCAAAGTCAAGAAACTCCTGCTGGAAATATCTGCCTGATTTGATATTTTAGGGTTTAGGATAGGTGGCAGCAGATTTTCAGACTGTTAAACAAGTTCTTGAAAAGTGAGACGATATCTAAGGAAATGCAAGAGAAATGCCACGTTTAAGAATGAGGGAGACGTGCAGAGAAACTACAGAGGAATGAAGCTGATGAAGAGCGATGTCAGAGGAACATCTGTGAAGCGTGACTGGTTTCATGCAGAGAAAGAGAACCGCTATGAGGATCTTTCAGGAGAGGATCACAGAAGGTCAGAAGGAGCTGCTTTGTGTCTTGATCCAGAGAAAGTCCATGACGGGATCCAGAGAGAGGAGCTGTGGTTAGGAGGAGGACGTCTGGAGTGACAGAGAGGAGCATTGGAGTTGTTCAGGTCATGGATGAGAGCTGGAGGACAGTGGTGAGATGTTCTGTAGGTGTAACAGAGGAGTTCCGGGTGGAGGTGGGACTGCACCAAGGATCAACTTTGAGCACCTTCTTGTATCCATGGTGATGGACAGATTGACAGATCTGTGGACCAGGATGTTTGCAGATGACATTGCGATCTATATGCAAGCAGGGAGCAGGTGGAGGAAATCTAGAGAGGTGGATGTTTGCTCTGAAAAGGGGAAGAATGAAGGTCAGCTGCAGCAAGACAGAGAATTTGAGTGTGAACGAGAGGAACGGTGAGGTTACGGGGAGCAGAGGTGGAGATGCATGTGGAGATGCAGGCTGGAACAGGTGGAGGAAGGTTTCAGGTGAGATGTGTGACCAAAGGAAAGGCCATGTTGTTGGTTTAGAGACTGATGCAGAGCTTGAGGCAGCAGAAATGAAGACGCTGAGGTTCTCTTCGGGACCAGGATGGATCAGGACCGAATCCATCAGAGGAGCAGATCGTGGATGTTCTGGAGATCCATGCAGGGAAGCAGATGGAGATGGTTCGAGGAAAACCAAAGAGGAGGTTGAAGGAGGACATGAGGGTGGAGGACGCAGAGGAAGGGGTTAGAGGGAGGCAGATGATTCTTGGTGGCGTCCCCTAAAGGGAGCAGCTGGAAGACCAAGACAAAGAAGAAGTTGCATTGAGCTTGAGCAGAAATAAAACCTGAACTCTCTCATGAAAAAGTACAACAGATTTAGACAATAGTGATAATGAAGAGAAATAACAAAGCGGCCTGTTTTCTGGAGAATATAATTTTGATTCTGCCATCGTTGATAAAAAATGGAGATGTTCATATTCTCCTCAAAAGCTTCAGTTTTATTAGATTTTCTTTGACAAAAAACTCCACTAAACATCAGACCCGACTTTGCTGCTATTTCAGTAGAATTATAGATGGAAACTAAACTTGGAGAAAGTTCTGATGAAAGTTTTGGATGCGCTGGCGGTCAGATGAACTCAGCCTCACTTCCAGAAAGCCTCTTTTCTTTAAAAGCAAGGAAAGAAGGAAAAGAATAAAATGAATTCTTTGCCCCAAAACAATGACAGAATATCATTCAAGCTTTTATGTTCTGCAGAAACCACAGGCGTTTGGAATCTGCATGCTTTATGTCTCCTAGCCCACACTTTGAGATTGATTTTCCCGACTCTACTGAGAAAAACAAAATGAATCACGCGCAATTACCAAGGACAGAGAAAAGGGGGGAATGGGGGGGGTCATAAATATTTATGGTGCCGGCCCAGAACATTTGTGCAATTCTGTGTGCATTTTCCCCAACTCATATTTAAGCGTCTGAATGATTTATACAGGCAGGCCTGGGGTGCCCCATTTGTCCAGTGTCACCCTGAATCACTTTATTAACATTTATGGATTTATCCCCATAACACAGTCTCAGCAGAATTCCATTAATATTCATGCTGCTTTTCCAATCAGGTAATTGGATAAATCAAGTCGTTACCTGCAGAATTTCACTGAGGGGGCTCCAGGTGGGAGGAAGAGGAGGGGCCCCGAAATGCAGTGAACTCCAAACAGCTCCCAGTCTGTACCACAGTTTAGTTTCTTATGACTGAGAATGGGGGGGCACTCCAGAGCTGTTTGATGTGTCGGGGGGGGGGGCTGCTGAGAAGCGCTTCATTAGTCATTGATTTTATAGCTGCTTAATTCTCGGCCCTCAGCAGCTCCTCTGGATCCAGGTGTGAGCTTTTCATCCTCAGCTCCTATTTATTATTAATTATGAAAGTAAGCCAGCAAGCATCAAATGACAAATTATAAGGTTCTGCTCTGATTCCTAAAGTGGCTGTGATTCTAATTTTACATTTTTATGCACCATGAAATGATAAAAACAATCAATCCCCAAGGAGGCTCATAACTGGGACAATTAGTGTTTTTTTTAGTTCATAGTTGGGTGTTGAGTTTTTTTAGGAGTAAAATAAATGATCCAAAATCTGGAAAGTTAAGGGAAAAAAATCATTTCAAGCATTTTAATTCAGTTTGTGTCAGAAAAAAGACTTAAGGTGAGAAATCAAGAGGAAAATGAACCAAATAAGAACTTCATTGGACACACTTTAGGGGGCGGAGTTTGGCTTAACGAGAAAAAATAAAAGATTAACGAACCGGAACCAAACACAGAAACAATGTCCAGAGAAAAAATGAAAGGACTGGGAACTAGACAGCTTCAGAAAAGGTTCGGGTTCCCATCCCTTCCATGCTCAAAGGTGACATGCTGCCTGACCCGGCTCAGGAAACACTGGACCAGCTGCACCTCAGAAACAGACCAGAATGGTTCTCCTGTCAGAAACTCAAGGAAAACTGAAAATCCAAAAGCCTGTCCAGTGGTTTGTATGTGAAGACTTTGAAATTCTCCAGGGGTTGCAGGTCAGGGAGGGGCCCAGAAGGAACCAGGAACCAGCTAGGATGACAGATAAGTGGAACCACAGTAACGTTTTTCTTCCTTTTTCCCTCCACAGTTTCACTGACATCTCTGTTAGAAACCGAGGCTGGTCCAGCACCTGGACATTCATCCACGAGGCTCCAACCTTCACATTTGGCTCCAACATCCGTAAGAAAACAGACTCCAAGTAAAATAAACCACTAGATCCACCAGCGACGCATCCAAGCCCCCATCCCAGAACCTGAGAGGTCCCTCCCTCTGTGATCAGCACTCATCATGGACTCATGACCACGGAGCAGCTTTCAGAGGCCGGCGGTGGACAGAGATTCTAGTGTTGGTGTTTTTCTTTCCTATTTTGTCAGCCACTGGTCTCTGAGGGATGGTGACTCTGCTGAGGCGTTTTTGGTACCTTAGTGACGTCAGTCAGACTCAAAGTCTCTCAAACGTTCCTCCCTTTCATCTTCTTCATCGTCAGCGCTCTGAAACCATCTCGGTTTCTTCAAAGACAGTTTGCTGCTAAAGACTTGACTGACGTTGATCCGGAACACACTCTTCATCGTCCTTGTCTTCTAAAAGTGGCTGAAGCCTGACAGCCACAGAGCGCCCCCCCCACCACACACCTGAACGCAACAGAAGGAGGATCCTTCAGCAACCCGGATGGTGAGACCCGGACTTTTCAGAGGATTCTGTTCTATCGCTGAGACTAGATGAGTCATTTCTGCCAATGAACCTGGCGCTTCTGAAACCCACCACCGAGAGAACAACCCCCCCCCCCCGCTCATTGTAGTGTTTTTGTGTGCGTGTGTGTGTGTGTGTGTGTGCATCCAGAAAGACACTGTGAATTTAGTCATTGCATTATTCATACTTGTGTATATTTTTGGAACACACTAAGACCAGGGCATTTTGGGATTTTACAGATCTTTGCATTTATTTGAGTTTTTTTCCTTAATTTTGCTTTTTTTCGCCTTCTTTCAACATTGGGAGATATTTATAATGTGGGGAAATACTATGGAAACGGGGAAGGTCATCGTCTGTTCTGTAAATTAAATTCTGTAATTAAAGTTCAGTGGTTAAATGTATGTCTGAATCCTTGATGATGTTTTGGCTTTTCCAGCGATGCGCTGACTAAGATGACAGCCCGTCAGTCATGACCCAAAAAGTAGCCCGGCAGGAATGAAACCTAAACATCCATCAAAATAAAGCCCAGGTTCTGAACTGAAACACCACAAAAAAACAACAGTCATGGTGCCTCTGCCAGCTACTCTCCCCCTCCCCCGCCTGCTCTGTTCCAGACGCGACCAGCTGCCACCACTCACCTCATTATCGCCGTTACCCTCTTAAGGAGCACCTGGACCTCCACTCGACGCCAGTTCGTTGTTCCTCCCATGGTGCTTAGTCTGGTCTGCTCATGTTCCTGTTTGTTGTCAACGCTTCAAGTTACTCATTGCTCCTCTCGTCTCTGTCTCAGGAAGACTCACCTCTGGAACTCACCTGGTCGCTGTTCTCTGGTCTCTCGCTGTCTCGCTCTGGAATCCTGCTGCCGCCCACCTCCAGCCTGCTGCCACGCCTCCTCTGGAGAAAAGCCATTACTCACCCTTTGCTATATAAAATCAGACTAAACTTACCCCGTTGTCCGAGTCTCCTTCTGAGTTCCAGCATTTGGGTCACTCTGAACTCTCGTTGTGTCATGACAAACACCTTTTTGCTTTTCTCTTCTGCCAAGCTGAGCTGAGGTTCTGAAAATGTTCCTTTTCTCCGCTCTAAAACACGACAACACTATTCTAATGTTTGCATTTCAGGACACAGAGTGTGTACTGTTGTTGTGTGTTTCCAGGTCAGCCGTGGTCTATGTAGTGAGAATGTACCAATTTCCACCTGATGCCAGATCTTTGATTTGGTTCTGCTTTTATTTCTCGCCCCTCCAGCCGTAAATAAAGCGTCCCTTTGGTTTGACAGACTGTCACTGTGGGAGCAGCAGCTTTCACTCACAACTGGCTGTTCAGTGCAAAGAGGTCCAGGATATTAAAAGAGAAATCCTCTTTCACTGAGTTTAAGCTGTCAGTGTCTCAAAAACAGAAAATCAAAGCAAAGTGGCAGCAATTTATCCCATGTTTTTGTGTGAAGAAGCCCCAAAGTCAACCTATTTTAACAGTGGAAAGCAGTATGATGCATTTAAAGTCCTACTCTGACCATCTTCTGATCTGTTTTCAATGTGTTCCCAGAGGTCTTTTATTGATTATTATACCATGTTTAGACAAAATCTGAAAACCTGCGTCGTTTTCTAAAACATAGTTTCTGCAGAGCGGCAGGAGTTCTTTGAAGTTCACCTCTGAGCTGTGGGCGGGACTGTTGGTGCGGAGCAACCCCGGCCCCCTTCCTGTCACCCGTCGATTCACTGTACACTCTTTCCTGCTAGCTTACAGCCCCTCACACCCCAACCTGACATTAGTGATACAAAAAAGAAAATGGCAGCAACATCCGATCTATCCATCCGTCCAGTTTAGATCCAGATTCCAGCTCAGACCAGGAAAAGACAGACGGATTGTTGCGCCTGCATCACCGCTACAAGGCTTTTCACACTGCATTTTTTTTCATCTGCTCCTGGTTCACGATTTATATAAAGAAATATTCAGAAATGCAATTTTAAGCTTCATTTTGCTATTATATGTCCTCCATCATCAGAAAAATGCCACAAGAAGATGTGAACCCAATTTTCCTCAGAATGGGTCTTTCAGCTCCTGAAAACTGATGGATCAAACATGACTGCGCTCACAAGCTGGGAAGCAGCGGTTTTCCTGTGGAACAAATGCTGACATCTGCAAACTGGTTATTAAAAATGAAGCTTTTCTCCTCAAAGAAACAGGT
Organism: Oryzias sinensis; assembly: GCA_037389245.1. Taxonomy (NCBI): domain Eukaryota; kingdom Metazoa; phylum Chordata; class Actinopteri; order Beloniformes; family Adrianichthyidae; genus Oryzias; species Oryzias sinensis. The sequence continues at coordinate 535,666 of CM074492.1, read as the reverse complement.
TCTGTTCAACTCAAGTTTACTGAGGGGGGGGGGGTCTTGCATTTCAAAATGATTACTTATAAAGTGCTTTCTTTTTTTAAAACATGAACGGTTGAAATGAAAAACCTCAGATCCTTGACTGTTGGCTGTGAAACCGGGAGACGTGTGGGTGATGCGGCCGGCGCCAAGCTGAATGTTCCCACTCAACTCCCACTCAGCCAGAGATGTTCTTTCAGGCGGCCCTCTGCTGCTTCCTTCCATTCTCACGGCTGTCTCCAGGTTGATGGTGTGGGCTGCTGTCAGGATCAGCAAACATCCTCCTCTCTGCCAGAGGTGCTGAAGTCCAGCTTCTCTGGACCGTTTCCATCATAAAATGTCTCTTTTGACTAACCAGGTGAAGGATTTTACACGGACATGAAACATGAGCGTTCAAAGCAGAAGTCATCCTTTCACTGAATCTGGTTCTGACGGTTCCTCCTCATCCTCCTTGCAGAGTTTTCTCTCCATGTTATCTCTCAGAAAAAGGAATTAAATCTCCTTCATGTCATCAGTCAATATAACTCCTTCAGTTGATCTGATCTGGCCTTACTGAAATAATCTGAGCTCAACTGGATTCAAATAATCCTAATAAATAAAGCATAAAGTTCACTTTGATATTTTTCGACGTTTTATTAATTAGCAATCTGAAAAAAACTTTTTATTGAATTCTATTAAAACTGTATAAAACATTTGCAGATGTTCCTGTAAATGTCATCTTCCTCTGGTTGTTGGTCAATGTGAAACGCTGCCTGGTTCTGGTTCTGGTTCTGGTTTGACTTTGTCAGGAGCCGTTAGCAAACTTTCAGGGAGCAGCGTTTCAGCGCCACAGGCTGTCGAGCTTCCCGTCCACAGTGGATCTCTGAACGGGCCTAATGAGACCCCCCAGGAGGGCCAGACTCACTTGCTAAACACAGCATCATTGAACAGCACCGCAGTGTAGCAAATTAGCATTTAAGCCCACATGAAAATCTATTTACTGATCCATTAGCTTAGCATAGAGCTAATGAGTTGCCAGTGATGACTCCCAACGGACTTTGGCGTTCAAGCAAATCATCATTAGGCGTGGAGTCTTACAATGCTCCAGCTTCTTCAGCTGAAGCAACCCTCAGCTCTTCGTGAACTTCCACTTGAGCTTTATTGTTCCAACGGTGCAGGAACAACCACTGCTGTCCTGTAGGAGGCTGGGACAGATGACATGTTCTTCCAACCATAAGAGGCAGATGTGCTGAACAGTGGCAGCCTGTCCTGGATCAGCTGGGAGGGGTGGGGCGGCAGGGGGGTGAGCATAACCTGATATAAAGAGCCCCATTCGGATGAAACATTCGGCCCCAGCTGCACCTCAGGGTCCCGCTGCCCCCACCGCAATGAAGGCCAACCGGTGTGGGTACCGGATGTTCTCGGGTTGCCGTATGTTCTCGGGTCCTTCGGGGTCCTTCCAATGACTTATATCACTAGAGGAGACATCACGAGGAGAGCACCGCCATCTTGGTGAGGTCAAGTTTTGAAGACCAAACCACTTTTTATAACATTTAATAAAGAGCTCTGTTTTTACTTTCAATCACTTCATTATATGAAAAAGAAGAATGGCTTGAAATTGCTTAGTTTTGTTCAGAAATACAAACTTCACGAGTACCCCTAACTTAACTAGTATTAGACTATTTAGATTTTTTCTATGTTCCTTTATTTTATTTTACTTATGTTTTTATTTATTTGTGTGTTATGTTCATTGTTTCTTTTTTTCCCCTCTATTCTTTATTTTCTATGTTAATATGTTATGTTTGGCAATGGTGACTGATCTTCGAGGCAATATTGATTACATTGTTATTGTTCGTTGTTAACGTTAATGTCATTGTTAATGTATGATACCGCAATTGTCAACAAAGTTTTTAAAAAAAACTTTGCGACGTTAACTCATTGGTCGTGGCAACTTATAGCCAATCAAATAGTGTGACGTCATCATTGGTCGAAGGACCCCGAAGGACCCCGAGAACATCCGGTACCCACACCGGCACATGTAAATGTCAGCACGAGTCATGAAAGAGTAGGGATAGTATTTGAAAAGCTTCTGCCAAACCTCAGAGTCTCCACTGTGGCCCGCCCCCACCTCGCTGATCCATCTGCAGGGGAGGGGGGGCACAACATGGTCACACAAACTAATTTATCAACCTCCTGAGGTCAGACGCCGCTCCATCTGTGGAGAATTTTAACGTTTGTGGGTCTTTATGAACAAAAATAATAAAAATAATAAAGAAAAGGAAAAAAGACAATGAATTTTTAAAAAATAAATAAGCAAAAAACAAAATAGAAAAAAAATACATTTTACTGTTTGTGGGTCTTCATGAACAAGACAAAGAAAAGAAAAAAACAAATGAAAAAAGAAAAAAGAAAAAAAAACAGGGAAAAAAAGAAAAAAATACTAAAGAAAAAGAAATAAAGACAAAATAAATGTTTTAAAAAACAAATAAACAAAAAACAAATACAAAACAATAAATAAATGTGTAAACAAAACAAAAATAAGTTTTCATCTAATTTAATTAAACAGGAGTGAGAATTTAAAGACCCACTCTGATGAAAACGATGTTTTTCGAGTTTTTAACTTGTTCTTGTGGCATTTTTCCAATGATGAAGGACATTTATAGAGAAAATTGAGATTATAATTCATGAATATTTCTTCATTTAAATCATTGGGAATCTGGAGCAGAGGTGTAAAAAACCTGGCATAATCATATCTAAAAAACCACTAGAAAAGCTTTCACAATAGATCAGAAGAGGATCCGAATGGGACTCGAAGTATCAGAAAAAGCACATTTATGTCTGGCTGTCAAAACCAAAACACAGAGGAATCTGTTTTTAGAATCCGACTGTGGTTTTCTAATCCCTGTTGTTGTGTTGTCCTGAAAGCTAAAGGGCTCGTACCACAATAACACGCATTCATGGCGAATTGTAAATGTCAGGTTCGCCCCGCGGACAAAGCAAAAGTTCTGGGATCACATTTTGCCATTGACCTATTTAAACAGCAGGAAATTGACCCAGATGAGGGAATGGATCTCCATGCGGGCCCGCTGACTTGTTTATTGAATTTTAAAAGGTTGAGTGACACCATTTAACACCGGGGTCAATTCATCACATGATTGCTTCCTGCCACACCGCTCCCACTGATCCCCTGCCCCGCATCCAGACAATTAACAGGCCCACTGCGGAGGACGCGGCCGTTTCTTCCAGCTCTGATTGTCTCTGTGACGCAGACCAAAAGACGCCAAATGTCACCGAGGATGCTCAGTCTCTGCACGCGGAGGGAAATGAAGGCTTCCATGTAAACGGCAGACATCAGTTTCCTTCTGCTGCCGAAAGAGTTTCAACTGCTCAGATCTGAGTCTCTATTCAAATGGATCCATTTCACTGCTTGAATGGTTGAACTACTCGATTAAAGTTGTTCCACGAAAGGATCTTCCAAACTGGTTCACTGTTTGAAGAAAGAATGCGTAAAGTCAGTTTTTAACTTTAGACCAAGAGAACAGCCGGACAGAGGTTAGATGGTTAGAAGAACCTAGAATCTGGATGACGGTGTGACCATGGAGGAGGGGCAACGGCGAGTGGAGGAGAAGCCTGATGACTGTTACAGACACATCAGAAACATCAGTGTGTGTGAGTGAAGGTGCTGAGGCTCACTTTTGGGACAGAATTGTTTTCAAAACTGAGATTCAGGCAGAGGTAGAGAGGTTGACCCCTGATCAGAAGGTTGCAGGTCGGGTTCCCGCTTTGCCCTGCCATGGGTTAAACTAGCTAAGAGAAAGACAGTGACCCCAGATTCAAGGATTTAAAGCTGTAAGTGTTTGAACACTTGGATGTTGGACTCACGTCTTCATCAGACTTTTTGATGCTGTTCCATCCTCTGCCTTTTTAGTGGATTTCTACTTTCAGAGAGATTAAGAAAATAATTTAAAAAAAACATGATAAATCAAAAGAGATTTAAATATTATTGGTCAAAAAAGACATTCTTTATTAAATTAAAAAACCGAACTGTTCTCGCTTCACAGAGAACAAAAAAACTCATTACTTTGTTAACCCTTGTTCTATCCTAGGCACGTTAACATTGGGAGTCGGGTCATCTAGACCCACTAGACAGTGCTCTGAACCTTTTTTCTTCAATGATTTGTGATCTTCACTGGTGTCCATGGATTACATGAAATCTTTCCACCTTTATCCACCTTTGTCATGTTAGGGAGAACACGTCAATGGAAGGGGGGGGGGGTCGTAGGATAGCACAAAGGTTACCGTAAAAAATCATGAACTCCCCCCTGGCGTTCCAAACAGGGAGTGGATCCACGAAGCCAAAATCCCACAGACTTCTACAGAGAAATACACAGTTGTTACTGTTCATTCTATTGGTCGTCTTGATAATCCTATTTTTATTGCACATTTTTTCTGTAGTCAAAGCTATAAACTGACCAATCAGATGCCTTAATAAAAGTAGGTGGAGCCTGCTGGCCCCCATGTCCAACATTTGATTGACAGATTTCGTGTTGCCCGCTTTCAAGTGGTAGGGGTGTGGCCATCCAACAAGCTCATTCCTGATTGGTGAGTGTGGTTGTCATGGAAACTCAGACCAACCAATTACTGCTGACTGATGACGTTGAAGCTGGAAGTGTTCATCACATTCACTCAGCCCAGTTCTCAGATACAGTCAATAGTAAAAAGCAACCAGACTGTGCTGAAATGAAAAAGTCTTCTCTCTTTTGCTAACAATCCCTTTTTACACCTCACCACATTTAAACATTTCGGTAAACCAAACAGAGACGTTTGACTTTGACCTTTAAAGAAAACTCAGAGACAGACAGACAGACAGGAGGTCAGCAAGACAGGAAGACAGACTGATTCAGCATGTTTGGCTTTCTGTCCCCTGGGGGGCTCCATGTCCAGATGGCTCATCAGAAAATATCCTCCCCTCACCCCAAGAGCCTCTCATGCAACAAGCAGGTCATGTTTTTCTTTCTTTCCTCCCACTTTGATGTACGGCCTTCAACCCACAGAAAGCACAACTTTATCCTGAATTCAGAGAACCTCCTTGGAGGGGCAGCTGGCCAGAAAAAGGAGGAAGACTTCCTGAATCACAAACAAGTGCAACAGTTTGAGAGTCTGACGGCTGTTCCTTAGTGCAGGGCTCTGTCTAGATAATGTTTCCGGTCTGATTCCCCAAACAGAAAGTGTATTAAATCTCTTGAGGAAGTGCATGCTTTGTCAATAGCTGTCCTCCTCTCTCTGGTCTGCAGACAGAGGCGGCCCCCGCCGGCAGCCATCTTTCTTTCTTTCAGTCGCTTTTCTTTGCCTTGCAAATCAATAAGTGAGCAAAGTGCCGATTGGAATTCCACACTTGTGTGAATTTGATCAGAATTTGCACCAGGATTCGCGGGGCTAGTCTATCAGGGGTAATTCGCCATGAAATATCCGAGTTTCGCTTGAGTGGCCCCCATCTGGCCCCCGCCATTCATTTTGTTTAACTATTCCAACGTGGCAATCAAAATAAATTAGCATGACAATCTTAGCTCTAAAATTGCTTCGAGTGGCCCATTTTTTGATGAATTTCAATGAGGTCTTCACAAAAGGTTCTTCAACGTTCCCCGTCAATACCCCTCCCCATCCCCACCCCCCAACTTGACCTTCAGGTGTGCTGTCCTCATCAGCAGTAATCAGTTTTCTCAGCATCTGTTTCTGTGTTTGTGTTGGTTGGAGAAGGCGATGGAAACATCTGAGCAGATGATGATTGCAGTCATAAATCTCCCCGTGTGTCGTGTTTAAAAGTCATTCAGATAATTCCGATATTTATCTCTCTGAGTGTTACAGGCTGTAATTTAGATGATGAATGGATTTCTGCACTGTTGTGTGTCATTACAGTGTAGGACTTGATAAGATTGAGTGGAAAAAGTGCAATTAGTTATTGAATCTTCAAATAAAAGTTAGAACCGAAATCTTGGTTTTCCCAGAATTTTCAACAATTTCACAAAACATTTTTGATTTACATAAGCAAGGCTGTGCAGTGAGCCGCAGCATCAGCAGCACTAATGCAATTATTGCAGTGCTTGATTCATCTGGTTAACCCTTGTGCTATCCTAGGCACTTTAACATTGGGAGTTGGGTCATCTAGACCCACTAGACAGTGCAATGAACCTTTTTTCTTCAATGATTCATAGGATAGCACAATGGTTAACAGTGTTTCACTGCAGTGTGCTAATTACAGTACAAAAGAGTTCAGCTCTGGTTTCCTCCCAAATTCCAAAAACAGGCTCCACACCACCCCCACATCTATCTGTCAGTCTGTCTGTCCCTTGTTCTATCTTAGATGACCCCCCCTTCCATTGACGTGTTCCCCCTACCATGACAAAGGTGGATAAAGGTGGAAAGATTTCATGTAATCCATGGACACCAGTGAAGATCACAAATCATTGAAGAAAAAAGGTTCAGAGCTCTGTCTAGTGGGTCTAGATGACCCACCTCCCAATGTTAAAGTGACCAGGATAGCACAAGGGATACCTATCTATCTGTTTTGATAGAAATTCAAGACAATTCCCAAACAATTGTTCCAGAGCTGAGCTGCAGGAGCTCAGTTTTCAAAGAGGAGCTACAATCTCTGCAAAGGAGATTTCAGAAAGAGGGAGAATAAAGACTGGAGTATAAGATCCTCATCGATGACAAAAAGTCTAAGTTTGGGGAGAATTCAGAGCTGGAAAAGAAAAGTCGAAGAGCTCCTCGCTGACAAGGCGCCAAGGTTGGATGAAATGCGCTGACTACCTTAAGTTCCTGGATGCTGTTGTGGTTTACATGTCTTTGCAGGAATGTGTGGCAGTCAGGGACAGATCCACTAGATGGGCGGACTGGAGTGATGGTCCCCTATTCAAGAAGGAGAAAGTTTTCCTACTACCTGGGAATAACACTCCTTGTTCTCCCTGAGAGAGGAGATTTAACCGATAGCTGAACCTCAGATTCAGGACCAACAGTACTGTTTCCATCTTGGTCGCACTACAGCGGACCAGCTCTACGCCCTCCACAGGGTACTAGAGGATTTGTGGTAGTTCACTCAACAAGTCTGTGCGTGTTTTGTGGATTTGGAGGAGGTGCTGCCCAAAACACACTGTGGGTAGTGAAGTTGCGCTGCATTTGATGCTGAGGTTAGGTATGAACAGCAATGTGCTGCAATCACGCTGAACTACATCTGGGCAACCAATATGCATATTCCACCTCTGGATAGTCCAAAGAGTGGGTGTCTTCTGGAGACATGTGCTTGTTTGTTACCGGAACAAATCCAGCGTACTGTTGAAGAAGTTACATACTGTTCACAACTGGGAAGGTGAGTGGAAATGTCACGCCTGTTAAAACAACTCACTAAATGTGGAAGTGAACTCTGCAGCTACGATGAAGTCTGGGCTGTTGGGGGCATACACTGAGATGACAGTCATTTGTGTGAATTTTTCAGGGAAGATGTTGTGGTCTGAAAGAAACAGTCAATAGTTTCTGCAGCGTTCTGTCTCCCTCTCTGTGGGATTTGCGGCCCCTGATTTATTTACGGCCATGCAAACCATCCAAATGAAGCTCTGGTTCTCCCTGCTGTTTTTCAGTAATAAGCATGAATCCACCGTTTGACCAAAATTATTAGCAGCATCCTTGTAACAAAAGACAGCTGGTTACTGAGTATTCTGCATTATTATTATGGTCTGTGGGAACAACTGTCACAGTTGATCCATATTTGGAATAAAGACTCCTGGTTTGTGTCTTTTAAATGCAGCTTTCTGTTATTTTGAAGTCAAAGGTTCTTCTTCTGTGTCTTCTTTTCTGCCAAAATACATTTTCCAAATCCATTTTCATTAACTCTGCTAGTTTGGGGGTTTCCAGTGCATGAAGTCCAAACTGCCCCACGGACCGGAACTGGTCTGCTGCATATGAAGTCTTCAGTTTATCAAATTTACAGAAAGCTTTGATTGCAAAACGATCTCCGGTTTCATTTCCTAAAACTGGACTTTGTTTTTTTTTTACGAAGGAACAGTTTCAAATTTGAAAATAAGAAAATCCTAAATTACATTAGAAAAATTGGCAGTGCCACAAGGAATAAATGTTTCTGGAAATGCAAACCCTTGAAATTACAAATATGAATTGTGCATCTTTTTATTAAGTATGGCTGTTGTGAAAATCAGAAAGTCATCCAAAAGGACATGAGCAAAGTAAATCCAGAGGTCTGTCTGTATAATGTTCTACAGGTGAAAATGCTGTTACTGAATTATTAAAGTGATAAAAGCAATGTACAGAAGATTGTCGCCCAGAAAATCTAGAAATCATTTCAAATGATCAAAACAGTTTTTAACTTCTGGAGTTTTTAACCGGACTTTCTGTCGCCAGGTAAAGGTTTTGTGGTCATCATGAGTGACTCAGATTCACAGTTTCTTTGATCAGAAGCTAGAAATGAAAACAAAAACACAAGGAGATGGAAGAAAATGTTGGTTTCCTAACATACATGCAGTACATCTTCACTTACTGCAGTCAGAGCAGTAATGGGAAGAGGTGCAGGATATTACCCACAGGTGCTGCTGCTGCAGGTTTGGGGTTTTCAGTGATGACACAGAAACTCTTTTGCATCATTTTTATCACTGTTAATATCAAAGAGCAGCTATTTGATGTGTCTTGGATCAGAAGGTGATTGACAGAACCGTCCTGCTGGGCTCCGAGAAAGGAACTGAAGCGGTGCAGACTGAGGTGGAGACTGCTCCGTTCTGCTGCGCCTGGGGGAGCTGGCGTAATTGAGACCAAAGGGAGTCCGTCCGTCCGTTTGGGGTCCTGGAGGGATTTCCCAGCAGACTTCATCGGCTCATCTTCAAAGGCAGAAACTGCACGTCAGGCTGTTCACAGATCTTTATTCTCCGCAGAGCCAGTCCAGCAGAGATGCAGCAGAATTGCATCATTATCGTAGAAAAGTAAAAAAGATTGACAGCTCTAACAAGTTGGTGACGGCTCCCGTCTGTGTTCCATGGGGGGGGGGTTTCTTAATGGACTTCTTAGCAGAGATTTCTGTCTTTTCGATTTCAGCTCTGTTTGTGTCCATTCAGCTCAGCAGTATTGATGGCTGAGGAAGAACCTTTTGGCTCAAATCATTAAAAATCACATGGTCTTCCTCACAAAGGCTGCTCCTCATCGCCCGTAACTCAGCCGTGATCAGCTGAAAGAAAGCTGAGTGAGGCAAAGACGGCTGGTTAGTACTTGTCCATAAGCCCCCCCCCCCCCCCCCCCCCCCCCCGAAATGCAGAAAGGAACATCATTTAGGACGGATTGATCAGCAGAGTGGAAGAAAGGATGGAGGAGAGGCGAAACAGTGGGACGAAGAGAGCGAGAGTCAGAAGCAGACAATGTCCTCCATTAGATCAATGCTGCTTCCTGGAGGCCGCGGCGGCAGACAACCAGAAGAGCGGCCTCACCTCCCTCCCTCAGCGCCTGCAGCAGTTCCGATAGATCCTCTCTTCCTTTAGACTCAGACGAGTTTCCTGCGGTTCGAGGCTTTCGTCTACTTCAGACGCGAGAGTTTCTGATTTGAGGAGCAGTCAAGCTTGAATGCAGGTGAGCGTACAGAGGAGCGGCGGCATCTCAGGGGGAGCGCAGGGGAGTCTTGCAGTTCCCTTGAGGCTCGTATGACCACCTCAAGCGATGCACTTATGACGTACAGGTGATGTGGTCGTACGGCCTCCTTGTGCCACACTAGCCGTTAGTAGGGTGTGAGTACTGACTCCTTACTGACCTTGTTGACCTTTTACACCTGCAGACAGCGCTGTGAGGACAGGTGAGATGAAGGCTTGTCTGAATGACGCCTTAACAGTGATCTACAGCCAACCGGCTGGTTCTGCTGTCCAAAAATGCATTGTAGAAGTTGGAAGGTGTTTTAGCTTCCGGGCGTCCGTGGTGCACTGGTAGGGCGGTCGTCCCATAATTGTAATATTGCAGGTTTGACTCCTGACTTGCATGGCCATGTGTCAAAGACTCTGAACCCCACCTGTTTGGCAGCGGAGCCGCCATCAGTGTGTGACTGTGACTGTAAAGCGCTTTTGGGCCTTCGAAAAGAAGGTAGGAAAGCGCTATATAAGTATACGCCATTTACCATTTTAACTCTGATGAGATTAGGATACATTAGGATGATGAACAAATTGCACCTTTGAAATGTAGGGCTCTTAGGGGGGTGTAGGGTAAGGGGGGTGCTTGGACATCACTGCCAGCAAGCAGCAGATGTTCTTTTAACACCCTACCCGCCAATTTTAACCGCACCGTAGACAATTAGGGCCCCTTGGTGGGGAGGGTGATTGAACATCACTGTGAGTAATCAGGAGATGTCCCCTCAGTGCCCTACCCACCAATTTTAACTGCACCCCCTTAGTACACACACCCTTTACTCCTCAAAATATACACTGAACAAAAATATAGACGCAACACTTTTGTTATTGCTCCCATTTTCTTTGGTATGAACTCAAAGATGTGAAACATTTTCCACATTCACAAAATAACCAGTTCTCTGAAATAGTGTTCACAAATCTGTCTAAATCTGTGATAGTGAGCACTTCTCCTTTGCCAAGACAATCCATCCCACCTCACAGGTGTGCCATATCAAGATGCTGATTAGACAGCATGATTATTGCACAGGTGTGCCTTAGACTGGCCACAAGAAAAGGCCACTCTGAAATCTTCTGGGGGAACTGTGAGTGCTGTTCTGGGGCAGGGCCCTGCGTTGGGGGGGGGCTGCTGCTGCTGCTGCTGCTGCTGCTGCTGCTGCTGCTGCTGCTGCTGCTGCTGCTGCTGCTGCTGCTGCTGCTGCTGCTGCTGCACTCCTGATTGGGCTGGAGCAGCACTCTCTTTCCCCCCGTGCCTCCCTGCTCTCTGGGTCTGGGGGCCCCGTGACGATCCTGCTAGCCATTTCCTGGGTGGCGGATGTTCTCTATCTGCTGCTGCCGTGTGGCGTTGGGGGGTTCTGGCTGCCTCTGCTGCTGTGGAGGGCGTCTTGGTGTGGGGATGGCTGGGCACTCTTCCCCCTTTTTACATTCCATCTTCCATTTTAGAAGAACATGAACACTCACCTGAGCACAGGTGTTAGCTCACCTTTGCACTAATATTATGTGTGATTGAATGAAATATTTCACACTAGTTGGTTTGAAGGCATAAGTATGCGTGTGAACAATGTTTGTATTGTGTACTTGTTGACATGTGGACATTTTTGGAGCCAAGAGGTGTGTTTATAACATTTGAGTGTGTGTGTGGACAGGCCCCGCCCCTTCTAGATTTGTAGTACATCTGAACCTGACTGTATTGATAAACATCCAGCAACTTGTTGCTTTATGCTGCTTCATGGTTTTACCCCCCCCCCCATAATCACCCTCCTATCCCCCCCTCTCTAATATCCCTCTCCCTTCCTCCCTCCTTTCCTTTTCCGTCCGGTCCAACACAAAAGATTATCAAATATGATTGAAATTAATAAAGTTTGGCCTCGATTACAAAAGGGGTTTATTCAGACATACCTTTGGTTTGTCTGAAGATTAATAACCCCTCTTGTTAAAGTAAAATATGTCCAACACAAGAGGCCCTCAGCTCTCATCTGTTTGCCCAGCTGTTGGACAGGACAAGTTAAAAAAAATAAAATAAATAAATAAAAACAAAGGGATGACGAACAAAAATTAAGGTGTCATCGACGTGATATTTTGTCTTGTGCATTTATCCTAAAACTGGCTTTCTGTTGCTATCCAAAAATAGAATCATGTGCAGAAAATTCTCCACTTTCAGAAGCTTCATCCTGTTGAGGGATTAGTGTTTTCTGTCTTTAACGGCGACATTCTCACAGCTGAACAAAGAGCATACTCCACAGGCAGAGCGGACATTGTCTGCAAATGTTACAAACTCAATGGAGTAATTTAGAATGAATCCCATCTGAGCCGCATTTGTTTGGTTCCTCATGAAACAGAGCGTAATTTGAAGATATCGTGACTCATAGCTGTACACACTCAGAAAAGGCAGAGTACAAATACGTCATTTGTACTGGGCTAGTACAGGAAAACACACCTCTAAGCTTTAGTGTACATTTTTCCAGAAGATTGTGGTGATTGACAGAAACAACAGAGGAGCGGATGGAGGCCAGCATTTGTTCACCAACAGGTTCTTATAAAGTTTTAACAGAACAACGAGGATCTTGTTTTTAAACTGCTCGGCATGAAAAAAAACTGAACTGAAACTGAAAAAAATGAACTCTAAAAAGTGAGAATTCGAAAGCAGAATACATGTTTTTACTGCTTTTCACACTTGTGTCTCACTATTGCTGTTCGTTTATGCAAAGCAAAAGATGAACTCTGAAAAAAACACATATTTGTGAACTGAAATGTGATCCAGTGAATCAGAATTTATAAAACTAACCAAAGCAACTCGAATGAGCTGGATAGCATAAAGGAGCTGCAGACCCCCCCCCCATAAGTGGCTAAAGCGGGTCGTGATGGAAGAGCATGAAGAAGAGATTTGTCACCAGTTCAGAGTTCCATGTGACACTTTCAGGTGAGTTTTCAACACTGAAAGTCTTACATTTGATTGAAATCTGTATGAAAAACACGATTTTTTAAACCTGATTTGTATAAACAGCCAGTGATGTCTTTCTAAGCTAGAGGAGCGTCATTCAGCCGTTTCTAACATCGATCGCAGAATAAAGATTAACAAAGAAAAGTGAGGATTATTTGAGTGTTTAGCTGATTGATTTAAATCCTTCTTTGTGACTCAGTGTCCCTGAAAATCAGGATGATGTGAGCTGTGATGACTCTAACTTTACTGTTGATTGTTGAAAAAGGACAAACGGGCTAAGAAGGGTTATTTTTCTCGTCGTTCTTTTCCCTCTTTCACATCGCTGCTGTTTCTTTCATGTCGCTCCCGCTGCCTTCATCTAACTTTGCAAATGTAATGTTCTCATTTTCTCTCCGTCGTTCTTTTCTCCCGTCTCCTCCTACCTCCTGCCTTTCTCTTCTCCTCTCATCGCTCCATCTCTGTCATCGCCTCGCCTCCTGCATCATCTCTCCTCCTTCCTCCTCTCCTCACCCTCCCTTCTCCTTTCCTTTTCTTCTGAGCTGTGAAGTGTGTTGCTCATTAGTTTGCTGGCCGCACCATCTCCCGTCAGTCTGTCCTTCACATTTCACTGCACCGCTAAGAAGTCATTTACTCTGCCGTGGTGCCCCCCCCGGCCCCCATCCACACCATCACCCCTCTCCGCAGAGCCGCCGTGCGGTTCCATCATCATTTTGCAGTAGACAGTAGAAAAAGACATCCCAGACCCAGCACCCCCCCCCCCACCACCACCCATTTACCTCACCTCTGAACACACTGTGAGCACAGTCGAGGGGGGGGGCTTTCAGAAAACGACATTACACAAAGCGGGGGTGATGTAGAAGGAGGGATGAACAGAGCTCAAGCTTCCCAAAGCAAAGGTGATGAAGGCTTGACATTCATGAGGTGGGAGGAGCATCAGTGGCGAGAAATCCCAGCTGTGATGTGAAGCCCTCACTTCCGACTCAGCGGGGCGTTCGGGTGCTCTTTGGGGAGGTGGGAGGACTGTAAGATAGAGGCCTGGGAGACAGTCAGCATGATAGTTTGCCTGTTGGTGAACCTTCAGCTTCAAAATGTTAGCTGTAATATTGGGAAATGACTGACATTTTCATCATTATACATTTCTGTAATTTTATTTCAGCGTTTAACGTCTGCCACATTTAAGAACACTAGAATTTAAGCATTGAATCAATGTGTTTTTAATATGGAGTCAATGTCCTGATTTAGTATCGCTGCTGCTGAAGAAACCAGAACTGATGGGGAGTAAAATCCTGTTTCTTTAGGCACAGATTGACATTTTAAGTTTTAGTCCAACTGTCCTTACAGGTGTAGACGGGCTGTCTGCTGGTGAAAAAGGGTCAAACCTGTACAGGTCATGCAGGTGACCCACACAAAGTGTCAAGGTCACAGACCGCTCAGTGAGCCTTGGAGATAAATTGTTCATGTATGTTTTTCTACGTTCATGCTGCAGGCAACACGTCAGAATGAACACTTCTAACACGTGACGAGAAGATAAGGGGGAGACGCAGGCGGGTCGTACAGATTTGACATTTTTTCAACCCCCCCAAATCCTGCAGACTGAACAAGGACCCCGTGAGAGCTGTTCACGTGATACGTGCACGCTAGAAATGAGACAATCAGAGTGTAGTTTGTGTCACGTGCACACCACGTCCGTGCATGCAGCCTTTGTGCCGTCAGTAAGGAGTCAGAACCATCGCACCTCACTAACGACTAGAGTGGCGTAAGGACGCCGTATGAGGACGCCGTACGACAGCATCACCTGCACATCATAAGTGTGTGGACCTTCCAACATCCTCAGGAAGACTTCAGCATACACCTACATGCACGACAATGGTATGTTCCATTTTGAAGACGACTCTTGAGGTGGTCGTAGGAGCCTTAAGGGAACTGAAAGACTCACCCCCCTGAAGATGCAGCCGCTCCTCCCTACGACGCTCCACGGACCCGGACAACCCAAAAACCTGTGAACCCGTCCGGGTCAACGTTCCCATACGGTGCATGTGATCAAGTCTTCAACGGTTAACATATGGGAGTCGACATTTCTTGTTTAATAAAAAGGAAGTTATGTTATCATATTTAATGAAATCATTTGATCTTCTTTCTGAAGTCTGTAAAGGCCTGAAGAGGAAAAGTAGATGTGCAGCATCAGAACCGTGACATCATAGAGGATAAAACGCTGAAGCTGCTTCTTCTTTCTGATTACTATACTGCTCTTCATATATGTATGTCAACCAGTGCTGTATGCGATGGAGATGTCTACTTCCATGCGGGAACCTCCCAAATGGATAAATAAAGTTATCTATCTATCTATCTATCTATCTATCTATCTATCTATCTATCTATCCATCCAACCGTCCGTCCGTCCGTCCGTCCGTACGTCCGTCCGTCCGTCCGTCCGTCTGTCTATCTATCTTGACGGAGTCTCAACAAATACAAGAAACTGACTTTAACAGAGGCAAAGATGTTTTTTTCAGTCGTATTTAGGTTCTGTGGATTCCTCCAGATGTGAATTTTCTCCTGTGTACGTCTTTTCTTTGGCACAGTTGGGTGAAATGCCCCTTCAGATCCGCTGTTCTGACATGTTTGATGTTTTCTCACGTTTGTGAAAAGCAAAGAGCTTTTATTCTGACCTGAAAAGAGGCACACCCACCAGGGAAACAGAGTGGATCTCTGCACCTGCTAAAAGTAGAGGCTATTAATGAAAAGAGCTGTAATGTGATCTTCTACATCCCTGTGGTAATTTGGCAAAATGTGTCACAGAATTCATTATGACCTGAAGCAAATTGTGTCAGCCTGTAAAAAAAAAAGACATATTACAACACTTCATTTAAAGTACTTTATTCCCTTTTCCCCTCCAGGTCTTAATGTTCTGTTTCTTTTGTTCCGGTCCAATCCATCCTCGGCTAAACTGCACGGCTTAGAAACCAGAAAACACTGAGATCCCAGACTGCAGACAAAGCCTGGAGTCCAACTTCTCACAGCAGAGCCAAGAAGTCTGCATTTCTAAAAGGCACCAGAACGTTGATCTCCTCACCGTTTGACCCGTTTTTTAACCGTTACGACTTCCGAGGAAGAGGCAGTGGAATTCCAGATCCCAGGAACCGGTTTTTAGTGTCAATGCTTGTTCAGCAGCTGAAAACCCAGAGAGGAGCCTGTGGTGTTTAGTGTCACAACAGTAACACAACACCAGGTGTGTATTAAAAAAAACACCTTTTATTGTAGAGGATAGGTGACTGTTATCATTGTGTTATGATTATTGATAAATGACAACTTTTAGGCTCTGAACAAATGAGAAAAAATACACTAAAACACACACACTCACACAATAAAACACACACATTCACACAATAAAACACACACACTCACACAATAAAACACACACACTCACACAATAAAACACACACACTCACACAATAAAACACACACATTTACACACTAAAACACACTAAAACACACACACTCACACAATAAAACACACACACTCACACAATAAAACACACACATTGACACTGAAACACACACATTAATCCACTAAAAGACACTGAAAGACACACATTCACACAATAAAACACACACACTCACACAATAAAACACACACATTAATACACTAAAACACACACATTAATACACTAAAACACACACATTAATACACTAAAAGACACTGAAAGACACACATTCACACAATAAAACACACACACTCACACAATAAAACACACACATTGACACTGAAACACACACATTAATCCACTAAAACACACTGAAAGACACACATTCACACAATAAAACACACACATTTACACACTAAAACACACTAAAAGACACACATTAATACACTAAATACACACATTGACACTAAAACACACACATTGACACTGAAACACACACATCAATACACTAAAACACACACATTGACACTGAAACACACACATTGACACTGAAACACACACATTGACACTGAAACACACACATTAATCCACTAAAAGACACTGAAAGACACACATTCACACAATAAAACACACACACTCACAATAAAACACACACATTTACACACAAAAACCTACTAAAACACACACATTAATCCACTAAAACACACTGAAAGACACACATTAATACAATAAAACACACACATTTACACACTAAAACACACACATTCACACAATAAAACACACACATTGCCTTCAGGTTGATGAGAGCCAAACCATAATCCTGCAGTGTGAATCAAAGGCCGTCTAACTGCTGAATGACGAGAAAGAAGCAGAAATTGTACATCAGAAAATGAAGGACTGTTTCTGTTGTTGCTACAGTTGCTTTTTTTTTCGTTCTACAAATCCGTCTGGTGCATTCTGCAAAATAAGAGACGTGTTTTCTCTAAAATCAAAGCCTCCAAACTGTTGGAAAACGATTCATAATTTGCCAAATAACAAGTTGTAACGATTATCGCTGTCTGTAGATAAATCCTCCAGAACAGACGGCAAAGCTTTGTGATTTTCACCTGCTGCTACCTTTCATCAATTCTGAGACCCGTTTTTAATATGTAGAATTGAGGAGGGGGATCCTGGCCTTTCAAGCAAATGTCCCTGCACTCAATCATGTTCACTCAATTCACCCCCCCACCCCCCATGCATGGGGAAATGAGAGTCACTGAGTGCCGCTCTCTGCATGGGGACCAGGACGCCGTAAAGACAGAAATGAACAAAACAATCAGCGCTGGAATTCTGTTTGATGTATCTGCCAGCAGATTGCTTCATGTGATGTAAATCCTGACCTTTCTGTCAGCACTGGCTGTTCATGGAAGGCTACTGTCCTGCTGAGAGGACGAGCTGAGCGACAGATTTGGAGAAAGACGGAGGAAAAGGATCTGTCACTGCTGACTAATGAGACTGCAAGCAAACAGTTGAGTCCTCTGTTTACATTTGGACAGCCAAGAGATGCTGGGATGAGCATCATTAATCAGATGTTTTCTCCTGCAAACCTCCACACTTCAGATCACAAGATTACAATTAACCATCCGTCATGTTTCTGATTTGACGTGAAGAACGGTCTTTCTAATAATCAGAGTTTGCAGTGATGAATAACAATAACAAACATGTGTTTAATCAAACAACAAATCAGGACATTTTTACCAAAACCATTTGCAAACCTGGTCAAACAAGAATAGATTAGAGAACCAGAAAAGCCCACATGTCGCTGACACAGGTGTAAACTGCAGTGGCGTTAACAGCTTAATAAAAAAACAAAAACTTTTTTCTTCTCTCCAAGATCAGCAGAGGATGGAAGAAAAATTCAAAGCAAGGATGTTGAGCATGGAGAGGAGTCCCCTGCCTTATCTCTTTAGTCATGGACCGCTGATCATGGGTTGCTTCAGGTCATCTGGCACTAACACAGAGACTCTGCACAAGTACACGCTTAGATAACGGCCACCAGACAAGTGAGCCAAGGGGGAAGAAGGAGGAGAGTCTTGAGAGGAGTGGAGGATGTTTCAGTGCAGCTGGGTTTGAATCCAGGATAAACTGAAGATGCAGGATTCAGGTTTTAGACCCAACAACCCCAAAAGAGCATGGAGGGAAATGTTTGTGTGGATTTGTCTGGCCTGTTGAAACTGGTTACTAGGTTGTTGACAGAGTGACGATACAGTCTGACATTTGCTCTGGTTTGATCTGCTCTGAAAGGAGCTCAGATGTCTCAACACATGAGCCTCCATCATCATCATCATCATCATCATCATCATCATCATCATCATCATCATCCGCTGTGATTGACGATTGAGAAAGGCGGTTCTGAAGCGTCTGTCATGTCTGGACTTTTCGGAAAACGAGCAGCTAGTTTGAGGCAGCGAAAGAAACGGCTGTGAAGACGAGCTGTCGATGTGCGTTTAAACGCCGTGACACGAATGTGATGAGTGACAGGCGGCTCGATGCAAACACGCTAAACACGCCTAGAAGAGACGGTTCATCCAGAGCTAACCGGAAGGAGGGAAGTTCTAATCAGTGTGTGCGAGTGTGTGTGTGTAGGTGTGTGTGTGTGTGTCCATGTGTGTGTATGTAGGTAGGTGTGTGTGTCCATGTGTGTGTGTATGTAAGTGTGTAGGTGTGTGTGTGTCCATGTGTGTGTGTCTGTAAGTGTGTGAGTCCATGTGTGTGTGTATGTCAGTGTGTAGGTGTGTGTGTGTATTGTAAGTGTGTGAGTGTGTGTGTCCATGTGTGTGTGTCTGTAAGTGTGTAGGTGTGTGTGTCCATGTGTGTGTGTGTATGTAAGTGTGTGAGTGTGTGTCTCCATGTGTGTGTGTATTGTAAATGTGTGTGTCCATGTGTGTGTGTCTGTAAGTGTGTGAGTGTGTGTCTCCATGTGTGTGTGTATGTAAGTGTGTGTGTCCATGTGTGTGTGTATGTATGTGTGTGTGTCCATGTGTGTGTGTATGTAAGTGTGTGAGTGTGTGTGTCCATGTGTGTGTGACTGTAAGTGTGTAGGTGTGTGTGTCCATGTGTGTGTGTGTATGTAAGTGTGTGTGTCCATGTGTGTGTGTATGTAAGTGTGTGTGTCCATGTGTGTGTGTCTGTAAGTGTGTGAGTGTGTATGTCCATGTGTGTGTGTATGTAAGTGTGTGTGTCCATGTGTGTGTGTATGTAAGTGTGTGTGTCCATGTGTGTGTGTCTGTAAGTGTGTGAGTGTGTGTGTCCATGTGTGTGTGTCTGTAAGTGTGTGAGTGTGTGTGTCCATGTGTGTGTGTCTGTAAGTGTGTGAGTGTGTGTGTCCATGTGTGTGTGTCTGTAAGTGTGTGAGTGTGTATGTCCATGTGTGTGTGTATGTAAGTGTGTGTGTCCATGTGTGTGTGTGTGTGTAAGTGTGTGAGTGTGTGTGTCCATGTGTGTGTGTGTATGTAAGTGTGTGAGTGTGTGTGTCCATGTGTGTGTGTATGTAAGTGTGTGAGTGTGTGTGTCTATGTAAGTGTGTGTGTCTATGTGAGTGTGTATGTAAGTGTGTGAGTGTGTGTGTCCATGTGTGTGTATATGTAAGTGTGTAGGTGTGTGTGTCCATGTGTGTGTCCTGGTATGTTCCAGGTCTTCTGGACCACTGAGCTGCTCAGACTGCACTCGTCACTGTCACCACTCGGCCGCTCTGACAGTCATCCGGGGCAGCCATGACAGGCGTAAGTAACGTGTTTTATCCTGGAATCTAACACGCTCTGACTTCTGTTCTCTGACACAAGTGCAGCCCACTCTCCACTTGCGGGTCCGCCACTAATTATAGGTTCAAGCGTCTTGGGTGAAATGCCAACGACTTCAATGAATCCTTCAAATTACTGTCAGTCCAGCTGGAAAAAGGAAACGCAGGAACAGACGGAAGCGTCTTAGCAGAACCGTGACGTCTTCATTTTTTAACCCTCACTGAGATGAGGAACGAAGGTTCTGAGGGAAAAGCGGTCCGTTTTCTTTGATCAGAGATGATCTTCAGGATGAAGATGCCC
Source organism: Oryzias sinensis (assembly GCA_037389245.1). Taxonomy (NCBI): domain Eukaryota; kingdom Metazoa; phylum Chordata; class Actinopteri; order Beloniformes; family Adrianichthyidae; genus Oryzias; species Oryzias sinensis. The sequence continues at coordinate 515,571 of CM074492.1, read as the reverse complement.
TGCACACGCTGCACTGTTCGCATAACCAGCAACCATGATGAGACTCAGTGAGCTCCATCGTGGCCTCCTGCCTTTTCCTCCTCTGGATCTGCAGGTTTTCAGCAAAAAGAGCTGATGGTTACTAAGCAAACGCTGTTTTTGTTTCTTCACCCAAAGTAAAGGAGTATTTAAAGACAGTAAATGTGCAAAAACGTTGATGCTGTGTTCACACCGGGCATGTGACGTCAGTTTAGCATACGGCGCTCACACTGGACAGGCTGGGAGCGCCGTCTTCACGTTTTTCTTTTTGCTTCTGTTTACAAGCGAATGTCTGCCACCTACAGTTGGAAGAGTCTCGGTGTGAAATGTGGAAGTGGTGCACATCTCAGGAATCTTCCTCCAGGGTTTTTCTTTCACGGGCGGCTGTGGTGCAGAGATAGGATGGTCGACTTCTGATCAAAGTGTCTTTGGGCAAGACACCAAAGCCCAGCTTGCCTCTGGTGGAAGGTTGGCACCAGTGTTTGGCAGCGGAGCCGCCATCCGTGTGTGAACGTATCTGTAAAGGGCTTTGGGCCTCGAGGAAGGTACAAGTACACACTATTTACTATTTTTCTCACAGCTCGATTCCGAAATAAGACTTGTTGTCATAGAATTCCATCCAGGCACAAACCGGCCGTATTTATGTCTCCTTCATGATCAATGTTCAAACGGTTCCGTAAATTAAGAAAGAAAGCCATTCATATGTCAGCACAAAATCTGAGACCCTGATTGGTCAAAGTTCAGTCTGGTTCAAGAGGACCTGTTTGTAGACAACAACATGACACCCAGACATCATTAGCCAGTTTGGGAAGTCCAGAACTGGAAGTTCACGTCTTGTTCTCCCCGCCTTATTTCGGTGGGAAAATATTATTTTTTTTGGTCTAAAAAGACAAATTTACAGGCGACCCTACAGTAAATCTTTTGTATTCATCTTCAAAGTTTGGAGCTAAAGCTCTGGTGTAACAATTTTACAAACTGGAACACTTTTAAAATGAATAAAACAATGACAGTTTTTGCCCCGTTTGAAGCTCGTGTTGCAGACTGAACCGTTAATTCACATGAAAACGTTTTAATAAGACGTCCTTCGATTCTGAAATCTTTTACGATGTCCAGATATTAAGCAGATAAAGGATCCTGGGCTCAATCTTGTCATCAACCAAGTCCCCATCATCTGGTTTGACTTTCATGGTGCGTTCAGTGGCTGCACATTTTGCTCAAAGAGGGTCTTAAAAATGTGCGTAGCGACATGTGTTGCATGAGTTTTGAACGTAGAAGCCCGAAGCGTGCATTTTCCTTATGAAGACAAAACAAAGATCCTTCTGGCATCAAAGGGGTTCAGCACTCAGCAGGAACCCAATAACAGATGAGAACACAGATCAGACTCTAAAAACATGGACTGGATTGCACTGAAATGTGCAATCCACAAATGTTTCACTTATTGACCTGTCCTCATCAACAGTCACTGTGTAATGCTGTTCAGTTCAACGGAGCAGGAACATACATGTGCTGTGTCTTATAATCCTGATGTTTGTTACCAGCTTTTTCATGTCTTTCCTTCTCACCTTGGCTGCTGTCTTCAGATAAATCAATATCTGAAATGTAGAATGCGTAGAAAATTGTTCACCCTCGTGGAAGGTAAGAACGTTTAGAAGTGCATCCATCCTTTGGACCAAGAACAAACTCATTTCAAAGTCTTTTGAGACTTCCTTAAGTACTGACGTTACGGTGGAGCTTGCACTTTTTCAAAGTTTCCTGTCTTTCATCACAGCTAAAAGTTGCAACCTGAGTTTCTCCTTCATTACTTCTCAATGAGAAGCTGTCGAACCCAACAGCACATTACATCCAGATAACAGTTTATCCACAATTCTGTGGCGCCGAACGGGACGGGCGATAAGTGGAGAAGACAGGCCTAAACTCCTCTTTAGCTTCACTTCACCGACCACCGGCCCAATTTAGTATTGACTGTAAAATTTTATTGATCAGCACTTGCTGCCCTTTTCTCTTTGGAGCAGTCTAATAGCATCACATTGTTCCACTGATGCGTAGTAAAAGAGCCGTATGAGGCGTGCTGAGCAGGCATGCAGGCGTTTGCTGCATGAACATCTTCTGTTGCTCTGTGACCTCCGTCACTGTTTGCTTCAACATTCTCTCACAAACACATGAGCCAGGCTACGGATGATTACCTTTGCCTTTGCCCTCAGGCTCAGACTGAACGGAAAGTTGGTACTATGAATACTTTAGAAGGTGTGAGGAAAGTTGTGATGCCAAACCTCACCCTAGCAGCCGCCTCCATCGTTGCTCCATCATCATATGCCACACGCCATTAGGACTGGCCGCCTCAGTTAAATGGACGGCCAGCAAACCAACAGTAGTGGAGCTAAAGTTGGGTTTGGGCATCACTGATATGTGGGTGAGATGAAACATGGCGGCAGTACACGCTTGCCTCCAAAGCTCTCTGAAGTGGCTCTCCTAAAGTGGGACGCTTTGTGCTGCCCCAGGAGCTGTCATTATCCACCAGGTTTAGCTGATGACATTGTTTGTGTGCATTATTCCCCATCTGCAGCTATATGTTAATGTGTGTGTACGGCTTGTAGAGCTGATTTGAATGTTTCCTCTGCAGCTTCATTACTGAGAAATGTTCCGACCTGATGATAGGTCGGAAGGTGAGCCAGGTGGTTGGATGGGTGTAAAACTTTATGATGTGGGTCCTGTTTGTTTTCAAACAGGAAACGGGCCGTGGATCTTCAGTGACTAAAACACTCATCACTCTGAGTACTAAATCAGGAAGGACTTTGATTCACTGCAGTGAGGACTTTCATATTTCATAATGACCTGGATCGGAAGAACTATATCACAGGTGTCAAATTCAAAGGCCAGTGTCCTACATATATTCTCACTAACCTGTCACTGAAGCAGCTTATTGGCTAAACGCACCTGGTCCAGGTAATCAGCAGCAGTTGAAAACTATCTTGATGTCAGCCCTAGAGCCTTGGAGTCTGAGACCCCAAAAATCCATTGTTATTTATAAGGTGAAACATCTCAGAGCTGTGAAGCTGTGACGTTTCCTTCTTCCCACCTTAAAGTTCCTTTCCTTGGATGTTGCAGTGTTCTGTGGTCTGTGGAGGGTCGTAGAGAGGAGCGGCGGCGCCTTAGGGGAGCACAGGTGTGTCTTACAGTTCCCTTGAGGCCAGTACGACCACCTCAAGGGATGCCATGAAAACGTAAAGTACCATGGTCATGGTAAGAGTATGGTGAAGTATTCATAAGGATAATGGAAGTTAACACACTTATGACATACGGGTCCCTACGCCGCACTCTACTTGTCAGAAAGGTTGCAGTCAGTATCCCATGAACATGAACAGCACGATGAACAATCTGTTTCACCTGCTTCACCCGTGGTGTCCACTCCCACCTGTCGCCAGCAGCATGCCCGTGGAAAAGACGTACATGAACATTTTGTCTACGGGTTCAGAGTGGTCCACCTTGACATTTCGTTCCATTTTTTACCCGCAGACTGCCCGTATCCACCTGTGAGGACAGCTGGGACTATTCGGCATCAAAGACTAAACATGCAGCCGCTTTCTCTAGATAACTTGAGCAGCAACATAAATGTTTGGACTTAAATCATCTCTTTAGCGGCAACGGGCTCATTCTCAGCATGACCCAGTTATGTGGCCGAACCGGGGCAGAACCTGAGCTCACAAGGGCACAAACAAGTAGAACCAAATAAAACTATGTTTGCTCTTTAAACACATACATGCCATGAAATGCACAGGGGGGAGAATGCTGGATTCTTCATTTCTGTTCCTGTTTCTCAGTTTAATCCTAACTGCTGTCATTGTTTTGTGTTTGGAATCGTCTTTATGTCAGAGAACCTTCTCCTCAGACGCTCTGTCCTCTGAATGCACGTCACACCTGAGGCCGTCTGCTGGTCACCGCGTGGCGTGCTGCGGTGGTGAAGCAGTTGTTGGCTGAATGAATGGGTGTTCCAAGCAGCCCCCTCCCCGCTGGAGGTCACTTTGAAATGGGATAGATTTTTCAAGGCTTCAGCCGAGGCTCTGGGGAAGGTCACTTCATTAATCACAGCTAAATGCTGCTGTCTCCCCGTTTGACCAGGCTCCGCCCACAGATAGCATCTCTGATTGATTCCAATAAGTAATTACTGTTGGGTGCAGAACAACCCAGAGCTTCGTCCTGTGATGAACCTTCGTCACTGTGCGAGGACTCCTTACCTTAATGCTGGGTTTTGCTGTGTGGCATGGGGGGGTCTGGTGGTCACTTGTGTTCTGGTGAACCCTGTCTGCTGGTTCTGAAATGTCAGATCAGGGTTTTCTTGAGAAAAAAGGATGTTGGGGGGGTGACAGCAGGGTATAGGTCAGCCCACTGGGTCTGTTGTCTTCACCAATCAGTGCAGACCGCCTCCCGAAGCCTCGTCTTTGTGAAATATGCAAAATGTGAATCTAATTCTCATTCACGGCTGCCCCCCTCCCTCTTTGCATCTGCTGCCTGTCTTTAAAGCTGAACCATAAAAACGGCTGCAGACCTTTTACACACAAACTTTCCGGTTTATGGTTCAGCACAGACAACCACAGAGCCATAAATCAGAGTCTGGATGTTCTCACTAGCAGAGGAAGACAAACGCTTTCCTCAGACATCCTTTTGGATCTCTGCATGACAGTAGCGCCATCTTGTGGTCCACTGATGGTTTTTTCTATTTAACCTTTATTTACCCAGGAAATATTCCGCTGAGATTAAGAATCTCTTTTTCAAGGGAGTTCTGGCTAGGAGGAAACAATAAATTACATTTACAATAAAAATGTAAACATTTAAAACATAAAATAAATCAAAATGAGAGTTTATTTAAAACAGGTACAGTTAAAAGTGACTTTCTCCTCCATTCTTAGCCTGGTTTTAAAATTATTCAGAGGAATGAGCTCTTTTAATTTCTGTTTTTATTGTTGAGTGTTCCATGTGTGTGGTTTTTTTTTTGGGGGGGGGGGGTGCAGAAAAGACAAAAGCCTTTTTTCCCAGGTCTGTACGGGCAAATGGCACAGCGAGCAACAGACGGTCATTGGAACGCAGTCCGTGATTCTACCGGTAAAAGTCCAAGAAGAGATTTGCAAATAAAAATGCACCAGTGTCTGAACCTCCGGGGGGACAGAGAAGACCGTCCCCCTCCAGAGGACAGTTCACATGAGTCGAGGCCTCACAGTTTGTCACAAAGCTCAAAGCAGCGTGATACTCAGAATCCATGTAACTTAAACGTTGAGCTGTAGCATTCAAATATAAAAGGTCTCCATTAAAGGTCTCCATAATCTATAATGGATAAAGAAAAAAGTCACTTTTTAATCCCAAAAGAAAAACAACACTTGATTCGGAATTAAAAACCCTGTTTCAGTTTCAGACAGACTCATTTATCAATAAGGGCTGAAGAACAGTCGGAGCAGAAGCCTGTCAGATGTGTGTCTGAACACATGATGAGAGCAGATTCAACCAGCTGGATGTCATACATGTAGTTTCTGTAGCAATAACTTTAGGGATCAGTTCAGTGGAGGGTTATCCGGAGTGGGCGTGTGAAGTCTTCTGACCCAGAAAACATCTCTGATTTTTTGGCATTTCCCTGACATTTACCCGGATGAAGTGACAGATGAGCTCTGTCAGCGCCTGATGGAAGCTGCTGCTGAACCACGGCGACCAAACCCGACCGCAGGAACCAGAACCGATGGAATCAGGATCACTTCTGCCAACAGCAGAAACGCCCACGAGCTGATGCCAGTGAGGAGGACGCAGGTTTAGATGGAGGCACCTGATTCGCTGTAGCAAACCCAGATGGGAGGAGCCAAAAGGCTTTTTTTTGGTTTAAAGTTTGTTTCTCAATTTTCAAGTAGGAACTTTCTTTTTTGGTCTCTTTTCCACGTTTTTGGTGCAGAAACTGTTTGCTCCGTTACCATGTAACTCTGCTTTTTCATCCCACGCTGTTCAGTTCATCTCCTGACTTTTTCATCATTTCAGCTCATAGTTTGCATTTCCAAATGTTTCATCCTGCAGTTGGAGGTGAGAGGAGCCATGTGATGCTGAATGACCCGACAACCTTTGGTGTTAGAAAGCCTTCATCCTCCTGCTGACGTCAAATGAGACTTTGATCCAAAAAGCTTCCTGTGTTTTTATCTCAATGGAGAAAGAACAAGAGGGGCGTTCAATGACTTTTTTTGACTGTGAAGTTCTTTCATTTTCTGCTGGATGTTGTGCTGCTTTTGCTTCTGATGAAGGTGAAATGAAATTGATATCAATCCTTGGCTTGAAAGTGATTAATCTGATAAAAAAATCAGGATGAAAAACATTCTCCAGAAGCAGAATAAAAAGAGCTGTTCTACTTGTGTTCAGAGAAGAAAAGCTGCTCATTTTCTTATCAACCAACCATGGAGCCCATGTCCTGACATGCAAAAAATAAAAAATATCTCGTTCCCACAAATTAATATTTCATTCCCTTGAAATAATTAATTTGTACGAACGAAATAATTCTTCACGTGATTAGTCACTCATAAACACGGATGTGAGCAGTACTTGGATTTATAGCAGATACCTTCACATTTCTGTCTGTGTGGATCTCAGTACATTTCATGGAAGACACATGTTTAAAGATCAGATTTATTGAATTTGAAAAGCACAAAAGCATCGGTAATCATGTCTCCATGTCTGCGTTCATTCACATCCCGGTACAGTCTGCGTCCTGCCGCAAAAGCCGCTTTCTGCCGCTACTTCCGTGTCTCTGTGACCCACATTTGTTCAAGAGGGGTAAATAAAAACAAGAATGATCAATTGATTATTGTCTCGATTAAAATAAGAAAAATATCAAAATATTTAGGATGCCCAAGCTTGCTGCTTCTCCAAACATAATCGCTTGAACTATGAGCCATTTGCTACGAGCTCCGGCCCGCCGCGGAGCTCTACTGCTTGTCATTCTGGTAGACGGCCAGCTGCCTTATGGGATATTGTAGTTTATGGTCGAATAGGAATAATAATATTTAGGACTTGTCTTTTATTAACCTACTCGCTAGCAGGCACATAACATCCGAAGGCTATATGTTACGTATCCCATCATCCACCACACATTTCCCATAATGCATCTCGACCAATCACCGTGGCCCTGTAATTGTGATGCATTCAAATACAACAGGACAAATGATAGGCTAGGTAGCATATAGCCTACTAGCCTTCGGATGTAAAGTGACTGCTAACGAGTATTTTAATAAAAGGCAAGTCCTGAATATTATTATTCCTATTCGACCCTAAACTACAATATCCCACACCGCAGAAGCTGGCCAATAGACGGCTAGCCAGCTGCCCGAATCCTGGCAAGACAAGCACAACAGCTCTGCGGCAGAGCTGGGAGCTTTGTCTGGAGAATCGCTGCGGTATGGCGAAGCACCAAGCTTGGGTATCCTGAAGCTTATGATATTTTTCTTATTTTCATTGAAACAATAATAAATTGATCATTCTTCTTTTTCTTTTCCCTTTTTTGAATGAATGTGGGTCACAGAGACCCAGAAGTTACCACTGAGAGCTTTTGCGGCCGGACGGAGACCATATCCGTGTTGATGAATGATAATTATTTCGTGTACACGAAATAATTATTGTGTGGGAACAAGATGTTAATTTGTGGGAACGAGATATTTTTTATTTTATCCATGTCAGGACACGGGCTCCGTAAACAACAAAACCCGGAATAAAAAACGGCATGTCAGAGTATCGGCAGCACTGCTCTGCTTGATTTAAAACTGTGTAGCTTTAATGATATTTTTCGGTTCCACAGAAAGCCCAAAGTCAAAGACACAAAGAAAAACAATAATTTTGTTTAAGAAACCTGAAGAAGAACAGATTCTTAGGAACAGAGTGGACATGATAAGAATGATCCAATCATGATGACACAGAAAGTCAGAACGCTGAAGACTCAAACGTCTACAAACGCTCTGAAGATTCAGAGCCAGTGGGCCGCATGACCCGAAAACCAACGGTTACACAACGGCAGAAGACCAAGGGCCCGTCTGCACGGAGGGGAGCCGAAGACGCAGCAGGAGAGAGGCTGTTAGAGGACAAAGACAGACTCTGAAAACAACACAAACCCCAGATCAGACACTGACAGAAAAAGGCGACAGGCGCGCTTGACACCTTCAGCAAATGTCTGCACTGAGGATTCTGGGAAAACAGACTTCAGCTTTTAGGCTAAAGAGAATCATAACTGCAAATCTCGATTAGATAAAATGCTCCTAGCGATTGTTTCAGGTTCGGATGTCCCTGGAGTTTTCCTGGCATGACCTTTGTAACGATGGCAACCGGTCGAGAGTCAGAAGCTCAACCTGGACAAATTGAAGTCATATCAAAGAAGACGAACGACTGCTGCATACCTTCACGGGGAAAATGATCACATGCGAATGGTTTATGTTCGGCAGAACTTTATCATCTACTAAGAAAAGAGATAGATAGATAGATAGATAGATAGATAGATAGATAGATAGATGAATAGATAGATAGATAGATAGATAGATAGATGAATAGATAGATAGATAGATGAATGAATGAATAGATGAATGAAACAAATGAATGAATGGATAGATAGATAGATAGATGAAGATAGATGAATAGATGAAACAAATAGATAGATAGATAAGATAGATAGATAGATAGATAGATGAATAAGATAGATAGATGGACGGATGGTGAATGAATGGAACCATAGATGGTTGGATGGTGGTTGGATGAATGCATAGATAGATGAATGAGTGAATGATGAATGAATGAAGTGAATGATAGATAGATAGATAGATAGATGAATGAATAGATAAGATGAATGATAGATAGATGATAGATGAATGAATAGATGAATGAATGAATGAATGAATAGACAAATAGATAGATAGATAGATGAATAGATAGATAGATAGATGAATGAATGAATGAATGAACAAATGGATAGATGAATGAATGTGATAGATAGATAGATAAGATAGATAGATGAATGATAGATAGATGAATGAACAGATGAATGAATCAGATGATAGATAGATAGATGATAGATGGATAGATGATAGATGAATGAGTAGATGAATAGATAGAGCATAATATCACATAACATTAGATAACCCAAACTATTGCTGTTAATATTTGACTGTCTCACTTTATAGACAGCACCCCATATTATATAATTTTAGGAAGACCAGTTTTAGTTCACACAATTCTTAATTACACCTTGTATGTTACATTTGCACATCACTGGTATATGTTTTCTTGTCACACTTTGGGTCCCTTAGTACCAGTTGGTTCCAACTCCTACTTCCAGCAGGATAAGGTATGGGAAAATTAAATTAAATTATTAATTATTATTAAATTATGTAATAATTTCAGACAGGTTTCATGAACATGACAATGAGTTTTCTGGACTTGCACAGCCTCCACATTCACCAAAACCCAATAGAGAACCTTTTGGATGTGGTGGAACGGGAGATTGGCAGTGTGAGTATTCATGGCTTGTTGCCTCTATGCAGCTGACCTTTATGTATTTAGACCTTACCTGTTAGTTTGCACAATGTTCTGCTCCCATTAAGCTGATCCTCTGAAAGTCTCTAAAGGAGTTCCTCGAGGCTCAACTTTAGCTCTCAGTATTCAATTGATAATAAAAATTCATGTCTCAGTTTGTCAAATGTACAGTACAGTACAAACTGGCCAAGGTAAATCCATGGAACAGTTTTTCCCCTATAACAACCGTGGAATTCTGTTTTTATTAGAATCTGTAGTTGATCAGTAATCTGTGAAACTTGAAGACTATTACAGAAATAAATCCCTAGAGCTCAACCTGGTCATAAGGTTTGTGGTTTTGAATGCTTCCACAAAACCCTAAACCCTGTGTTTCTTGGTGCTCCAAGTTCAAGGGTGAAAGTTCAAGGGTTAAAAATCTTGGAGTTTACCAAAAAGTAGCTGGGATAGGCCCGGCAACTCTGTCCCCCCAAAAATTATTTAATGAGTTCAGAAAATGGATGGATGGATGGATGGATGGATGGATGGATGGATGGATGGATGGATGGATGGATGGATGGATGGATGGATGGATGGATGCATGGATGGATGGATGGTGGATGGATGGATGGATGGATGGATGGATGGATGGATGGATGGATGGATGGATGCAGTTCAGAACAGCTCTTGACTAACACAACACTAATAAGGAGATGAACTTTACATCTCTGGCCGGTGAGTTTGATAGAAGTTTTTTCCCCCATAATTCAAAGTGATATACATCTCTTGTGACAATTCAATTTGCAATTTGAAAATGCATTTTGCAACTGACATTTCAACAATTCAGCCTTACAATTTTACAAATGAAATTTTGAATAAAAGCTAAATCATTTGTGTTTTAATTGTCGTGGCTTTTTGGTACCACAATTCAAATGAAAATGCTCATTGAAATGTAAAAAAAGTGCTTTTTCAGATTGCATGGTCAAATTGCAAATTGAACTGTCAATTGAGAATTGCATGTCACTGTATGGGTGAAAACACTTCTATAGACTTGTAGGGAATTTCGATGTTCATGAGTCGCCGTGGAAACCAGACCAAGTTCCTGAGAGCTGAGGAACTCATAACAGACTGGTCTATTCTAGTGACAGTATATCTGCAACGGACTACCATGTGAGTTAAAGTGTTGTCAGATTTTGTTTTTGTGTTGTAAGTTCTTTTTGTGTTGTGACAAATTGTAGTGTTTTATTTTGTGTTTTGTTGCGAAATCCAAAGTGTGGTGTTGTGAGCTTTCTGGGCCACCGTAGAATGGTTACCAACAATTTATTTATTTGCTGCAGCAAAAGTTGCCTGATGTTTTATTTTAAAAACATGGATGTACTTATTTCCAGCCTCGTTAAAGCTAAATTATTGCACTCTTTTTGAATAACCCCCTTTCTGTTGTTGTGACATGAATGGGATATTACTCATGAATTACTCACTACTTGAGTAGATTTTAATCAAAGTACTTTATTACTCGTACTCAAGTAATCGTTTGGATGCCTACTCTCTGCTTTACCTTGAGTACTATTTTGCTAAAGTAACAATACTTTGACTTGAGTAAAACGTTTGAATACTCTGCCCAGCACCTCTGGAGGGAAATCATCCAGACCCCTCACATTTCAGGTGTTTGTTACCTGAACGGGGATGTGTGGAAGTGAAACTGCTGTGGATTTGTGCAGGAACTCACCTGCAGGCTCCTGTTTCACCCTGTTCTGTGAGTGAAGCTGCCGTGATTCAGGATCGCTTCATGTCAACACCTCCTCCTCCTCCTCCTGCATGTGGGAGGAGGAAGGTTCGTCATGCGGACATGTTTCTGCGAGTTGGCTTCCGCGCGCGCGGCAGATCTCACCTGGAAGTTCGGAAATTCTGCGGGGAAAACTTTGAGTGACGTCACGACGCGTCCTGCTGCTGAACGTCTGCACCTTCAATCCAGGCTGCGTGTTTACAGGAAAGCGGAGATCACGGCTCAGCAGTCATTGGACGGTTCAGGAGCGACGTGATAAAGTCAAACACGATCTTCGACCGGATCCACGTGACATTTCCTTCAAAATAAAGCTTCGTGTCGTTACAAAAGTGTTTGTTCCAGAAGAGAGACACAGTAGAGACCCACTCCGATGGAAATTGCGTTTTTAACATGTTCTTTGGGCATTTTTCTGGTGGAGGATAGATATAAAAACAATTGCATTTCTGAGTATTACCTTGTTCAAATCATTGTGAATCAGGAGCAGACGGAAAAAAAGTCATTTGAAAAAGATTGTATTTGTGAGGTAGAGAATATAATAGAGTCTTAATTTTTTTATTACAACTTTTAAGTCGTTAATTTACTAAAAGAAAAGTCTTAATTGTTAAATTACGAGATTTTAAGTCGTAAATTTACAAGGAAAAAACACCAAAGTTTTCCGTTTATCTGAGCCGTGCTTGAAGCTGAAATATGTGAACCCTTTTGTGAAGCTTTATTTCCGGATAGGTTTAAAAAACAAAGAGATTCTGAACCTTTTGGCGACTCAAAATCAAATTATTGCCAGTGTAGCCGTCTTTCCAGGGTTCCGTGGCGGTAAAGCGGAGTTTCATCTGTAAAATAAGGAGTTCAGAGACACGTTTGGGTGTAGAGGACCAATACTGTCTTTTCCTTTTCATCCACACACCCAGAAGTCCATTTATCTCATTATGTCATGAACCTGTCATCCGAACTCCAATGTGGAAGTAAACAGTGTTCCATACGCCCCCTCCTCCAGATGAAACGTCCCGTTTCAGCATAAAACAACAAAAATGCCACAAAGTGCTGCTCCTCCTCAGACGGAAGCGTCACACAGACACAGATCTGGTCTTTGGTGGAGGAAGAAAGGACTGAAGTGGACAGCTGCAGGGACACCGGTGGCTTCATCAACGGGCTGTAAGCTAGCAGGAGAGGGTGTAAACAAAGAACTCTCAACTATGAGCGACAGTGAGAGGGGCTGTACTTTATCTGTGCAATTCCGACCCCCGTCTACCTTTAGAAATAAAAACAAAAAATGTAGATCAATTTAAAATTACTTTTTGTTTCATTGGTTGCAACGTTTTTTCCCATCATTTTTTAATGTAATCATGAAGTTTGGGTTTGAGGTCCTTCTACAAGTTTGTTTTTTAAAAATATCACAGCTTTTACCCAAATATTTACCATCCATGTTTTAATGACACATTATCACAATAATAATAATGTTAATATTAATAATAATCTTCATCATGTGGTAATGTTTATGATGGCTATAATGTATTTAATTAAGCAAATGTGATTTAAGTGACTTTTTTGTTTTGTTTTATTTCCTGTCTTTTTAATCTATAGATTTCATCATTTCTGTAATGAGTTTGATAAATATGTGTAAATTCTTTATTGCTTTGACTACAATGCTCGAAAAAAATCAATAAATCAATCAAATCAATCAATTATCTATGATGACTGTGATTTGCTTTGTGGCCCGGTGACTTATTTTGAAAGGTCTCTCCGGAAGTCACGTGCGGTCTTGTTTCTCTGCTGGCAGGCTGACAGTGACTGTGGGAGGGAGGTGAAGTTTCTGCTGCTTCCTCGCTGCTCCTCTTCATCATGGACGCGAAGACACATTTCACCCGAGAGGAAATCAACAGTACGGTGTGGGAGGTCCCGGAGAAATACACGCTGCTGAAGCAGGTCGGAACCGGGGCGTACGGTTCGGTTTGGTGAGTGACTTCTTCATTTACCCCCCTCCTTCCCCCCGCACCAAGTGCGTGCGTGCGGGACCTGGCGGAGCGTAAAGGGTCGATGGACCCTCACTGAGCGCTGATGATGATGATGATGATGATGATGATGATGATGATGACGATGATGGACATGGAGCCGCCAAAGGTCGCGCGCGTGAACCCCGTTTGCGTCCAAATCCCAGCGCGGAGCGCTAAAGGTGGCAGCGGATCCGCAGCCTGTCAGGTAAACACGCACGTGCCGTGCCAGCTCAGGTGAAGCTGGAGGCTCGTTCTCCAGCCTCAGGAACAGAACCGGTTTGGACGGAATCTGATGAAGATGAGGTGACAGCACTGAAGAGGAGCGGCCCTGTCACCGCAACCTGCTGACAGCGGTCCAAACCTGATCCAATCCTCCAAACCTGATCCAATCCTCCAAACCTGATCCAACCCTCCAAACCTGATCCAATCCTCCAAACCTGATCCAATCCTCCAAACCTGATCCAATCCTCCAAACCTGATCCAACCCTCCAAACCTGATCCAACCCCTCCAAACCTGATCCAACCCTCCAAACCTGATCCAATCCTCCTCTACAGGATGAGATTCAATCAAACACTTCCAGACTGTGACCTAATTCTAGAATAGAATAGAATAGAATAGAATAGAATAGAATAGAATAGAATAGAATAGAATAGAATAGAATATCTTTATTTATGGAGCACTTTTCCCAAAAATAAACCCAAAGTGTTTTACAAAAGGAGCATAAAATAGAATCAAAACACAAAGAAGTAATAAAATACAATAATAATAATAATAAAACAAAACTCAGTAAATCGTAGTAAAGCAAAGAATAAAATCAGCTCTCCTGAATAAAAACGTCTTGACCTGAGATTTAAAACAGTCAATCTGACCCAACGACCATGGAGGGAGTTCCAAAGACGAGGACTAACAGCGTGAAATGACGGCGGGTTTTTGGAAGGCCTAAAAGATTTTGGGTGGAAGACCTCCAGGATCGGGCCGAAGAGGGTGGGGTTAAAGGTCAGATATGTACGTAGGAGGTTGACCGTGCAAGGTTCTAAAAATTAAAGTAGAGTTTTAAAATCAATTCCAAATTTGACAGCTAACCGATGTAAAGCAGACAACAGAGCAGTGATGCGTTCACTGGTTCCTGTTAATCAGGACTGTTTCCCTACGTGAACTCCCAGATTATCTGAAGGAGTCTTCTTCATCTTGATGATGAATCCCTGCTGGCCTCAGGAGTCCTTCTGTTCTGCAGTCACCAGCGGCGTCTGGATGCATCCGTTTAAAAATGGCTCCGCCTCTCTGTTTCACCAAACTCCACCTGTGCGCCGCTGTTCTGCAGCACCGCCCCTCACCTATGTGGGCAGATGAACCCCCCCCTGCCCACACGCTGCCGCCCTGCCACTCATTCATGCAGCCGCAGCGCTCAGACGGAGACGCGGCGCCGCCCCCACACGTCCAGAAACAGAACCGCTCTGACGTCTTCCCGGCCGTCTTCTCCCCGCAGCTCTGCCATCAACGGGAAGACCAAAGAGAAGGTGGCCATCAAGAAGCTCCACCGGCCCTTCCAGTCGGAGATCTTCGCTAAGAGGGCGTACCGAGAGCTGCGGCTGCTGAAGCACATGAAGCATGAGAACGTGAGTACGGAGCTCCTGCTTTAGGAGCTGCTGCCTGTTTTTGTGGCCTTGGGAGAGCTGGAGTTTGAGATACGCTGTGAGTGCCGGTTTAAGCTCCTCCCACGTCCATCAGAAGTTCACGGCTGTGTCCGAATTCCTTCCCTACTCACTTTATAGAGCCTTCTCCATGTTCTAGTTCTGTCCGAATCTACAATTTCAAAATCCAGTGACCTAGAAATTTCGCAGAAGTCTCTGTGAAAAGCCAGTGTGCATTGATACTCACTAGGTCGCCTAATATAGACCACAATGCATTGTGTCGGAAAAATTTTGGCCCAAAAAATGTATTTAAAGTTATTTTTTAAATAAATCATCAATGTTTTTATCTTTAGAAGACAGTGGACTCATAAATGATCATCGTAAAACGCTCACATCAATTACATTTTAACGTCGTATCCGCTGTTTAAAAAAAGAAAATGTAGTGAGCGCGGTGTCTGAACTGCTTTTAAAATTCAGGGCACTACATAGTGCAGCACTATCTAGTTTTTGAACAGTTAGGGGTCATGGTGGGAATCCAGACGCACTTCATGTTTTCCTGGAACAATGAGCCGTTTTGTCTCCGTCTCTGTAGGTAATTGGACTTTTGGACGTGTTCACACTCGCCTGCTGCTTGGATGAGTTCCAGGACTTGTGAGTATGAATCTGCACCTCTACCTTGGCGGCTCTACCTGTCCACCTGCATCAGGAGCATCTGTAGGCCGGGTTTGGACCGGTTTAGTCTGCAGAGGAATCAACACACAGCTGCTAAAAACCCTGAAACATTTCACCGTTCAGACATTCAGCATTACGCTAATGATGTGCTAATGCTGTGGGTTTGCTCTGACTCTGTCCTCTCCCAGCTGCCTGGTGATGCCTTACATGTATACTGACCTGTCAAAGGTGCGAGGGTCTCTCTCCGACGACAAAGTCCAGTACCTAGTGTACCAGATGCTCTGTGGACTCAGGGTGAGGGGTAACAAGAAGCGAGGAATCCTTTAAAGCCCCACTCTGATGAAAATGGGGTTTTTAACCTGTTCTGGTGGCATTTTTCTGGTGACGGAGGAAGAAAATTAAAAATTACATTTCTGAGGATTTCTTTATTCAAATGGTTGTAAAACGAGGGGCAGACGGATAAAATGGCGTTTGAAAAAGCTTGGAGTTGTGACACAGAAGCTAGAACTGATGCCCACAAGCTCCAAGCTCCGCCCCTTTTTTATCACCCAGCTGCAGACAAACCGATCCACGAATGTTTTGATGTCCTGGTCTGAGCTGGAATCTTGATCAGAACTGTACGGATGGATAGATCTGATGTTGCTGCCATTTTTGTTGCACCGCTAATGTTACGGTTGGGGCTGTAAGCTAGCAGGAGAGAGTGTAAACAAATGGATGACGGGGAGTTTGGGGAGGCTTACTCTGTGCCCACAACTCGGAGGTGAATTTCTAATGATCTCCTGCCGCTCTGCAGAAACTATGTCCCAGAAAATAACACAAGTTTTTGGCTTTTACCTAAAAGTGACATCATCGTACCTAAAAGACCACCAGGGAACGCTTTGGCAACAGATTCAGGATCGGAGTGGGACTTTAAAGGGATCATAGAACGACTAAACGTGGTTTGAAGAACTTTCTCTGTGTGAACCTAAGCGGCGTTTCTCTCTTTGCAGTACATCCACAAGGCGGGAATCATCCACAGAGTGAGTCCAAAGCCTTTAAAGATGTTTAGAAGTGAAAGCATCAAAGCGTGGTCGGGTCAGAGGCCGACACGCCATGCTGCTTTTAATAACGAGTCAGACCCGGGCCTCAACAGGTTGGAGGAGTTCAGTCCTCGCAAGATTCACTGCAAGTCTGGAAATGTTAGGCTCCGCCCCCTCTCAAGCAGCAGCAGCAGCTGCGTGGAGTGGAGCGTACCAACTCTTCTTTAAGTCTTCGTTTCTTTTAAACGTCAGGAAGAGCAGGAGATCTTTGAGAGAACGCAGTAACGGAACCGGGTCTAGAACCAGACTGACGTCTTTTTTCTGTTCAAATGAATCTGTCGTTTATTGGTTCATAGGGTTAAAAGAAGGAAGTGTCAAACTTACCAGAGCATTTCCATCAATGTCTCTGAATGCAAACAGTCATCAGAATGGATCCGAACATCGGATTTGATTCCTGCAGTTTTGAAGGATTCTTATTTTTTTATACTACAATGTCCAACTCAAAATCCCTGTTGGGATTCAAACCAGCAACCCTCCTACCCTTCCTTCCTTCATTCATCCCACAATCCCTCTATGTCTTTAATCGCAAGATTAATATTTTCATGACCTAAAAGGTTTTTGCTCTAAATACTTTATGCTAAAGTAGAAATTAGGCCTGCACAATAAATCGTTATGTATCAAGCTGTGCAATACACATACGGTAAATGGTTACCTTAAATGTGCTAAAAAAAACTTATGGCAGCTTGAAGTATTTAACCAATCAAATCCACCGGAGCTGACCCCTCTGATGAGAGACTGGCGGCAATTATTGGGGAATCCCTATTAAGTGGAGTGGTTCCTCCGAGGTCTCCTCTGTAACGCCGGGCCCAAAAGCCCGCAGAGGTCCAACAGGACGGCTGGAGGAAGTCAGAACCGGCTCATCAGCCACTCGTCCTCGTTTGTCAGCAAGTCTTCTTGCTGACAAAAGATGCGTTCACTCCGTATTCTTCCATTTGCAACATCTTCTAAGAGCGTAAGATCAGCCATTGTGCGTCATTCCGCATTGTGATGGGGCATTTTATTTCCCTCCATTTATTACATCTGACAAGCTACAGATGTCGGTAATAATCCACGTGGAAATGGGAAATTGATCAGCAAATGTAATTTCTTGTTGCTTTCTGAATGGTTGAGACATACGCCATACATTGTTTTATCAAAAATAAAACAAACTAAAGGCATATGCATGAATACCATAATTCTGTAGCTTATGAAGAAATGTTTTATTATGAAAACAACTTTCCCCAGTGGACAATTAGTACATCTGTCCGTCTGTCCGCACCTCTATCTGCTCCTCCAGACGGACACACTGACGAGAATATCAGTTTTTTACATTATTTCGTTTTGTTAACTATATTATTTATGAGGATGAATTGCACTACATGCCAATATTGCAGAACATATTTCACTTTTCTTTTTGCAAATATGTGTTCATTTGAATTTCTGTTGTAGTTTTGGTTTGATTTTTTTTTTTTGTTTCTTCACTGCTGATCGATCAAACGGTGTTGGTGTAGCTGTTAATTGTCAGACTTGCTTTGTGAAGTCTTCATGTTATTTCTGAGAGGCAGGATTGTCATTTTCACTTTCACGCGTTTCTTCCATCTGCCGACGGTGTCGCCGTTTCTCATTTCACCCGTTTTTGTGCGTACGCCTGGGTCAGAGCGTGGAGGACCGCACATTTTCCCCTCAAGTTTCCTTTTTATAAATATCAATTATTGCGTAGAGAGTGGCGTACGCCTTCTTTTGTGCGTACGAAACGTTTATAAATGAGGCCCCTGGAGTCGGACGTTTTGTTCACAGTTTGTTCCAGCTGTCACCGGGGGGGGGGGGTAAAAGTTAAAGTCCCATTATCTATCAAACACCAAGGTGTGTGACATTTATTCTCCACATTTGACCCCTCCCGTGGCGGAGCGGTGAGCTGCAGACACAGCCGCGCTCAGGAACCATTTGGTGGTTCAACCCCCCGTAATCCAACCCCTTATTGCTGCGAGGCACTTTTAGAGTCTATGGTGTGACTCAGCCTGGATTTGAGCTCACCACCTTCCAGTCACACGACGGACACTCTACCACACTCTGCGTATGCAGATATGATTTTTTAATTTAGGATCAAAATATTTAGTTTGTAACTGAAACTGCAGTGTTTGGATGAGGATATGAGAAACAGAAATCCGGTCCACATGAAGAATGTTCTAAAACAAAATGACATAAGGCTAAAAAATATTCGGATAACGATGATGATGATGGTGTGTGTGTGTGTGTGTGCGCGCGCGTGCGTGCGTGTGAAGTGTAAAAATGTGTTCTTGTCTGGTGTTTCTGAACCAGTTCTGGTGTTGCTAACACTCTGTGACTCAGTGACATGTCTCCATATTTCTGCTGCAGCGTTTATCTTCTTGCCGGTTTGTAGAGGATTCTCATTCCTGCAGCAGTAATTCATCGCTGCAAAAGACAGATCGAATAAAAGCTCTCAGACGTCGTACGCCCGCCTGTCATGTCACGAACTAACACTCGTTTCCCCGACAGGATCTGAAGCCGGGAAACCTAGCCGTGAATCCAGACTGCCAGCTGAAGGTGCGTTCGTGCCAGAGCAAAACTCCTATCCAGGCACGCCATTATCCAGACACGCCATCATCCAGACACGTCATCATCCAGACACGTCATCAACCAGACACGTCATCATCCAGACACGCTATTATCATCCAGACACGCTATTATCATCCAGACACGCTATNTTCTACTGCGGCTCCCGTCCTCTGGCTGACGACTCTTTTGCTGTTCCCTCTAGTGGACATCTGGTCAGTGGGGTGCATCATGGGAGAAATGATCAACGGAAAAACGCTTTTCAAAGGAAAGGACTGTATCCTGTCATGAGCCGTGTCCTGGTTTTAGCTCTTTGAGGAGAAATGAGGAGGAATGATGCTTTTATTTTAACTTGATCAAACACTGATGAGAACAAAGTGGCCGTTTATTGCACAAAGACAAACATCCAAAACAAAATGTACGAGTTTTTTCTGTTTTTCATTGATTTATAGGCTTCACTGGGGAAAATCTAGCTGATCCTCTGATGTATTTTTGGAAACTAAATGTGAAATATCTAGATGTGATGATAAAAAGTCAATTTCCAATTCTTAACTGCTGCTTCAGACATGGACCAGCTGACTCAGATCCTGAAGGTTACTGGAGTCCCGGGCCCAGAGTTTGTTCAGAAACTGGACAGTCCAGAGGTGGAACACATTCAGTTTGTCCTTTCTGGCTTCAGCCTGAACAAGACAGTTGTTTTTTCCAATGCTGTCCTCTTGCTTTTAAATCCACACCAGTTTTAAGGTCTAACCAAACCTGTACAGAGTTAAAGTGGAAAGTCTTTCATTAAATGGGATCCATTTCTCAATCAGGCTAAAACGTATGTGAAGAATCTGCCTCGCTACCCAAGAAAAGACTTCTCCTCGCTCTTCCCCAAAGCCAGTGAACTGGGTGAGTTGGTTCCATCCTTTCCATCTCTTTTTCCTGGTTCTGAAGTCACAAACTGTTTAAATGGTTCATGATTTTCAGTTTTCATTGATGCTCTCAGAATTGTTACTCAGGAAATTTCATCACAGAATTTACATGTTAAGGAATTTTATGGAACATATTGGTTTGATAAGGAAGAATGATCAAAATGGTATTTGTTACCAGAATGTGTGTGTTTGTGTGTAAATTGTGTTGAGTTTCTGTCAGACATGCTCTGGTTCTCATGATCTGATGGTGAATGAGCTTCTTTGGGTTCGAATTCAATGTCTAGATTTACTTCATGAGAAACGTTTCTACTGTTTCTACTTTCTTTAAAGTCCAACGAGCTCCACAGTCACACCCACACACACATACACACACACACACACACACACACACACATTCACACACACACACACACACACACACACACACACACACACACACACAGTCACATTCACACACACACACACACAGTCACATTCACACACACACACACACAGTCACATTCACACACACAGACCCACACACACACACACAGTCACATTCACACACACACACACATACACACACACAGTCACATTCACACACACAGACCCCCACACACACATGCACACACACTCACACACACACAGTCACATTCACACACACACAGTTACATTCACACACACACAGTTACATTCACACACACACAGTTACATTCACACACACACATTCACACACACACACATTCACATTCACACACACACACACATTCACACACACACAGTTACATTCACACACACACATTCACACACACATTCACACACACACACAATCACATTCACATATAAACATTCACACACACACCCACACACACACATTCACACACCCACAGTTGCATTCACACACACACACATTCACACACACAGACAGTCACATTCACACACGCACACACACACACATGTACACCTACTGCAGTAATTTAAATGAAAATTAAATCTACCTTTAATAAAATGCTTAATGAAGAAAACCGTTTTAATGAAGTCAAAATGGAAAACATGTCAAAAATAAACTGAAGCAGAGAGAAAAGGTGGGGGTTCAAACCTGCAAATGAGACTCAACGGTCATAATGAAGTCACGCAGGTAAACACAGGTGAGCTGTGAGGGACAGAAACAGGTGGGTTACAAAGTGGCTCCTTCACATCAATGGCACCATCTGCTGGTCCTCCTGCTGGTCTTCCTGCAGCTCTGCACGCCATCCTCTGGCCAGACCGCTGAGCTCCTGCAGAAACGTCCTCTGCAGAATCAAACTCGCCACCACAGGAAGGCCTTCCTCCTGGTGCCTGTAACCCGTCTGCATTCAGAGGTCTTACGTGGGCTTTAGAAGCCTAGTTGGTGGCTCCTGCGTAGGAACTGCTTTCCTGTTGTCATGGTTACCTGCCACAACACAAGTCTACATGAACATGCATCGATAGCAGCAGGCTTTTAACACAAGTCTGACATCAAGCATTATAGATTTAAAAGAAAGCAGCTTTCAGGTTCTGCGATACATCATTCTCAACAATAGATCCTTGACGCATCCCTCCATATAGTTAATGAAGCTCAAGCAGATGTGTATGACAGCAAACCCTACAATCAAACTAATTTCCCCTCGACTGCACCTTTTACTGAGAATGTCCAATACTGAATTCATGCATGTGTTTTAATAAACTCTGTCTTTATTTGAATGCATTGAATCAGAGTTCTGAAATTCCCCTTTCAGCCATCGATTTGCTGGAGAAGATGTTGGTTCTGGACGGGGATGAGAGGCCCACAGCAGAAATGGCTCTGGAGCATCAGTACTTTGACAGCCTACGAGACCCGGACGACTTACCCGAGCCGGTGCCGTACGACGACAGTCACGACAACGCCACGCTGTCCCTGGATGAGTGGAAGCGTAAGTGGCCAACACAAAATGGGTTTTTCTTCCCGTTATTCTGGTTTCATTGTTTCAGGAAACGTTTCAGAAAAGGACTTTATAAACTGCTATCAGTGCTCCAGACACACGTTAAGATTCTATAAAACTCAAGAGCCAAACTTAGCTTTTTAGGGGTTTTACTTGCAAGTAGGAGTGACAGAAAACGATTACATATCAGGTCTGCACTCGAAGTGCAAATGAATTCTCACTGTTATATTACAAAGTAGAACACACACACCTAAACAACATCCTCATGTCTGTGGCCTTCAGCTCTCAGGACGGCGACCTAAGCGGCGCCCGGGTTGTTTTGAAGCAGCTGCCAGTGTGCAGACCAAACGCCTCCGTGTGGTCGTCATTTGATAAAAACAGGGAATACGTTCAATAACACAAAGGATGTCGTGTCTAACAATTCTTTCTAAAGATTAAAACAACAATGTTAAGTCGAATAAAAGCAAAAACAGTCGACGTTTCTATGACCTAGATTTGTATGATATTCTACAAACTATGAGTTGTGTGATAACACAATTTAAACTAAAATAATAATAATAAATCCAAAGGTAAAAAGAATTTCTCAACGCTTCAGAAGCAAACAGCTGGTCTTCAGTTAATAAATTATAGACTTTTGTTAATTTTCTAATACAAACACATTTTCATTTCAGAAAAACTCCAAATTTGAGATAATTAAAAAAGATCAAATCAAATATTAACCGTCCAAAAGATGATCCTACTTCGCTCTAGTTTAGTACCTTTTCACTTAAAGTATATGTATTATTTAGGAACCAGGTTTTAGGATGAATAATAGAAGAAAAAAAGTAAGAATACAATTTTTTAAGTTCTTTTGCAACACGTTTTATCATAAAAGTGAAACTGATGCAGCGCTGCTGCTGGTACTAAACGTGGTTCTTGGTGCACTGATCACTCTGAGGCTGCTGTTATTGGATTTACTTTGTAATTTCTTTTTTTCCCCCCCACAGGATTATGTTTCAAGGAGGTAAAAAGCTTTGTGCCATTTCCACGGCGGGACTCCAAGAGGAAAAATACCCTCACGATGTCCTCATGATTCTCTCAGTGTGATGTTACACAACCCTCCCACCCCCTCAGACAGCCAAGGGTGCCCTTGTATATTCCAGCCGCTGTTTTTTTAGGGAGTGTTTGTTTTTCTTATCCATCCTCTTTGTGAAATTCTTTACTAATCATCCTGCCTTTTGTGTAGCGCCTTCAGACAACCTTTGTTGTCCTCTGGTGCTTTATAAAGAAACTGAATTGAATTAAGTGTCCATCAGTAAATTGTGTCACTAATGAGTTGACTGTACTGCAGGGTTCTCTCATGCAGACTTCCTGTTATAATGGTTTCCAAATAAACAATAAAACCAAACATTTGAAGAGCTATTTTTGTAATTCTGACATACATTATGGATGAAATGAAGGTAAAGAGGGTATAAATGCTTCAGAGGAGGCAGCTAGTTATGAACATGAGATGTGTGGATGAAGATTCTCTGTCATCCTGTGTGCTAACTTTGTCTTGAAGTTGGATCACAGGCATCTGGACTTGTCTTCACTTCTTTTACCTAAAGTGATACTAATAGGATTAGCAATTATTTACTACATTATTAAATCCTTTTTTGCAAACAAATACAACAGACAACTATGAGCTTCCTTTAGATCAGTTCAAATATGCCGGTCTTCCTTTCAGAATTGGCTGACAGGTCAAAAATATTGGCCGATAAATTGGACGGCCATTGAAACTATAACTGATAAAATGAAGACTATTTAATTAAACGTATTGATTTGATTAACATATACTTCATCCATAATTAGACATTTGTAAAGGTGAAAGGCCAAATAAACTGGGTTCCGAGTGATCTAAAAACTATATTCCAGATCCCTACATCACACTCAAAATAAAAATGCCCAAAAACCCGCCATTTATTAGATTTGCGCAAACCCCTCAAAGCAATTATTGTATTTTCCTCTCTTGTAAAAGTGTATATTTTTGTTATTTTAATGTGTTTTCCTCTGCTGTTGTTTCAACATCCCATAATAATAATGTGAAAGTTGGCTATGCCATAATTGTTTGTTAAATCCTCATGAAATAACAAAGAGAGAAAAAATAAATAATTTTAACAATGATCAGTGCAGACAAACGTGTTTGGGTTATAAATTAACCACAATTTAAATAGAAAAACGGGTCGATCCAGCTGCTCGTGGCCGATGCCGCCAAGCAGTTGCGCGCGAAAAGACTTGACTGATGACGTCAGATGGGCTTCGTGAACTTTTACCAATCCGGTTTTATCAAGTTAGCGTAACAATGTCCGCAAATTTCCGAGCGGAAGCAGAGGAGCACCGCTGTCAAAATAAAGCTAAATAATAAAAGGCCTTTTTATCGTCCGCAGCCCTTCCAGATTAAGGTATATTTTGTTGTTTGAATGTGATGAATGGTTTTCGAATCCCATGTGTAGATGTATATGCTTGAATGTATTTGCCTATTTATTTCACTGTATACATACATCTTTTTTGGCTTTTGGTTGCACCCTTCGATTACTGCGATTTATTTTTTTTCTTCTACTTCTTATGTATTACGTTATTAAATAATAGAACGGGTATCTTATTTAATTTAGTTTGTAGTTTTAGGCTCATTAAAGTGAGGAACCTTCCAAGCTAAAGTTAAAATGAAATTATTGTATAATCCACAACCGGAAGTTGTTTTATTTTGACTTGTGAAGCGCAAATCCCCAAACAGCTAGCTAACTAGCTGAAAAAGCTAGTAAATCTAACAAAATTACACGACAAGAACCGCTTTCCTCCGTAGATATTGCAGATACAGCATTGGTGTATTCCGCGTGTCCGTGGGTGCTGCTGTCTGCTTCCAAGGCGCCGATCTGTGAAGTAACAGAAGTGTTGTGTTATAACGAAATATACCGGCTGGAAAAGCGAACTAAGACGGGCTAGCGGTAGCTGTTAGCCCCGAGAGGGTAGCGGAGGCGCCCGGTTTGGCGACCATTTCTGTGAGAGTGGCTCCGAGCGCCGGCTGTCAGTCGGTAGGTAAGAGACAGCGGAAATATTCTGCTCTCTTAACTTCTACGCTGTTGTCGAACGATTTTAAACGTTCGTGGGTTAAGTCTCGTAATGGTTTTCAACCACCGTTTGAAAATAAAATAAGACAAAAACTAACGCAAGATAGATTCTGTCAAGCTGAAAGTTAGCAGATCGGCTAGTCTTCTTGTTTTCCTCAGTAGTTTGTGTCAGTTAGCCGACACGTTAGCTCGTTGATTTTATTCTAACTTGGTAAAAACTGCATCGCTCCTTAAAGTGCTGTCAGAATGAAATCTGTCTGAGTTAACAGTGTTTAGAACTGGAAATATGGCTGACATGTTAGGAAGGACTGTGATCCGTGGACGCCGCGGTTTTCGTGACTCTGATTGGCTCTTTGACAGATCAATCAATCTTAGCTGTAAGCTGATTGGATGTTCATGATTTGTTGCGGTAAGCTCGATAGCTCCAGAAAAATCTACTATTGCTACTTAACTTTATATTACCAAGTTTTCTTTGTAGATTCTCATGTAAAGTGCTTCCTGATTGAAGGCAAATAGTGTTTGTAATCGTACCTTGTTGGTAGGTGCCACTACCAACAAACATTTAGGGGAATGTTTACAGTATTACAAACAGAACAGGTGTTTTTTTTTTTTTTGCATTAGTGCTTAACTCTATGACACTTTTTTAAAATTCCTGATAAAATCTGTTTTTAAAGCTGCAATATAGAGCATCATAACAAAAGTACTGCCTCACATTTGGGAAACATTTTTCCTAAAGTTTTTTTTTTAAATAATACCTTTCTAATATTTATTGCTTGATATTATCTTTATTTATTCAGGAAGGAGTGGGACTAGCGGCCTATGAGGAAACAACGTCAAAAAGGCCACGCGGGCCCAGGAGGTGAAGTAGATGTTAGGTCCAATGGAGCGATTGGTGGGAGAGGAGCCGCCCGCCAGCGATCTCCTTCCCCTTATAGCCTTAAAGCGTCTCCAACCCGAGAGACTCTTTCTTATTCTCAGGCTCAGAAAGTGGTGGAGGTGGAATTGGATGGAAGGCTCCACCGTATTTCCATCGTTGAGCCTTTGGAGGTCATTACAGAGGACGAAATGATGGCTCAGGACATCAGCGAGTGTAACAGCAACAAAGAGAACAGCGAGCAGTCATCAGGCCCCACCAGCAGTGCCCAAACAACCCGCAAACGCATCACACCAAGAGGTCGCAAGAAAGACTCCAAATGTTTCTCCGTCAGGTCAACGCAGCCCTCCAAGAACCACTGCCCTAGTTCTCGGCCACAGTCCTTAGAAAAGCTACATTCGTCACACGGTAACCATGTGACTCTCCCCGAACCCAAGTTCCGTGTCCAGGAGACATTCACACCGGTCGAAGCTCCTCCTCTACCAGCAGCATACTATCGTTATATCGAACCCTCCAGTGAGGAGCATGAAGGAACGGCAGAATACGACATGGATGAAGAAGACACTGCCTGGTTGGAGATGGTCAATGCTGGCCGAACATCCGACGGTTCCTCGGCCGTCTCACCGGACACTTTTGAGCTGCTGGTAGATCGGCTGGAGGAAGAGGCGTACCGGGAAGCCCGCAGCCGGGCGCCGTCTCAGAGCTCTATCGATGACGATGCCTTCTGCTGTGTGTGCCTGGACGATGAATGTCTCAACAGCAATGTCATTCTCTTCTGTGACTCCTGTAACCTGGCTGTGCACCAGGAGTGTTACGGGGTCCCCTACATCCCTGAGGGCCAGTGGCTGTGCCGCTGCTGTCTGCAGTCTCCTCAGAAACCAATTGACTGTGTTTTGTGTCCAAATCGAGGCGGCGCCTTTAAACAAACCAGCGACGGCCGATGGGCCCATGTGGTCTGTGCCATATGGATACCCGAGGTCTGTTTTGCCAACACTGTGTTTCTGGAGCCAGTGGAAGGAGTGGGTAATATTCCCCCAGCGCGCTGGAAGCTGACCTGCTACCTGTGCAAACAGAAAGGCCGCGGCGCATCCATCCAGTGTCACAAGGCCAACTGTTACACGGCATTTCACGTCACGTGTGCTCAGCGCGCTGGTTTGTTCATGAAGATCGAGCCGGTGAGGGAAACAAACGTCAACGGAACCACGTTCTCGGTGAAGAAGACGGCGTTCTGCGAGGCCCATTCTCCGCCGGGACAGGACGCGGGGTCAGACGAGGAGACTGAAGGACGGGTGGTGGGGAGCCGGGGGAGGGCCAGCAGAGGACAGAGCGCCTACACTGTCGGTCCAACCACGCCAAAAAAAGGCAGGAAGCCTGAAGATGATGGGAAGAGTGATAAAAAGAAAGGCAAGAAGGCTGAAGAAGCATCGCCTAAACACACAGGTTCATTACAGGTGGCAATTCCTCAGATCCCCACCAACAGGTCAGATTACATCTATATTATTTGTTTTCAGCTGAGAGTTTGAGGGTTTCGTTCACAGGATTCTGATCTCCAGCAGCTTCTGGTTGATCTAGAACAGAGTCATATTAATGTATTTCTGTTTATAATAGAACTTACAGTCCAGTTTAATTTTCAAAACCCCTTTTTTCCCTTTTATCTCGATGTCAGCACGTTTTCTTTAACTACCTGGAGAACATCCAGCTGTCAACGTTGTTTAAAAGTCTGAATTCACCGGAGAAGATCACAGTCCAGCAGCAGGAACCTGCAGTCAGCTGTTTAGTGTTTCCATCAAGGATTACACTAATATTCCACCTAAAGTGGGTTCACTTTAGATGTTCATCAAAGAAACTAATGCCTCTGACATCTGGAGAAGTTCCATCTCTTCAAACGTGGCAGCAGAGCTGTGCTGATCTTCTCCATGAAGGACGACTCGGTCTTTCCTGTGTAAATAGTGGCGACACACTCTAAGTTTAAACCGACTAGTGTTAAACGTACATGTTATAAAGCAAAGGTTTTTGTCATAACCCAGGGGTCGGCAACCTGAACCACTCAAAGAGCCGTTTGGATCAGTTTCCCACAGAAATGAAAGCACAGGGAGCCGCAACACTACGAGTGTTAGAAAAAAACTGTTTCACCGAAATATATATAGGATATACGATAGTTCATTTGGTGATACTTGTATTGATTCAAACTGCTGTCAGGATATTTATTTAAGTATTTACTTTAATTAATCATGAGCGCTATGTTTCCTTTGATCTTTAGTCCATTTTACACAACCTTGAATAGACTTTTCCGTCTGTCAAACACCCAGAGGTGTTTGATGAGTGAGATGATGGAAATAAATTCCCTTTGATGTGGACTCCTTTCTATTTTTTATCCTTTAAATCCAGTAAACGCAATAAATTCATTCATCTTCTCCTGTTTTGTCCCTTTCGGGGTCACGGGGCTGCTGGAGCCTATCCCAGCCACTTGTGGGCGAAGGCGGGGGACGTCCTGGACAGATTGCCAGTCTGTTGCAGACACAATCACACACCCAATCAGTCTCACACTCACAATTATGGACAATTTAGAGGTGCCAATTAACCTATGAAGGAGGTTAGGAGGAAGCCGGAGATCCTGGAGAAAACCCCGCGTACACGGGGAGAACATGCAAACTCCACACAGAAAGGCCCCCCAGCTGGGCCTTGAACTGGGGGCTTTCTTGCTATGAGGCAAGAGTGCTAACCACTGTACCACTGTGCAGCCCTAAACCCAGTAAAGTAAATTAATTTAATGGATGAGAACTATTTTTTATTAGGAAGCAGCTTTTAGTTTGTTGCAGGTCTGGAATCATAAGTGGTGAGTCTAAGCCCCGCCCCCGCCTCTCTACCTGTTCACACCTCTGCAGCTCCAAGTTGTTTTCTCCTGCGTCCACCCCCAGCGTGTTCTACACAGACAGCGCAACATACAGTCATCGTAGCAGATAGTTGACAGGAATGTAGGGGCGTCCTAACAAAAATTTATTTAATTTTACGCAGAAATGGGTGGTTTTAGTCTAGGAGAAAAAAAACTGGCTTTTTTGGGGGGGTCCATGTGACCTCTACGAGGTACCAGAAGAACTTTCCATCCATCCCATAACAGACTGGTCGACGCTCACGCTGCTGTCTTCCTCCTGCCCGCTTACGCTTCCCGATGGTGTTAAAGGCACCACCACAATCTAGAACATGATAGTTATTTTACAAAAACACAGAGAACCGCAGCTCAGGGAGGAAAGAGCCGCCGGTTGCCGACCCCCGTTATAACCCCTTCTGTAGAAGCTGCGATGTTCAATGTAAACATCTGATGTGCTGAAAATCCTTAAAATGTGTGTTTGCTGTTTTCTCTTGTTCAGGTTGAATAGCATATGCAAAGGAATCTTCCTCCAAAGGAAGATCCACTTCATACAGCGCTTGTATAACTATTGGCGACTGAAGCGCCAGTCAAGAAATGGCGTGCCGCTGGTCCGGCGCCTGCACTCGAACGTCCATTCCCAAAGGAATATAGAGCAGGTCAGGCCAAAATGTTAGGCTACCAGACTGTTAAAGGGCCTTTTTCATGCTTTTCTCAAGAGTAAACGAGAGATAAAATATTACGTGTTGTCAGTAATGTAAAGGGGTCCCACTATCTGACACACACCCACATTAGACCCCTCCCCTGGGGTAGCAGACACCGCCGTGCTCAGGAACCATTTGGTGGATTTAACCCCCCAATCCAACCCCTTATTACTGAGTGTCAAGCAGGGAGGCATTGGGTCCCATTTTAAAAGTCTTCGGTGTGACTCAGCCTGGGTTTGAACCCACAACCTTCCAGTTACTGGGCGGACACTCTAACCACGAGGCCACTGACAAGGCTAGGCGCTAGGTTTGTCTCAGGGAGCCCAGGGTGTGTAAATGAAAACGCCCAGTGAAGGTGAAAAGCACCATAAGGGCGTGGCCCAGGTGTTTACTCTTGGGCTGACTGCATTGGGTTACCTTTGGCAAAAGAACTAAAGAACGATTTTTTTAAATTAAGTATGAAATAATTAGGAGCTCATTTTCCTACCCAGATATAAAACGACTTGATTTCTGAGGCTCCGCCTTTCGCTCCTTGTGGGTGTCGACCATTTCACAACGTCACCCTAGCGCCGGCCTTGGCAGCGTGTCTGTGTTTCTGCCGCGAAAACAAACCACATTCAATCTTTTACAGAGATGGATAAAATGAAGGAGTTTTAGCTGATCCCCGTTTGCTCCATAGAGAAAGTGGGCGTGTATGTTAGTCTGGGGGCGGGGCTGGCAGCACAGACTCTTCCTGGAAGGGGCGGTTCCTCACTTTGTGATGTCACAATGTGAGGAACCTCTCAATTTCGTGGGTCGCGAGGAGCTGGTGCTCAGGGAGCAGGTTTTTAGAGAAACCCTCAGATAAAAATACCGCTTTGGGGTTGTTTTTCTGAGAAATTAACTTTATAAAACACTGTAAAGCTCTAAAAGCTCTAAAACTTGATTTTGCATCATCTAGGCCCTTTAATGTTTTAAAGAAAACAGGAAAAACTGATTGCTGTACAAAAAGGTTTGTGGCTCTAAAGCAAATTCTCCTCTGTAGCCTGAAGTGGACGAAAAGATTTCTGCGGCACGAGAAGCTCTGAGATACTGGCAGAAGCTGCGGCATGATCTGGAAAAGGCGCGGCTGCTGGTGGAGCTGATCCGCAAGAGAGAAAAACTCAAACGAGAGCAGGTAACACAGCGTACATGGATTCACTACAACGACCACAGTCAGCCACAGAACATAAATAATAATAAAGTAAGCTAGTTTTAGTGAGGAAAGCTGTAGCTCCTCATGTGTTCCCAGCAGGTTTTAGTATTTGGTGAAAAGCTGCTCCCCTCCTAAACGGTCGTCCTCTGTGGTCATTGCAGGTCAAAGTTCAGCAGGCAGCTCTGGAGATGCAGCTGACTCCGATGCTGATGCTGCTTCGTACAACTCTGGACCAACTTCAAGAGAAGGACACAGCCCACATTTTTGGCCAGCCAGTTTGCATAAAAGAAGTAGGATTACAAATGTAAACGTTGTCAGTCTTTGCTCGTTGCCGTTTTCCTGACGAGGTTCAGTCACATGGACCTGAGTTCAGGCGGTCTGGGCTGCATTCATCCTGGTTTTCCTCTGTTTTAACTGGCTGGCATGCTGGCTGTAGGATGCATACTGTGGCTCAGAGGTAGAGGGTTGGTGGTTCCAAATCTATGTTGTGAGGTTAAACGTGGAAGTCTTCTTAGGCCAGACCCTCTGTCCTCAGTCTGAGCTGCATAGTGTGTGTGTTTGTGTGGGAGCTAATGAAGGCTTTACAAGTGCAGTGGAAAAACACGACCCGAATGATAAAAAGTGTTCATGCAGCCTCACATTCTGAGCTGATGGAAACGGAATAAATCCGGTGGAGATGCTGAACTTCAGAGTTCATGTTTGCCTCTGCTAATCACCGTCACTGAAATCAGTGGGTTGCAGACAGTAATTTCAAAGACTTTCGGGTCAAAGGTCATCTCGGATCAGATGTTCATTAGCTGGTTTAGTTTACATATGTGATCATCTATTTTTACAGTGTTTACAGCGGGGATTTGAACTGCCATTAGACATTATTGAGCAGCTTTTAACAACATTAAATGATATTTCCTGTTTCTGGCTGCAAAAGTGATACACAACACAGCTTTCCCTCAGAGGAAAATGTGACGGCGAGACCGAACAAGAAGCACGAGCTGTTCAGACGATGCAGGTGTGAAGATGTTTGAGTTCCCGCCAGAAAGCAGAACTATGAACAGATGGACTATCATTTAATGCTATTAACTTATAAATCAGTCCTCCATTGTCATGAAAGCCCAACACACACTGATGGGGAGCAGGAAGTTTGGAATGTGTCTTGCCCAAGGACACTTTGGTACATATGAAGGTCGAACGGCAACCAAACCCGCCACCCTCTGATCGAAGGTTGACCGCTCTTGCCCTGCTCAGCACTGGAATAAAAACCTAGTTAGAAAAATGTTTTACAATATAAGTTCTTTACAAATAACATGAATTTAATTTAGCAAAAACTTGTTATGGAAAATTAATATTTTAAATTCAAAACCACAGTAAAATCATGCAGAAAAGGGTTAGCTTTTCTAAATGTATGTTGGTCTAAACATGAATCCCATAAAATGCAGCATCTTTGAGACTTTAGGAAAACTTCTGCAGCTCAAAGTCCGACTCGTTTTGAAGTTTGTTGTTGTTCCGGGGGACAAAACATCAGTGAGAGATCTCAAAAGTAGGTCAAATGGCTCGGAAATGACAACAAGAACAGGATCAACTTTGAGGCTTCAATCCTACAGAGAACAGGGACACCTGGTGGCTAACTGAAGCCACAGCAGCCTGTTCACCTGCTGGCAGCCCTCAGGGTTCAGTCGATGGGTTTGTTCGTTTCATCCTCAATGACTTTTGACAAAAGAAAACTAAGCTCTTCTTTCTTCATTTGTCTTCGTTCTCCTGAGCAGCTTTGGTCTGTTTTCAGGTTCCTGACTACCTGGAGTTTATCAGCCATCCCATGGACTTCACCACCATGCGCTCCAAGCTGGAAAACCACCTCTACTGCTCAGTGTCCGAACTGGAGGCCGACTTCAACCTCATGGTGTCCAACTGCCTCCTCTACAACGCCAGGGACACAGTCTTCCACAGGGCCGCGCTACATCTCCGGGACCTAGGGGGCGCCGTTCTGCGTCACGCTCAACGACAAGCCACAAACATCGGCCTGGACCTGGACACTGGCATGCACCTCCCAGAGTCTCCCCAGAAGAGAGACTTCTACAGCTGCACCTGGGAGGACGGTAAGACACCGACATGAGCTTTTTTTTGGACCAGATGCAACCTGAGTTTGACAGAAGTCGTCTTGTTTGGTTGAAGACTAGTTTTGATTGATTTCTTGTGGCTTGTAAATTGGACTGCTTCAGCTCTGAAGTCTCTTCAGAACAGCTGCTGAAAGTGTCCCGCTGCCTTTGGACATGTGTTTTGTGATCCTGCGGTGGGACTAATGCCTGGCTGCGCTCAGTCGACAGCTTGCTGGATCCCAAGAACAGACTCCACATGAGTGCGGACGAGCAGCTGAAGGAGCTCCTGGAGAAGCTGGACTTCGTCACCTCCATGCGGTGCAGCGGCGCCCGAACTCGCCGCATGCGCCTCCTCCGCCGTGAGATCAACAGCATTCGCTACAGGCAGGGTCAGCCCCCCCGGCACAGCCTCCTCAACGGCCATCTTAAGGAGGAGGAGGAGGACGACGACGACGATGAAGAGGACGGTGATGAAAAAGAAGCAAAGACAGAGAACGGCCGTTTGTCCTCCGACAAAGGTGAGAAAGACGCACGTTTACGACAGAATGATGTCTCCGAAGCACGAGCCTTTGACGCCACTGAGACCCGCTTGTGAACATGAGCTAATGGAAAATTGTCCTCAGGTAATTGAGCCAGGGCCCCCCCCACGCACCAACCCCAACCACCCCACTGTCTCCAGTCTAGTAAGTAGGGGCCCACAGAGTCTGGTTGGCCTCCTCTCTCCCAGTGTCTGCGCCTCCTCTCTGCATCCCTCCCATGGACTCACCACTCTCCATTGGCCCCATGCAGTCATGCCATATACCATCCCACCTCTGACCACACGCCTGACAGACGACAGCAAAGCATGATGATGACAGTCGTGACTCAGAGGACGTGTCATTCTGCCATGTTGCTGCTGTACAGTTGTGAGAGCATTATCGTTTGCTGACAGAAACGCTCCTCCATGTCTTCCCCAACTCTCCAACTTTGGGTGCCGGTTAGCTCCGACGCCCTGACGTGTGAATTCAGCGCCACCGCATTGCACCCCCGCCGCCATTTCACACTCACTCTGGCTGAAATAAAGTTTTCTGTCCTCATCTTTCAGAAGACCTCAAGTCCACGTCCCCCCCGACACTGGAACCAACAGGCCCGGCTCCTCCTCCGCGACGGGGGGATGCGCTTCTGGAGCCCCCCACCCTGCGCCCCATCACGGCGGAGCCCCCCTATTGGCCCTGCAAGCGGCCAAAGACGGACGGCGGCGTGCCGAGCGGCCCCTCCCACAGCTCTGAGGTCCAGGAACAGGCTGCGGCGCCGCGAGAACATTTGCACAGAGAAGGTCACGTGGCGTCCAACCCTCCGCCGTGTCCTCCCACCGGCGGCGTCGGACGGCGGACGTCCGTATTATTTAAGAAAGCAAAAAACGGTGCCAAGCTTTTCCGAGAAAGAGACAGGACTTTACGGCATGGAAAAGGAGCGCCGGATGAACACGACTCCTCCTCAACAACCCCGTCCACTACTCCACTGTCCACTCCAACCAAGACCCCCCAGAGGAGCCCAGGACCCCCCACCCTGTCCCAACTGTCCACACAGGACCTGTGCTCAGAGCCTGAGCTGGACAGGATTCAGACGCTGCAAACGGGTAAGAAGCTTCAGTCAAACAGCCGTCTGTCTTCCTGCTGCCGTCTGTTTGGAAAGAAGTGATAGATTTCAGGACGGACCAAGAAACACGGTCATCAGTCTGGACTTAGAAAACGCCAAATCTATTCTACACAGTAACTTTCTTACAAGTTCAGGGGAAAAACGGTTAGAGTTTAAGTGATGAAGTTCCACTTTTTAGTTTAAACCACAAATGTCACAACAAAAAAATAGAGTCAATGGAATTATTTTATACACTGAGCTTAAAGTTTGCACTTGTGAGTTCAGATCTGCGTTTGGAAGAAAATGTTTAAGGGCCAACTGTTACAAATCAATGCTAATGGAGATCAGTGACTACAGTAAATATAAGTTCTTTACTCATTCAATGAATTTAGTTTTGCTGAATTCTGTATATGGATGTACAGCCGCTGGTTGTGTTGTTTTTGCTTTTATTATTCTCGCTTTGATTTCTCTAAAGTAGGTCAGACATACAGATCCATTTTCATGGTCTGAAATGAAAAGATAATTTTTTACAAAATCCATTCCTGATTTAAAAAAAACGCTGCTGTATGAGAGCGCCGCCCTGTTGGTGAGGCTGGGCGTGGCGTCGCTCATTAAGGAGTGAGGCTGCCTCCTGTTTCCTGCTGCTGCCCACAGCACTGCAGGTTGAATCATCCGGAACACGGAGCAGCTGTTGCTGGACGTTAGACATTTATCCTCTGGATTTCTTCAGACTTTGCCCTCATTTTTGTAGAAATCGAGCTTTGTCGTTCTTTCTTGTTTCCTAAAAGAACACAAGACATTTTAAGGTTATTGTCTGATGAAGTTAAAGAATTTTTTAACTTTTTTCTCTCTCATACTTTACTCTTTAATGTTTATGATTCATAGTTGTTTTTCTTTCAGGACTAACGAACGGCTTCAATGTCCACAAAGACGATGGGTCTGACTCCGAGTCCTGTCCGGTTCTGCACAAAGAAACGTAAGTCTCTCAAACAGAACCAGTAAATCAAAGGTTAAAATATCTCCAAATATTTAGTTTGGTCCTATATTTCACTAAATCAACAACAAGGCTAGAAAAACAAAGCACCAGAAATTCGGTTAGTTTTTTATTTTATTTTGAAAATTAAGGACGTTCTCTGGTTGGTGCTTTTAGCTTTCTGTCTTTTCAAACACTTCCTGTGTGTTCTGTCATATTTTCATAAATAAAATAAAGTTGTGATTCCTGACAAATGAAAATAGTTGGAGTTGAAGACTGCTGTATGATATAATTTTCTGTCTTTTCTTCCAGCAACTCTCCCCCCAAACGAAGCCTTGGAAAACCGGCTCTTTCCAGAGTTCCTCTCTTTGAGATGCTCAATGGAGACTCTGATTACTCTGGTATTCTTTGGTTTCTGTCTTCTCTGGAGCAGCTGTCTCTGTTCCCATCAAGCGACTCCCGCATGTTTCGTCTTTCAGGCGTGGGCGACCAGACGCCGGAGCAGGACGTGGAGCTGGAGCCTCTGGAGCTGGTGTGGGCTAAATGCCGCGGTTACCCATCATACCCGGCGCTGGTAAACACCGAACGTTTCCCCTCAGCTGGAGCCGCCTGGACGCTGAGCTCACACGGCCCTGCGTTGTTTCAGATCATTGATCCAGACATGCCGCAAGAGGGCCTGCTGCACAACGGAGTTCCCATACCTGTCCCCCCCAAGGACGTCCTCCACCTGGGGGAGCAGAGACAGGAGGAAGCCAATGAAAAACTCTACCTGGTTCTGTTCTTTGACAACAAGCGGACGTGGTGAGTGCCAACGCCGTCATCGGTACCCGTTAGCGTTTAGAGAGACCTCACTCTGGTCTGTCCGGCTCTGCAGGCAGTGGCTCCCCCGGGACAAAGTGACCCCTCTGGGTGTGGACGACACGGCTGACAAGCTGCGCATTATGGAAGGTCGCAAGTCCAGCATCCGCAGGTCCGTGCAGGTGGCGTACGACCGCGCCATGATCCACCTGAGCCGCGTCAGCCACAGCCACTGCTTCGTGGCCCCCAGCTTCTTTTAACCACTGGCGTCCCACACAGCGGAGCTGTAAGTGAAGTCGCCGAACCCCCCCCCTGTTGGAATGGTATCTCCCAGTCAGGGACTTTTGAAGGTCTTGGATTCTTCTGCCAGTGTCGGAGGAATGTCTGCCTAGCGACAGATGATCACTGCCGTCTTTTTTACCCGACCTTTTCTACGTTTTCCTAAAGAACTCGTGGACATTTCAACGACGCGCTTTTGTACAGATGAAGGTGTATTATAAAATCCTTTTAATTTAACGTTGCTGTTTTAAATGCGTATTTCAATCAGCTGACAAGTGTTACGTCACGGGGGGGGGTTCTCAGAAAAACAACAATGAGCCGTTCTTTATATTTGAATCCTCCTTTTGATACAGAGAAACATAGTTTATTTATGAAAGATTTAAAAGATGAAATAAAGCTATATTGGTTAAATACAGAGATCAACGTATTTAAATGAAAAGTTTTAATAACCTGCAACAAAAATTTGATAGAAAACTGTTAAAGTCTGAACCGTCACTCGTGGTTTTATTTATTCCCACAACACATTATGATAATAACTTCTATTTTTCCTGTCAGTATTTCCTCTTTTTGGAAAATGATTTATTAAAAACTCTATGAGAACTTTTAATGTCTCTTCAGATCTGTTATTGAACAATGTAAGTAAAAGATGAACAAACAGGTTTCATCACTTTATTTGGAAAAAAAACAATAAAGGTGCTGAAAGTTTGTCTACAGGAACTAAAAATATGAAAACATGTTTTTCATCGTGGAAAAAGGTCATAGAGGTCATTCCTACGTCTGCTCTTCATCGGCGTCCGTGCTGCCCTCTAACCAAACTCAGGTGGTTGTGATGAAGAGTTCGTAGCTCCGTCAGTCGGCCTAGCAGGCAGCCGAAGCGCTGTGCCCCCCCGTGTGCGGCCCCGGCCCGGGCCCCACACAGCCGGGACAGCAGGTCCAGGATCAGCTCCTGCATCTGCTCAACGCAGCCGGCTGCGTGCAGGGATGCTCGGTCTGCAGACGCACAGGAGACGCCGCTTCAGTTCAGGTGATCGTCTAAAGGTTTCTGTGGTTCTGGTGTCTCACCTGAACACAGCAGCGCTGTGGCGGTGAGCAGCGCATACTCCGCCTCCGTCACCTGCAGCGCCGCCATGCTGCGCAGGAAACCCAGCACGGGCCTGCGGAGTTCCTCGCCGCTTCCTGTTCACACCAGGAAGTCCATCAGAAGAAAGCTTTTCCCTTTCTGGAGGAGGATTTCTGAGCTCACCTGAGGACGTCGGCGCCCTCCCCGCCATGTGGTCCGTGGCGTCTGCGTGTCTGAACCAGCCCTGTGCGGAAACGCCAAAGAGCTGCAGAGCTGACGACCAGGACAATCAGACCATGCTGTCTGTGCACGGGGTTTCTGCAGGTCAGGCTGCGTCATCTGAGCGCCGTCTGCTCACCTGGACTGGGGCTTGATGGGTTGAGGGAGAACTGCTGAGCTGACAGCAGGAACACCAGCTCCAGCCAGGAAGCGGACAGGAGGGCGTGCTGCTCCGAGAAGTCCAGGAGGTCAAACCCTGCCAACACCAGCAGAAGTATGGAGTGATATTTATGCTGCAAAATGTTCTGAGCTGCAAATGAAAACATGAAAGATTTGCTTTCAAATACATTTCTGTTTGCAACACAAATGTTTCCGTATGCGTTGTTATCTTTGATTTAGCTCTCAGCTGTTGGACAAGAAAAAACCCGGAAACTTATGAGAACAAAAGCAAAGATAGGAAAAAAGTGAGATGAGACACAACGAGATGGAAAACATTTGTGTTGCAAATGGAAATGTATTTTTTGAGAGCAAAAATAAAAATGTTGAAAGCAAAGGAAAAAGTGGAGGGAAAAAAAATATATTTGAAAGCACATATTGAATATTTGCATTTGCAACGTGGCGGCATAAATATGACATCACAGACGCCACGAACAGCAGACCTCCACCTGCATCAGGGACCCCCACCTGGCGTTGGAAGTCCTCCCCTCACCTGCTGGCAGATGTTTTTCTGGACGTCTTTAAGGCGTTATGTCAGAGTAGAGGCGCGCCTGCTGCTTCCCTCCCAGCAGGCGCGCCTCTACCGGCATTCTCTCTCACCGGGGTGGAGGGTGAAGGTACCTGGCACCGTCCTGGCAAACTGCAGCAGCTTGTGGAGTTGTGGCGACACCGCAGCAGGCATGCCTCCCCCGTCCTCTGACCACGCCCACTCAGAGACCTGCTGCAGTCACGGGGACCGTAAGGACAGCGGAGGAACTTTGTGGACGTCAAGCTTTCCGCTGACCTACCGTCCAGCCGCCGTCTCCCTGATCCCTGCAGAGGCGCTGCGCCTCCACCATCCTGTCCACCAAACACCTCTCCTCTCTGTTCAAGCTGGTGGGCGGAGCCTGGAGCAGGTGGAGGGCGGAACAGTCTGGTTTAGGTTTGGAAGGAGGTACTTCCTGTCTGATGTATTTACTGTGATTGGCATAGATGCTAAAACTCCACCTGTGTGTGCCGTGTGGGTGTGGCTTCAGTGGCCAACAGGAAGGCATCCTGTGTTTTACCTGTCCAGGTAGTCTGACGGTGGAAGTCAGGCTCCTGCTTCCTGCTCTGTCCTCCTTGATTCCCTTCCTCAGGCGCTTGGACTGGCACTGCACTTCTGTAAGGAGGCCTGCGAGGTTCAGAAATCACAGTTTCAGCTGCAGGTTGGGGTTTCCGGGTTTGTGCACGGAGGCAGACGTCCTCACACTCCGCCAGCATCCCCACCGCGCGGCACTTCCGGAGCCGGCAGTCCTGGCACTTCCTCCTCATGTACATGTCCATCTCGCAGCTGCCGCCGCTCTTGCAGCGGTAAACGGCCTTTTTGGTCACGCTGCGCCGGAAGAAACCTGTGGGGGTGGGGGTGGGCATCAGCAGCTCACCTTGGTGTGAATCCAAACAAAAGCCTACAGGTGATCTCGGGTACCTTTACACCCCTCACAGGTGAGGGCGTTGTAGTGATACCCCGACGCTTTATCCCCACAAACCACACACAGCTCATCCTGGCCCCTGCTCTTGCCCCCCATTCCCACCCGGGACCTCCGCCCGAGGGGCAGCTCCACGTTTCCACACCCCTGAGCCAGGCCCCCGCAGAGGGGCTCCGGGCCCGGCTCGCAGGGCCCCACCAGGCAGACGGGGTATGAAGGGTGGTACGATGGGTGGCAGAGCTGGGAGGAGGAGGGGGAGGAGGGTGGAGCGCTGTGAAAGGACAAGGGCAGGTTTGCAGGGTGGTGCTGCTGCTGGCTGAACGGGAGCAGCTGGAGATCCGGGTCCTGCAGCGGACAGCCAAGAGGGTCGGGCAGCAGGTCTGCAGGAGAAAAGGAGCCAGAAATCCAGATCAGTAGATGCTTTAAGAATCACCGTCGTGTGTTTTCACTGAATCCGTTTTGGATTTAAACACAAATCTGCAGCCGACAATCACAAAAATCCCCAAATCCCAGTTTCCAAAAAAGTATGAGAAATAAAAATGTTATTTTCTGAGTTGGTCTCAAATGGGAGGAAATGGAGCCAGAACATGAAAAAGAGTGAGGATGGAGAAACTGCTTCCAGTCCTAAAACCCGTTCAGTCCAGGAGGTCGGCGGGTCGGGAAGCCACAACCTTCACCGACAACAGTAGAAAACCAGAAACGATCTGTGCTGAAGACCCGTTTCTGCCAGGTTCTGGGTCATGTCTGCAGGGAAGCGGAGCAGCAGGAACCCGCCACGGCGCCGCAGACGTGGCGGGTTCCTGCTGCTCCTGCAGGACGCCGTGAGAAGCTTGTTGCAGCTGAAACAGGATGCAGCTGAGAACTTCAAAGGTGCTCGATGGTCTCGGAAGGCCGATCTTCCTGGAGAGCAGTTCAGGCCACACACCCCCCTCCCCTCCCCGAAGGAAACATGTGAAAATCCAAGCCGACTCCTGTGGGACCTGCACTGATTAAAAAGAAGGCCCACCCAGGGGGTGGGGGTCCCAGAGGCAGAGGGGGGTTGTACTTAGAAAGGCTGAGTTTTTCCTTTGAACACAGACGGCTCACAGGAGCCAGCACAGGAGGGGGCGGAGCTTGTACAACTGACCTCCACCTGAATTCCTGAATCTTCCATGTTTGCTGTCTCTGAAGGTCACCTCTGACCTTCTGGGTTGGAGCTTTCTCCTATTTTTGAAGGTAAAAATGGACAAGATGAACCTGGTGACTGAGCAGTAGCGAGCTGAACGACCCGTCAGAACCTCCTGAAGAACAGAACCGGGACATCTCCATGGAAACTACAAAAGCAGGAGGGAATCAGACGGTGGACCTCCTGAGAAGTTCCTGCTGGAGTGTCAGAGAGCTGCGAGTGGGTGAACCTCACCTGGTCAGGAACAGTTCTGGCTCCTCCCACCGAGCTTCACTCATTCCCTGACGTCGTCCTGCAGATGCTCCTCAGGATCAGAGCTTTTCTAAGTTCTTTAGCCTCTGAAGATAAAGGGATGTTTGGCTCAGACGAAGGTCACTGCAGCTTTATGATCGACTTAACTGGACGTGCATCTTCATCTGTGAGTGAGGAAGACTCTGAGAAGGTCTGCTCAGGTAGACGAAGGCTTCTCGTTTTCTGGGATTTCGATGAATCCCACTTTCATGATCTGAGGTCTGGTTGATCAGGATCGATCACTAGTTTTTATTGATGACTTTGCCTCAGCCTCT
Organism: Oryzias sinensis; assembly: GCA_037389245.1. Taxonomy (NCBI): domain Eukaryota; kingdom Metazoa; phylum Chordata; class Actinopteri; order Beloniformes; family Adrianichthyidae; genus Oryzias; species Oryzias sinensis. The sequence goes on along the minus strand of CM074492.1, from coordinate 474,368 downwards.
GCCTTTCTGTTGAATTCTTTGTTTCAGGTCCACTGATATCTATTTAGCTGTTGCCATGGTGACGGTCAAATCTGAGCTTGGCTGGCTGTTCTACTTTGATAAAGGAAACTCTGATCAGCCTGGATCGGAGTTTTCCAGGTCAGCTTTGGACTCGTCAGAGTTTTCTGACTGAAGAGAAATCTAACATTTTTAAATGATCTTTGAGGAGAATCAGACTTTAAAATTCAGGATTTTAAAATTCAAATGTGATTTCTTTAAAAAAAAAAAAAAACTATTCATCTTTAGACAGAAACCCCCTCCCCCTGGAGTTTTGTTGTCATGGTAACAAGATCCTTCATTCATCACAGTAAGGACAGAAATTCTGGTTTTTATAACAGATTTGCTGGGAAAGATCAGAAAAACCAGGATCAGAAGCAGGAATCAGCACTCAGTTTGGGATTTTTGTGGATTATCCAGCAGCAACACGGATCTCTAGTTGACTTCACAGTCTGACCCGGGTTAAAGCGACGGATGATGAAGGAGGAGCTTCCAGAACCTTTAGAGGTCCAGAACGTTCCTGGGCATGTCTGAAGGATCCGATAGACAGGAAGTGCTCTGGACTCTCCTGGAACCGTTCTGTGACGCTCAGTCCAGATGTTTCTCGTCTCCATCAGACCCCTCTGGCCGGGTGGGCGGGGCCTTCCCGGCGTGTGACAGAGCTGTTTGTAAACCATCTGAACGCTGTCTAAACACTCCTCACCCCCCAACAGCAGGGACAGTTTGTTGATGATGGGGACATTATAAATAGAGCCTGTGGAGGACGCTCTGCCTCCCACTTGCGGGGAGGCTGACCCCCCCCCCAGCAACAGCTGACCGGGGGGGGGGGGGGGGCAAAAAGAGGATGGTTTGAGCTGCAGAGACATAGTTGTTCCAAAGGACACGTTTTCAGGCTTTTCTCTTCATCATGTTTATTCTGAGGGTCACAGCTCAGGTCTTTGGGGAGCATCACCCCCCCCCCCCCCCCCCCCACAGGGAAGATCTGTCCATCAGCCCCCCAGGGAACCCTCAGTGAGAGCTCCAGGAACTTTTCAGTAGTTTAGCTTTCTCTTGGTTGGTGCTGACGGGTCCGGTCAACAGCTGTCTCTCAGAACTGGGTGGTCTTCTTCCTCGAATCGGTGAAGTTCTGGTTCTTCCAGGATGTGGTCCTGAAGCCGAGTCTTCAGGGTCAGCGGTGAACGTTCCAACGTGAAGTCCAGATGTCAAGACTCAACTTCAGGTTGACTTCAAAGGTTTTTTGTTCGGTTTTTACTGACAGTGTCTGTTGAGTTCAAGAACCAAGGCAGAAAAGCCCAAAAGGTTCAAAAGGAAATCTCACTTACGAGAAGACAAAGACGCCAAACGAACAAGCCTGAAGATCTGACAGACGACCCCCCCCCCCCAGAACGAAGCTCTGGGGGGGTCTGTGAGGCAGAGGAGAAGCGGCTGAGGACTCACCGTAGTACTGCAGATGCTCCGTGGAGCAGAAGCCCTCAGAGCTGGAGAGGACTCCTCCGGCCGAGAAGCTCATCTCGGGTTCGCTCCACTCTCTCATCTGGACCGAGAAGCCTCCTGGGGGGGGGGTGAGCGTCTCCCGCCTCCCGAACAAACAGGATCCGTGCAGACGTGAAGGACGAGGAAGACCAGGAGACGCTCCTCAGGTCTCTGACGTTCCTCACAGCTTTCAGAGAAGTGAGGAAGAGGAGCGCAGCTGAAGCTCTGGAGTGCTGGAGGAGGACCTAAGAGTCCCGGGGGGGGGGGTTCCTAAAAGGAAAGTCTGGACGCTCATGGAGACAAGCTGGGACTGGGGCCCCAACGGCTGGTGGAGCTTCTGCAGTTCGTCCTGGAGGTCTGTTGACTCTGCCTTCTGTTTGAGCTGCAGATAATATTGACCAGCATTTGGATTTAAAGGGTGGGTGAGGCTCCGCCCCCTCCAAAGACAGCTAATGGAGCAAAGGGAGTCGAGGCCCCAGCAGCCCAAAGAAGACGGAGGAGTGACCCAGACGCCAGCCCGTAAATCTGTGAGCAGCGGCGGCTGACGGGTAGCGTGCTCATGAGGATTGATGGTGTCCTCCCACTCTCCCATCATCCCTTTCACCGGCTCATTGTGGGAACCAGGACTGAGCAGCGGATGGCAGAAGGTCAGAGGGAGAGCCATGACTCTCACTCCCGCTGGACCTCCACTGGTACAGGCGTGACCCGTCTCACAGTGAAGGAATGCAGCCGGTTCTCTCCAGAACGGGTCAGCAGGGATCATCTGTGTGTGTGGAGGACCACCACCCACATGAGAACATGCGTGTGTGGAGGACCACCACCCACACGGGAACATGCGTGTGTGGAGGACCACCACCCACACGGGAACATGCGTGTGTGGAGGACCACCACCCAAACCCACATCTGCAGAAAACGTCTGAATGAAGGATGCATGGTAGGAAGAAGACACGTGAAGGAAATGGGGAAATTTTTGTTAAATGTTTTTACAAAACAACACAATGACATCATTTTATTGTTTTCTTAATGACAAACAGCCAATATCTGTACAAAGACACCTGTCCACATCAGACTGCAACCTGTCCTCCAAGACCAAAGAGCTGTCTGAGGACACCAGTGACTGTAGACCTGAACCAGACTGGGATGAACCCATCTACTATAAACAGCAGTTTGGAGAGAAGAGATCCACTGTTGGAGGAGCAGGGACAACCTCCCTCCACCTGCATCTGCATGTTAGAGCCCAGAACTACACGGGGGGGGGGGGGAACTGGTCCTGAAGAGAGCTGGAACCTCAGAAACAAAGGCCGCTACGGGAACTCACAACTAACGGACCCAAATCCTGCAGAGCTCCACAGGTTCATCCTGCCTGAACCAGAACACGTCCAGGACCGTCTACAGTTCTGCACAGACCATGGATGATCCAGGTGAGAAAGTCATGAGGTCAGATGAGACCAAGATGGAACTCTTGGATATAAACGCCAGTCCCCGTGTTTGGAGGATGAAGACCCCCAGACCCACTGTGAAGCATGGGGGTGGAAGCATCATGATTTGGGGCTGATTTTACAAAGAGGACAGGTTGACTGATCTGATTCTGAGTGAAAACCTCCCTCCATCAGTGAGAGCATAGAAGACTAAACATCTTTAAGCAATGACGGCAAACGCATCGCCATGGCAACCAAGAAGTGGTCAAGAAAAAAAGCATGTCAAGGTACGGGGGTGTTTTTGACCCGTTTCTGGTCCTCAATCCAGCAGAGATGCTCTGGAGGGAGTCTGAAAACATCCCAGCTCTGGAGAAGATCTGCATGAAGAATGGACCAAACCTGCTGCAGACCTGCAGGTGACCTTTGACCTCTGTCACTGCAAGCAGGCTCACGTTACGTTCAGGTGAGCGTTTGCTTTTGACTGAATACTTGTTTTCTGCTCTGCTGTAATAATAGAATCTTTGAGAATTGGGCAATGATGATGGCGGGACAGTGGTGGAGCGGTCAACCTCTGATCTGAAGGTTGCTGGTCCAGTTCCCACCTTGCCCCCCCAGGTATCAAAGAGTCTCAGGGAACGACCCCACATTGCTGCTGGTGGTTGCGGGTCGGCGCTGTGGAGCCACCGCCAGCGTTTTGGGCCAAAGTGGGGGGTGGGGGTGATGATGTTCCAATTCGCTCCGGTTCCCGGGTTCCTTGTTCCGTCTCTCAGTTGTTTCTGTGATGAGCATTACGACCAGAACCTGCAGAACCTGTGACCCGTTTCTTATTTCTAGAAAACTCACTGCTGATGGTACGTTTGGCTTTTCTCACAGGCTCAGATGAAACCGTCGGTCTGCACTCGTCCGTCTGTCCATCCCATAATCGTGTCCGCCTTACTCTGGGGTGGTGCTGGGATTTCTCCGCACCCTGCAGAGCTCCAAAGCTTTGACCCCCTCATCTCAACCAAAACTAAAACGTTCATCACATCCTGCGACAGCGAGCTCTAACTTCATCGTCATGGAGGACTCGGGTTTGTCTTCCAGCTGGTGATCATTTGTTGGATGTTTATTCTCTTTTAATCTGCCTGTTACACCACCACAGCTGGAAGTAATGCATTACAAAAGTAATCTATTACAGTAACATTACAAAAGTAATCTATTACAGTAACATCTCACCTTTTGCAGCAACTTCAGTGTTTCCTCTCTTCTGCTGCTCATCTTTAACAGTCTCCAGATCCTGAGGAACCGTTTAGGTGTTCCACAAATACAAAGACTCAATGAAAAGGGATTACTATTAGACAGGAAGTAATCCGTAATCTCAGGAAGTAATGCTGTGAATTTTAGGAAAGCAGTGAAGTTTGATGGGTTTCTTTCCATGGAGATGAAATGTTCTGTTGGCTCAGAGGAGCTTCACACCGCCGATGAACCGTCATACTAACCCTCTCTGACATGCGACCAGCAAAAGGACAACAGGAAGTGAGCACGGAAAGGATGGCGGTCTCGTCTGAGCGCGTGCAAATGTCACCATGGATCTTCTGGACGTTTCCCTCACTGTGGGGGCTCACCACATGGGAGACAGGCGGCGGGGAGAGGAACAGCCGAACTCCAAAAACTGCTGACAGCTCAGCAGAAGCGATTCCTGTGAACGTGCGCTGAGGTCGTCATGGAAACGTGGTTCCTGACACGAGCGCTGAACGAGGGTGGCTGGTTTCAGCCCTCAGCTCATTCGCCCTGAGCCCCTCAGAGGTTCAGCACTTCATAAATCCAGGGAGGACCCCCTCCTGCCTGTGATCAGCTCATGTTCCTATCTGGTAGCAGAAGCTCTGGATTCTTTTTCCTCTCACAGGAAGCATGTCTGCTGCAGCTGCAGGGGCTTTTATTTTGAAGGTTTGTAGCATGGGAGGTTTGTTCCTCACATCCTCTATGGGAGCTGAACCCCCCCCTCCCCAAACACACAAAGTGGGCCCGCTTTGTCATGTTGACTGCAAACACATCGAAAACACGCCGCCGCATGGCGCCTGTGTGCCCCCCCCCCTGCCCCCGAGCATCTCATTAGGAAATTCCCAGCATGCCGTGTTTATAAACAGCCTCCAGACCGTCCCGGTGATGGATCGTCCCGCTAACTCCTCGATCTCTCTGCCACTGTTTCACAACAGCAAGCCCCCCCCAAACACACACACACAGGGTGTTCTCTGTCTAATGAGGAGGGAAATGTGTGTTTCCTGTATGGGGGGGGGGGGGGGCGTGAAGGAGGTGGGGGCCATGAGAGGCCAAAGATGCTGTGCTAATGAAGAAAAACGGCTGTCAGGGCCCCCCAGGAGCAGGTCAAAGAGGAGGTTCATGTCGGGGGGGGGTCATGGGGGCAGACCCCGACCTCTGCAGGACTGAGGAAGAGCTCCTCTTCATCACAGGAACAACAGAAACAGCAGAAGAGAGAGGCGAGGAGGCGGAGTCAGGTCTTTAATCTTTACAGGAAACTGAAAACCGTCCAACTCCTCTGAAAGTCTTTAGTGCTTTTGTGCAAACGGAGTACAACCGTGACCTTCGGAACCAGAACACTCATGAAGGAAAATGAGATCCACCCTTTTGGGATTCTGGCTGGACCCCCGCATGAAGCCAAACATCAGAACCCGCAGAACCCGGGTCTGACGGCACCAACGGCTCCATCAGAGGAGCTTCCAGCTCAGAAACTGCTGGGCCCTTCATGAAGGACAGAAACCCAAACGGCTGGAGGCGGGGGGACGGGACGGGGGGCAGATTTAGGATCTGCTGTAAACAAACAGGATCAGGATTCACCTTCATGAAAACACTCAGATCAGACTTTAGGATGAGGAGAGTCTGAACTCCAGTCCGTCCAGCTTTAGCTCCCGATCAGCGGCGCCGACTCCTCCTGGTGGAGGCTCGAGTTCTGGTCCGGAGGGTTCCGATAAATCAGGAACTGTATGGATATCTGAACCCCAAAGTTTAGGAAAGCCGGGACAGCAGGTTCATCTGTCTGCTGGCGCCTCAGAAGGAGGAGCCCCCACCCCCCCAGCAGCTCTGAAGGATACGATGAGGTCCAGGCTGAGGGTTCCCAGGCTGCCGATGAGCCAGGGCAGGTGGTGGACCAGGTAGCTCCTCTCCCCCTGACTCTGGTCCGGGTTCTTCAGCAGCACGCTGAGTCCGTACGTGGCGTTTCCCAGGATGACCAGAGCGAAGAGGAAGTAGGACACGCCCTCCGTGGACTTCCTCCTGAACTGTGAGGAGCAGACGGCGGGGATGTAAAAGACACGGAGCGTCGTTGATGGTTTCTGAATGAAAACCAGCGTTGAGTCACGCCGGCATGTTTCAATTCTCCAGGTGACATTTGACCCCCAAACCCTCAACTCTGGTGGAAAACATGAGCTTCGGTTGAAAAACCTGAAAAATGATCCGTTTCAGTATTTTTTTCCTCCTTTAGTTGGTTGACATGAAAATGTTGGATCTTACAAACTTTAGGCTTTCGTGGTTAAAGACAAACCGATCAATCATCTATTGATGAATTTATCTAAAAGCCTCTTTTTTTAACTAACAATGATCATAAAATAGATGTTCTCATGCAGCTTCCCAAGAGAGCAGGAGGCCACGCCCCCTCCCACGCCCCCTCCCACTCACATTGGTGTACATCTGTGGGAGTCTGGAGCAGAGGTAGAGGACGGAGGACAGCGACCCGATGGAGAAACCCACGATCTCCTTAGTGGTGAAAGTCTGCCAGAGGAAAAGCGAAACATGTCAACAAACCGAGGCGGCTCCTCCCCCTCAGACCTGCAGGAGGCGGCCGGTTGGCTCACGGCGATGGCGCCCGCGTCGGCCGTCGATAGCAGCGAGCGACTTCTGAACCCGGAAGGACTCATCTCCGGCTGGGGGCTCAGTCCAGGAAGACGGGTGAGGCTGGCAGAGAGGCCCAGGATGCAGGACACGCCCACCGCGTTCAAAGCCGTCCTACCTGAGGACACAGCAAGGTCCAGCGTCAAACCGAAACGTTCGATTCCGCCCAGGACGTCTTTCTGAGCCGGAGGCAGCCGCTGAAACCTTGTTCCTTCAGAAACACTGTGGTTTTCAGTGACGTTCACACCGCGCTCAGAGACGCACGTTCAAGCGACCAACGGAAAGCCCACGTGAACGCGTACATGCGCGTTTGAGGCCGCCACGTTCAACACTCTCAGGGTCACGTGTCGCTGCGCAGGTTTCTACAAAACGCACGGCCATTGAGCAGGTGTAGAATCCAGTCTGGACTTTGACCAATCAGGGACCCTGTGCCCGTCCCCGGCCCGGATAAAACACAGGATTGTGTCCGGAAGGGCATCAGGCGTAAAAATGTCTGCCAAACCGCATGAGCGACTCGTAGTGTGAACATTACTTTCTCCTCCATGATCAATTTTCACATGGCTGGCACTTCTATGAATTCAAAAGGACGCCACCCATACGTCAGGACCGCATCCGAGTCCCTGATGGTCAAAGTTCACCCCTGGTCTAACTTTAAGGCGCGTTCAATGGCCGCTCGTTTTGGCCGCAGAGCCTGAAAATGATTGTAAAAACGTGCAAACACGTGAGTTTTGAACGCAGAAGCACATTGAAGCGTGTTTACGAAGAGTTTTCCTAGAAAGTGGTCGCTTGATGAGGACGGTGCAAACCTAGTTTAAAGGTTACGAGGTCACCGCGGCGAGAAACCTGAAGGCCTTTAAAGTGATTTTCTGGTGGAGCGGGCCAAAAGGTCCCGTCTGGACTAACGGACTCACCTGCTGCTCTGCGGTTCCTCAGCTTGTAGTAGGTGTACATGGTGAGCATCAGCAGGTCCGCCAGAACGTAGTAAACAGCTGTGTAGGTCTGAACCAGAAGGACCAACAAGACCAGACGGATCAACCAGGACCACGGCTCCTCAGAGAACATTCACAACCATCTTCATCTGGATTCATTCAAATTTTAGGAGTTTTCTTTTACTCTCAACACTTTGCAGCTCAAAGGGGAGCATTCCTAAATCCTAACAGAACGGCAGGAAGACCCTCGTCCTCTGCTCAGTCGGTCACCTGAAGGGGAAGCTGGTCTGCCAGAAACGAGCCCACCAGGTTGCAGGAGTCTCCTGCCAGCCAGAGCAGCAGAAACCACACGGACAGCGCGCTGTCCATGTTCCCCTTCTTCCAGGAGTTCCAGTACTGCCTGCAGAGGGAGGAGGACAGACATGGGCCCCTGACGGCTCCTCAAGCGGCCCCTGGACGCGACACTTACGGGAGGGAGGACACCATGAAGCAGACGATGGACAGCAGCCCCAGGTAGACGCTGGCCATGTCCCGCCCATCCTGGGCACACTCCCCGAGCCCGTCCCAAACCCATTTGGTTCCATTGGGACACAAGGAGGTGAAGTTTCCCCCGGAGGCCCACCCCAGGGTCCCACGAGCCAGGACCCCGTCTGTGGCCATGTTCCGCTGGAGGAGACGGTCCTGAGGAGCAGATCAGTTACAGACCTGAGGACGCAGAGCATCAGGTCCCGATCCACAGAGCGGAGGTCTTCTGATCACGTGATCACTTCAAAATACCTACACAGAGAAGAGGAATAAACACAGAAATGCACGTCAGCTGGAAACAGAAAGACACTTTCGATGGGAAATATATTATGTGGCGAATTTATGACGTAAAGAAAGAATGGCTCCAACAACGATGTTTGCAAAGATTCCTACGTCCAAACAAACAAACATCACGTTTCTTTCCGTATTTTTGTTTCGGCAGTTAGAGTTTTACAAAAAGTCAAATTAAAGCTTAGAAACAAACAAAGACAGGTGAACAGCAGCTGTTAGTGGCGCGAGCGCAGACGAAGAGCCTCACCGACAATTCCCGCGTTTTTTAAGGAGACGTTTGTAAGGAAATGTCTCCAAATTTAACAAAAAAAGAAAGAAAGAAAAAGTACTTTGGCCTTTCTTACCTGAAAGTCGCCGAGAAAACGACGGAATCTGCCGTGAACCTGACGGAGGAAAGAGCCCGGAGCTGCTGAGAGCTGATTGGTCGATCCTCTGACACGTGACGAGACTCATGTGACAGTCCTTTAAAACAAACGGGACCTTCAAAATAAGAGCGTTCTGCCATTTAAAAATCGCATTTTCTTTAATGTTTTAGAACAAAATGAATCGCCTTTATAATTTTTAAATGTTTTTGTTGTCATTAAACATTTGAATCAGGTCAAACTGGAATTATTAAAGTTTTGCAGTGGAAGCGCTTTCGTGGAACAAATCCTTTCACACCCACGCTTCACATTTCAAGAGGCTTCGCTAAACTCGCCTTCGTCTGTAAAACAACTGTGATCAGTTCTGAGAAACAGTCGCTGAGATTCCTCAAACGTTCAGTTCACAGACGCTAAACGGCTCAAGGTTACCTGGAGCCAAACGTCCGTCAGTTCCTGTGAAGTTTGCAGACATTTGGACACAAATGCACTAAAACCGAGCAGAACCAGAGGAGCGGCAGAGACAAAGTCCAGGAAGGATTTCAGCATTTTCTTCAAAAGATCTTCAGGTCAGCAGAAAAGCAGCTGACTCATCATGCTGATGTCAGCGAAAACAACAAAAACCCCAAAGTTTGTGTCAGCCCAGCAGAATGAGAGCTCCCTTCAGCAGGCGGTCCGGATGTGACGGTTCTACGGCTGAAGGGAACCGGGCCGGCCTTCACGGTGCATCTTCAGCTCCTCTGGATCCACCAAAGACGGGAACAGGATGCTGACATCTGAACCGACTGCGATATATCTCAACAAGTTTTATTGACGACGCACTAAAACATCCATAGCGTAGAATATCTTCAGAGGGTCCGTCTCTTATTTACAGAACATCTCCACAGTCATCTCAAAGCGTATGATACAGCAAACAGAACACGGGATTGAGGGAAAGAATCACATGAATCTACAAAGGGATAAGAAAAACAACCCAAAGTCCACTACTGCAAAACCAGTCCAGCTTCATCGTCTGTACAATGTTGGAGATGGGAGTTCTTCCAAAGGCAACCGTAGGATGAACCGCTGTTTGTGAGGAGCTCTCCTCCTTCTCCTGAAGAAACGGGAGTGAGGGAGGCGGGAAGACGGTCTTCACTCCTGCTTCAGTCACTATTTGATGTGGACCACCTTCTCGTCCGTTTTCAACCGCTTGCGTCGGGGCTGTATGAAGTCGTCCTCCGAGTCCTCCGTCTCCTCCTCCCGCTCCTTCTCATCCGGGGGCTCGGCTTCTGGAGTTTCGGGGAAGTTCTGGCCCGGGAACATCTCCTGCAGCTTCTCCTCAAAGTACAGACCCACCGCCTTCCCGGAAATGGCCATCTCCGACCCGGCCTGCCGGAGGAGGAAGAGGAGGGAGGAGAAAGTGGGAGCGGTGAAGGAGGAGGGAGAAGGTTTGAGAGCACCAGTGAGTGGGTTTGGAGAGGAAGGGTGAGGAGGAGGAGGAGGAGAACGAGGAGACAAATTAAACCTGGTTAAAAGTCTTGCGGGGAGGCGGCCCCACCTCAACCTTGCTGAGCAGAGCAGGAATATTCTGCCTTCCTGTCCCACTGCGGCTCCATGACGTTTTTCCACCATCAGACCTTCATCCATCTGCAGCATTTTCATTTTCTCTCCTTCTGTTCCAACATAAAACTTTAAAAAGGTTTTTAGCTTTAGCGCCCAAAAGATGCGGCTGAAGTTCCTTCATCTGAGGAAGAAGTGGGCGGAGTCACACAACTGAACTAAGATGACAAAGAGCAGAGCGCCTTCGTTTCTCTGGAATGATGGGAAAATACAGGAACCAGATGTGTTCAAACAGAAAGAAAGGCTCAACTGAAGTGCAGAAGAACCAGGAGGCTACTGCACATGCTCAGTGTCACCACTGATCGGGACGACACCCAATAATAATCAGTGCATCAGATCAAATCAATCCTTAGGTAAAAGATGGAAAATAAACTATTTTGATACAAACCAAATGCTTTAATTATTTTTAGAATGCATCTTTTCTTTGTGTAAATTTCCCTTTGAATCATGAATTAGATGGATTTGGATCATATTTGCTGGTTTCATAACCTCACATGAATGAATCTGATTGGTTCGTGGTTTTGGCAGAACCAGCGATTTGGAGGGGTTGGAATCAAACTAACGGGATCAAAAACGGATCCCGCGTCCTCAAACGGGTCAAACGGACCCTGAAAGGACGACGATTAATTCACGGCATCCCCTACCGACCCCCCCCCAGCACAGTTTGAAGTGGAAAAACCTTTCTAGGAGCCTCAGTGGGAGGAAACAGGTACCTGAGCTTACCTGTGGATTAATCTCTTTCTCCTCATCATAAACCTGGATTATTCGAGACATCTAAAGGGGGCAACGACATTACATCAAAGACCGTGAAGCAGCGAGGAAGAAAAGCAGGTTAGATCATCACAGGAGGGACGTCTGTCTCTGCAGGGGGGGCTGCAGGACAGGCTGAGGACACCAAACCAGCAGCATTAACAGCAGGATCAAACCCACAACGGGGGGGGGGGATTCGTCTGTTCGGATGCTTTCTCCCCAGCAATGCTTGAAATCATGTTCAGAGAACCACCAGCAAAGTTCTGAACATGAAACGGTGCTGCTGGACTTTTATTTTGAAAGTCTTTCTCAGGAAATATTAGACTTTTATAGACATTTTCAACGTCTATGAGGCTAGTTATTGAAATTAAATCAACTTTTTTTCCATCTGTTGACCTTTTCCCTTTTATTTTACAGAAGTTCTGTTATTTTAGGTACCGGGTCGAGCTCCAGAAGTTCTTGAGATCTACAGCACACGGTCCCAGGGCCTGTCGCGGTTTGCCCTTCTTCGGAAAGGTATCTGGTGAAATAAAGGGGAATTGATCCTCATACCTCTTCCACAGAAAGCCCCCACCCTACAGACAACAGGAAATGCCAGCTCAGGCCCCGAAGCGGTTTGGCTGCTGGTTCTCCTCCCACCCGCGGTCCAGGCTCTACCGGGCCCCTGAGGCTGTTCCTCCGGTCCTCCTCCACAGAGAAAGGAGAAGCTCCGCCCCATCAGCTGAGCCGCAGCTTCAGTTTGTGTTTTCTAGCCTCGCCACGGTCTGCTGGATGTTTCTCTTTACGGCTTAGCATGACGCGGCGACAGCATCCTGACTCGGCACAAAGCAGCTTCTCGGAGTGCTGCCGCTTGTTTTTCATCGTCACAGAGTTTTAAATCAAGATGAACCGACCGTTTCACACGCGTTAGTGCGTTACAGACGCCACCGCCGGTTCCTGTAAACGTCAGTTTGTTCATAAAACATCAAGCTGACGACCAACAGCTCAGCCCAGACCCTTCCGGTTCAAACAGATTATGTTACCGGATGAAAGGGACGTTCTAGAGCAAACGCTGACGGTGGAGAGAAAAACAATTTAGAAAACACACTCCAACAATTTGACACCAAAGGCGCTGCATGAAAAAAGGAAGGAATGAAACCCACAGCAGCAGCTTTCCCACAAAACTCCAGCGGTTTAAGAATAAACACTTCAATTCTTTAGTTAGAATCTCTACCTCTGGATCATCTGGAGATTTGGGTCAGATCTTTGCTTTTCTTTGGTTAATAATCTTGTTTGTTGAGCCGCTGCTCCACAAACCAGTAGGAAGACGCCGAGTCCATCTGCCTGACGGCCGTGTCTGCTTTTCCTCATGATTTAGTGCCACATGTGGCCAGTGGACTGTTTTTGGCCTGTTTCCAGACATGCTAACGTTTAAACGGGTTCTGTTTGGTATCAGCGTGGTCTAGTTAAGATGAGGTCTCCAATTCTTTGACGCGTCAAACAGAAAATTCAAATAGGAAACAACATCACATTGAATCAGAAACGGACGAATCAAACATGTTCTGGTGCAGAGGCACGGCAACCGCTCCCTCCAGTAGGGATGAGTAGGGATGGGTACCCAGACTCATAACCTGGTTGGTACTGAAGTACACTGAACTACCGGTACAGACGTACCCGTAATGATGTGTACAAAACTACCGGTACTGACGTGTACAGAACTACTGGCACAGACGTGTACGGAACTACCGGCACAGACGTGTACGGAACTACTGGTACAGACGTGTACGGAACTACTGGCACAGACGTGTACGGAACTACTGGTACAGACGTGTACGGAACTACCGGTACAGACGTGTACGGAACTACCGGTACAGACGTGTACGGAACTACCGGTACAGAGGTATAACGGAACTACCGGTACAGACGTATAAGGGAACTACCGGTACAGACATATAAGGGAACTACCGGTAATGACGTGTACAGAACTACTGGCACAGACGTGTACGGAACTACTGGCACAGACGTATACATAACTACCGGTACTGACGTGTACAGAACTACCAGTACAGACGTGTACAGAACTACCGGTACTGACGTGTACAGAACTACCAGTACAGACGTGTACTGAACTACCGGTACAGCCGTGTACAAAACTACCGGTACTGACGTGTACAGAACTACCGGTACTGACGTGTACAGAACTACCGGTACAGACGTATAACGGAACTACCGGTACTGACATATAAGGGAACTACCGGTACAGACGTATAAGGGAACTACCGGAAAAGACATATAAGGGAACTACCGGCACAGACGTGTACGGAACTACCGGTACTGACGTGTACAGAACTACCGGTAATGACGTGTACAGAACTACCGGTCATGATGTGTACAGAACCACCGGTACAGACGTTTAACGGAACTACCGGTACAGACGTGTACTGAACTACCGGTACTGACGTATAACGGAACTACCGGTACAGACGTGTCTGGAACTATTGGTACAAACGCAGATGTTGGTGCTTCATTTCAGCGAATCATTTTCAAAACATTGTTTTGTTTTTTCCCCAATTCATTTTTGAAGCACAGTTTCGAGCACCAGTTAGAGACTTGAACCGTCTCAAAAGTACCAGTCCAGCACCGGCTAAGATCCACATGGTACCCATCCCTAGCAGTTGGGCGGTTAACGAGGTCATGGCGATGCTGCCTCTTGAAATCCTGTGTTAGAACATGCATGAAGCTAGAGGGCAGCTTCAGATGCATCAGTAGGAGCAGGTAGAGAAGAAGACCTTCATTCCACGGAGGACGGGTTCATTCATGGTCTGCTGTTAGCATGCTCTCAGGAGGAAAAGCATTCCCTGAAAACTCATGCTGCTCACCTCATTGTACTCCGCACAGTTTTTGAAGATAAGGCGCATGTCCGACACAAACTCCTGGACAGATTTGTAGTACTGGGAGCTCCGTAACTGCAGCTTCTTCTTCACCTTCTTCAGGTCCATGGGCTGCTTAATGATCTTGTAGTAGTTGGGAACCTAAGTTGAAACAAGCAGGTAAGAGACGGTCTGTTTTTTTACAGCAAAACCACAAAGAGAAACAGATGTTTAGGTTTGAGAAAGAGCTAAATAAAGAACAATTCTGGACGACATTTAATGTTTGAATGTGAAGAAAAGCTGAGACGTTCTTTATCCGTCTTCTGGGTTTGTGCTTAGCATATGCAATGGCATGAACTAAAATTGGCAAATAAAGGCCTGAAAAAGCCATTTAAGCAGCAGCCTGGACTTTACAGGGAGGAGCGGCAGAACTTACAGAGCTGGGAACGGGTTCCCTGAAGCCCATGCTGAGCTCATGACAGAAGATGTACAGCAGGACGCGCTCACATCTCTGCAGAACGACAGAACAGATGTTTCAAAGGCTGCAATATTCCAGAGGAGTTTCTTCCGGGAGGCGTGGACTCACCCGTTGGTCTTCGGGGTTCAGGCTCTGCTCCCCTTTGATTCTTTTGTTGTCGTCACAGTACTCGATTTCAGGGACGCTCAGACTCCGGCAGAAAGTGCAGAGAAAGTCCCCCCTGCAACACAGAACGCAGTGAGGAGGCTGGAGGCATCTGGGTGTGAGCCGCCGGGCGTGGACACAGAGGGGAGGGGCTTACTTGGGGAAGATTTTGATGGTGGGGACGTGGCATTTCATGTGAAAGACTTTGGGGCAGTTGTCACAGCAGAGGAGGTCGCCCCCGTTGATGCAGACGGCGCACCAGTCTTCGTTGGGGTCGTCCTCTCTGCCTCCATGGTTCCCCTCAGATGCTCCGCCCCTGCTGGGCTCCGCCTCCTTGCCTGCGTTCCCGTTGGTGAGCAGAAGCTTGGGCTTGCTGTGGCTGCGGTCCGTGGAGGTAGACGTGGTTGCGGTGGAGGTGGCGCCGATGCCGTTCAACTCAGAGCACGGTGTCTCCGTCTCTGGCTCGGTTTTGATCCGCTCCCCGAGTCCCCTGGAACCGTCCGGGCCCGTGGATGCGGCCCCCCGCGGGCTGCTCTCTGGACTGCTCATCTGCAGGGACAGTCGGACACACCTGCGTTACGGCTGAAGCTCACCTGGAAGGCGTCATACGTGATGTCATTCTCAGAAACGACGGTACCATGCAGGCACTCCTGCCAGCGTCTTTGCCCCGCTCCGTCTTCAGAGAGGACGCCGTGCAGCTGGAACTGTCCTCTGAACATGGCTCCTTCTTCACTCTGACCGGGTCTGCAGTGGCTCCGCCTCCAGGTCCCATCCGTCCCGCAGAACTACAGCTAAAACAAAGAAGGGTTTGTAAAATCTCATTCCACTCCTGGACGTTTCTATGTTCACAACCAGAGGAGCATCTTTGGCCGATGCCGTTGTCTTCATTGGTCGCCGTCGTTTTTGGTTTTATACATCGTCTTAAAAACATTTCAGGAGGTCCTGATAGTTGTAATGGCTTGGCTCACGTCTGTCCTGCAGCTTCAGTGGTCAAATGTTTTCGTTTCTGCTCATCCAACCACCAGCGCTTTGAAAATTTATCAAGGTTGCTCCTTTGTCCGTTCTAGGAGTCTGAACAGGAACCAAAATCCAACCAAAGGTTTCAGTTAACCAACAACGCCTCTGCTTTGTTAATTAATGTCTTTCCCATGACCGCAGATTCAGAAATGTCCCATGTATCCCATAATAAGCTGTAAATACTGCATCACGAGGGAGAAAATTGTGCAAAACCCCAATTTGTTTATTTTTTTAAAGAACTCAATAAGATGTAATGAGCGTTGGCTAAAACCATGGTAAGGCTGTTGTCATGGTAACAGCTGCATGCCGTACCTGCCCCTGCTTCCTGTGCTGGATGTGCTGGAGGGCCGTGCGGGCGTGTGAGCGTTGGACACACCTGCAGGCAGAAGTGCAGCAGGTCATGCAGCTGCTCACCTCAGCAAAGCTCACAAAGCTGCCTCAACGTACCCGAGGACCCGGGAGACAGAGTGGGTAACCCTGGAGACGTGTTCAGGTCGGCGGCGCCCAGGTGAAGCTGCGTGCTCGCCGTGATGTAACGAGACAGGATGTGTCCAAGGTTACTGGAACCTGCGTCTTCCAGCTGCAAATGTCAGAGGAAGATCATGAAGATTTAGCAAAGCTGCCAGAGAAGGTTAGGAAGCTGTGAGGAGGAGAAGGGTCTCTGTGCTTCATCAGGACATGACAAAAGCGTCCGACGCCTCCCTTCCCTCTCTTCAGAGCATCGTGCACACGCTCCAGAGTGGTGCAGACCTGAATCGGTGGGATCTCTGGAAGGCAGGGAAGGTTCTCGGGGTTGGTGACGGAGGGGATCAGCTCGATGGGGCCGATGACCGGGCTGGCGGGTCCGCGGTGAGCGTGGGCTCCTGCCATGCTGGCACTGGTGGGACTGGTGGGGTTGGCGTTATGCAAAGATGCGACCGGGAAGGGACCAGCATGTCCCGGGTTGGAATGCTGCGCGTGAAAGAGAGGATGGAGAGAAAGTATGAGGAGCGTCACGTTTTCCTCTGAACACACGACGACGAAATGGAGGCGCAGGAAAAAGATTGATGATCATGCAGGTGAGCGAGCGCACATGCTACACAACAAACACGAATGACAAGAAAGGAAAGGTGCCAAACCCCTGATTGAAGTAAGAAACGAAACCTTTGGTGGCTCATCTCAGATTCTACAGACATCTGGACACAAGAAAAGGATGTCATGGAGGTTTCACTGTCCTCGTCCCACATTTAGAAAACCTCTATCATGCTGTGTCTGGAGGAAACTGTCGGAGCTGCAGTGAAAGCAGCAGCTGATGTTTGAAATGTAGCAGGTCTGCTTTCTGCGGTGGGTCTGTCATGTACCAGCACCAACTGTTCAGGCTCCGAGGCTGAGTGCAAGAGGGGGAATTCACTTTTTAGGTTTGGTTCCTAAAACATGTTCTCAGGTTTGTCCTGAAGAGCCTCAGAAACAGATTTGTCTCTGTCAGAAGTTGGACTTTCACCGTTAGAGATGAGGGACGTTTGACATGAATGCCATTTTAGACGTGCATGTCCCTACACGTGATAACAGCTACTACATGATCAGACAAAGAAATCCTATATGGCACAGAAGTAAATGAAGTAAAAACCCACTTAAAAGACAAAAAGGGATTTTAATAAAGCTTATTGTTCCTTAAAGTCCCACTCCGATCATCTTTGATCTTTCTTAACCCTTGTGCTATCCTAGGCACTTTAACGTTCGGAGTAGGGTCATCTAGACCCACTAGACAGTGCTCTGAACCTTTTTTCTTCAAATAATATTAATATGATTATTGCCAATAATCATGCCAAAATCCAAAAACCTGTGTCGTTTCAGGACATAGTTTCTGCAGAACGGCAGGAGTTCATCAGAAATTCACCTCTGAGTTGTGGCCGCAACCCGTAGGTGCAGACAACACCGCCGGATTCCAACAAAGAGGTTTAATGGATCCATTTGGCTGCAGGTGGATGATCAGAAAGGGGTGGAGCATGGAGCTTGTAGCCCCGCCCAGTGCACGTCACAAACAGGATCGTTTTTAAACGGTACTTTTCCCTCTGATCTTATTTGAATAAAGAAATACTCAAATGCAATTTTAATCTTAATTTCCTTTAGATATGTCCTCCACCATCAGAAAAGCGACACAAGAAGACGTAAAAAAACAAGAACGTTTTCCTCAGAGTGGGGCTTTAATGATCCGTTTTCAGCCTTTTGCATCTCTGTAATACCCCTGGTGACCTGCAGAGGGCGGTCTGTCATAGAGACATCAATGACTCGTTCTGTGGGTTTTAGTATTGAGCTGAACATCCTGAGATGTTGCAGTGATTGTTTCTCCATCTGGATGATGAAACGTTCCTCAGATGGATGTTGGAGCAGCTTTTTAAAGTTCTGTCTATGGGGCTGGAGGTTCTTCCTCCGTCATCACATCACGAAAAAAAGGGTTCCGAGGACTTTCTACACTAGAACTGTGACACACTACATGCACATAGTGATGTAGAAAATGCCTGAGTGAGCATGAATCTGCTGCTCCATTAATGCTACACATTAGAAGTTCAGATGTTAAACTGATGATGACATTAGGGAGAGTCCTTAATATATATTAAATATTATCTACGGAGCCGAACAAAACAAAGACTTTTCAGACTAAAGACGCTTCATTTCAACCGATTTGGAACCAGATAAATCAGTAAATAATCGTCTTGTCGGCAGTCTGAGCTTTGACCCCCCCTCCCTGGTACCAACCTGTCTCTGTAACTGAGGCTGCATCAGGGAGGAATACTGCTGGCCGTTGGGTCTGGGCTGGGCCGCCGCCATCCGGCTCTGGGGGGGGCCGGGCAGGCGCATGTGATGGGAGGAAGGGTACATGGGGGGGCCGGGCCCCCCGTTCATGCCCCCAGGTCCTCGCTGAAGCTGCTGCATGCTGATGAGTCGCGGGGGCTGGGAGGAAACAAGAGGCGCGTGAAAACGAAACCGAACCCTGCAGTGACGTCCAACCCGCCCACCGCCTGCCGTACCTGCTGAACCAGGGGGGGGCCGCCCCCGCCCTGCCGGGCGTGCTGCTGGGACATCTGAGAGGCCAGCCGCATCTGCTGCTGCATCTGCTGCTGCTGCTGCTGCTGCTTTTGCTGCGCGTAGGCCGCATGCTGCATGTGCTGCAGCCGCAGCTGTGCCAGGTTGATCTGACCCGGGTGTTTGCCGGGGAGACCCTGACCCGGTGAGATGGGGGGTCCCGCCACCATCACACTGTGGGGCTGTGTCGGTGGGGGGGGTTTCTCAATGACCAGATTACCTGCAAACAGAACAAGAAGGCAGAAAGAACGTCAACATTTTTAATCAAAGATGTCAGACGGAGGCGTGACGTTCCCTCTACGGCTGCACCGTCAGAATCCAAGCCTCGAGCGCCGACGGCCTTCTACCCGACCCTGAAGCTCCTCATTGGCTAAATACACCTGATCCAGGTAATCAACAGCAGACACTCCCGCTCTAAATCTAGACTATCAGGTTTCTATTTTAAAGACAACCTCTAATTGTTGGAGGAAACTGCTGTGAGCAGAACTACACTTTCTTTCTGCGACTCCGCCTTCTGGGGGCGGGTTTGGGGGGGGTGCACAGAGGGGAAGACGCTGCTCTCATGTTTGTCTTTATAGCAGCAGAAGAAATGAAAGCATGTGTGTTTCCACAGAACTAAATAAACACCTGATCATGTGTCCAGAACTGAGCCGGATGCACAATGACAGTAGTGTGATTATGAAGACTCTCATTCATCCAGGTTGATTCCATCATTGTAGTAGGTTTAGGGGATGTCATCTGGACTTGGTTGTTAAAGTTAGAAGACGTTTAGCCTCTTGTCCAAAAGGCTTTGTCAATTCTGAAATAGCTGGTAAAAGAGCTGGTATATACACGTTCATGGGGGAGGAGTCAGACCTGAAACTGGATGGCTCTCCAATCTCGCCCATTGTTGCCAACTTGTACATGGAAGAAGTCGAGAGAAGATCCCTGGACTCTTTCCCAGGTACTACTCCAAGCCACTGGTTCAGAAATGTGGACGACACTTGGGTCAAGATCAAAATCCAGGAAGTGGAGACCTTCACAGATCGTATCAACGCAGTAGACAAGAACATCAAGTTCACCAGAGAAGACACAAAGGACAACACCCTAGTCTTTCTAGACTGTGCTGTGATCATTGGAGAGGACAGACAGCTCCAGGTTGAAGGAAGCCGACTCACACAGATCAGTACCTGTTATTTGATTCAAACCACCCTTTACACATACTAGGCGTGATCAGGACTTTACAACACAGAGCCCAGGAGGTCCCCACAAGCTCTGACGGACAGAAGAAGGAAGAGCAACATATCCACCAAGCCCTCCGAACCTGTGGATATCCAGACTGGGCTTTCACCAGATCCCAACATACAGGAAAACAAGACAAGAAGGAACAAGAGCCTAAAGGAAACAGTATTTCAATTCCTTATATCTCAGGCCTGTCTGAAAAACTAAAAAGGATTTTCAGACAACATAACATCCCAGTTCATCTCAAACCAGTTAATACCCTCAGACAAAAACTGGTTCATCCAAAGGACAAAATTCCCAGCTACAGACAGAGTAATGTTGTGTACTCTATCCACTGCAAAGAGAACTGCAATGAACAGTATATAGGAGAAACCAGACAACCTCTACACAAAGCCTCTTGGATAAGAGGTGAAACGTTTTCTAATTTTAACAACCAAGTCCAGATGACAACCCCTAAAGCTACTACTATGAGTATTCTGATTACATTCCTGTCCTCAGTTACTCTTCACAGATGGTAACTAGAAACTTCTGCCACTTGAACCATTAAACCTGAACAATCACCTGAAAAATGGAACCAAACATTCTTATTGGAACACAGCATCCGCAGCTCTCTCGTCTTCTCCTTTAATGTGTTATCGTATGGGGTCAAAATGACCCCACCCTTACATTGACATTTGTGTATGAATGATCCCGGTGATGGTCAGAGGGGCGT
This sequence comes from Oryzias sinensis, assembly GCA_037389245.1. NCBI lineage: Eukaryota > Metazoa > Chordata > Actinopteri > Beloniformes > Adrianichthyidae > Oryzias > Oryzias sinensis. The sequence goes on along the minus strand of CM074492.1, from coordinate 453,619 downwards.
AGGTGCGAACTGGCAGCCACGCCTCTGTCAGTCTGCCCCAGGGCAGCTGTGGCTACATCAGTAGCTACCATCACCAAGAATGGATGAGGAGTGAATGAATAATGGACATAATGTAAGAACTTTGGGTGTCTGGATAAGCGCAGATAAATCTAATCCATTATTATTATTATTGACGTGTTCTCCCTACCATGACAAAGGTGGATGAAGGTGGAAAGATTTCATGGACACCCGTGAAGATCAAGAATCATCGTCTTGTGGGGTCCAGATGACCCCACTCCCAACGGTAACGTGCCCTGGATAGCACAAGGGCTAATCTGCCTGAGACTCACAGAAGACGATTCACTTTAATGGATTCAAACCTTCACCTTGTTTGTGAGGCGCTTTGGCGTGAAATCATCTTCATCAGAGCAGAAACGAACAGAACTGATGCCGGTAAACGTTTCTCCATCTGAGGGCAGAAATCCAACCACGGAGGGATTCTCACCTAAATTCACCACATTTTTGGCCCAGAAGTTGGGGTCACAGAAGAAGCGCACCACCCCGTTGGACTGGGGGGCCGGTTCCAGTCTGGCCTTAAAGAGCTTACAGAGCTGGTACATGATCTACAACACAGAGAAGAAGAGGCGCTTTAGTCGCCGGCCGTCTGGGTTCAGATTCACTGCACAGATGCAGGAAATGAAGGAAATCTGCATTGAATCAGCAAATATTTGGGAAAACCGCTCATCTTCATCACACTGGACAGCCGCAGCATCCAGTCATTTACCAAACCATGATTTCTAGAAAAGTTCAATACGGGGTCAAATCAGGATGTCTAGAATGTTCATTTAAAAAAGAAAAACTTTTATAATTCAAATTTTAAAACATTTTTAAACACCAAAGACGAATTAAACTTGAAAGAAAAGTAAAAGAAAAGTTTAAAGAAGAAATACGGAATGAATCTCTAAACCTCAAACTGTTAACAGATAAAGTTTATTAGCAACAGCGGCTGTTTTAGATTTTTAGCTTTTTTTTTCTCCAAATTTTTCATTTTCAGAGTTGAGCCTAATTTTACATGGGGGCGGGGCTTAAAGCCCATTAGCTACAGGGACATGATTGACAGGTCATGTGACATCATTTCTGCTCCAAAACGGCATCTGTTGGCGCCGTTTGTGGCGTACAGTAGTGATAATGCACTCCGGAAACAAATAAACGTTTTTTTGGGTAATCCTTTTAGGTTTACAGTTTTTACTAAATGCGGTTTTCAGGATTTGTCTGAGAACTGGACTGTAAAATGTTGCATATCAGCACAAAGCCGCTTTTCTCTGCTGCAGAAGTGGATTAACGCTGAAGAGTTTCTGCGGTGGAAAGAATGTAAACACTGGAGCTGAAGCTCCGACGTCACAGGGTTGAGTCCCACAATGAAGGAGGAGTTTATAGCGTATGCCCCCCTCCCCATCAGCAGGACCCATGACGTACCGGCCTCTTGCTGTACAGCAGCGCCGTGTTGCTGCCCGACGTGATGGCCCAGCTGCAGAACTTGAGAACGTGGGTGATCTGCTGAGCCAGCTGGGTGGTGTCTTTATGCTGCGCCACGAGCCGCATGCTCCGCTCTTTGGTCACATTCTGAACGACAACAGACAGAGGCGTGACTTCATGGATGTGACCAGGCAGTCAGGATGGATGTGACGAGAACCACAAATGCTTCCAAAGAAGACAAGAAATCTAGAAAAACCAGTGAACGGGACTGAAGGAGACATTAATGACAGAAACTTGACCGGCTGGGTCCATTTACTGTCAATATTTCATGCTGTTAATGAGCAAACCCAAAGAAAAAGGGAGACAACAGGCGTTGGAGGCGGCCTCACCTCCAGCTGCTGCAACAGGGACTTGCCCTTTTTGTTGATCTCATTAATAAGTGTAAAAACGGCGATTTTGATCTCGTGCTCCACCTTCCTGTGCGTCTCATTCAGCTCCTTTAACCTGTAATGAAACAGAAACTTCAGCCGTCTGTCCCGCTGCTGTCGAGCTGAGCAGCAAGCAGGGCCTCACCTGTGCTGCACCTGAGACAGAGAATGGTGGACGAAACTGTTCTTCTCGTGGAGCTTGGCCATGTTGGTCTCAATCAGACACTTGTGGTTCTGAAAGGCTTCTTCCAGAAACTGGTACCTGAGAAGAAACCAGAACAATCCGTCACAACCCTGCAAACGAGGAACTGGCTTTGCGGTCGATCAAGAGTTATAAACGTTAAAACATGAGGTTTCTCTGTACGTTACAACAGCAAAGCAAACACAAAACAAGGTAAAACTCAAACTTCCAACTCAGAGGATCTCATCCAATAACTGTCGTCTTTAGGATTGAGGTCATATTTCTATATCCAGGATGATATTAATCCTGATTAAGTGAAATTCAGAATAACGTGTCTGCATGAGTCGAGCCACAGGCTCTGGGAATTGATGGATTCTAAACATTACAAACTAAAAGAAGACAAACGTATGTTTATCTGTACATAAATATATCAAACTTAGGATACTTGGCGATGAATTGATTAGAAAATAAACCGTTAAAAAGTCAGGACATTTTAGCTAGTCAAATGTTGTCATGTTTAGATTTTATATTTCTGTTTAAGGTGAAGAGTCTTATAGTAATTCAACTTCCTGTGTGTATCCTCGTTCGAGGACCTTAACACAAGGTACTGTGTTAAGGTTGATTATTGTGGAAACCATGGAGACAACCCTGTGTAATGCTCTGTTGCAAAAAGTTGGAATAAAATATAAGTTCCAAAAAAAAAAAAGGAAGGACATTTATATTATTATTTCTGGACCAGCATGAACTCACACAGGAGCAGGAAGTGACACGTCTTTCCTGCGTGGAAGACGACACAATATTGTTTCTCTGACATTCATAGATTTTTGGGGACAGTTTATTTAAAAAGTTTAGAACGTTAAGAGATGCAGACGTCAGGAGAAATTCTCCACAAGTTTCACTGAACACGAAAAACTGGAAAATATTTGACTGGATCCATCAATGCAGCAGAAAAACACATTCACACCGGCTTAGGATGAGAGCTCCTTCACAATAAAAGCATGTAAACATAGAGCTATGACTGCAGTCTCCTGCAGGCCATCATCCTCAACCAGTGCTTAAAGAGTTAGGAAAGGCCAGGTAAAGGGGGCGTGTCCAACATACCTGTGCTCTTTGTGCTCCAGCAGCTGGCAGTCTCTGCAGGTCAGAGCGTCACACGTCTCACAGAAAAGTTTGAGCGGTTCCTGTTTGTGGACCGGACAGAAGACCGGCCTCTGTCCTGAGGGGCTGACAGGTTCTGTGGACAGAACGGACCAGAGGTTCTATCAGAAACAAACACCAGGAAAGTGGACCTGTTGGGAGATTCGGCCTCGTTCGTCTTGACATCAGCTTTTGAGGCCTTTTCATTTCTGCCAAGACGTTGCTTTGGTGTTTTTGGTTCGTGTTCACTTTCCAGACTGAAAGGATGAACACAATCACACTGCAGCAGCAGGGAAGGTCTGTGCCCAGCTCTGTGTGTGTGTGTGTGTGTCTGGGGGGGGGTAAGCTGTAGCTGAATCTTTAAATTTCAGCTGAACAGCTATTTAACATCTGTGTCCAGCAGCAGAAAAAGTGGATTTTTCCTGTTCAGAGCAGACAACACAACATGTTCTTACACAACATCTACACAACTACAGAGCATCAAAGGTATGCTGACTGGGGGGGGGGCTTCCTGGCCCAGCGTAAAACATTTCAGCGACTGAGAGGCTGCGATGGTGCCGTCAGGTCCGCCGTCACCGCAGACCTGCAGCCACTGACCTTCGCCTGACAAAAAATGTCCCGTTTCTTCTTTTCCGTGTTTATTTTCCCGCCCTCACTCAAACGTTTCCACTAAGCCCGAGCGCCAAACTTGGCGTTTCTTTACGTCGGCGTAAACGTGTCCGTTAAATGTTTGGCTTCAGTCTGTTTGCATCTGCAACACTTTAAAAGCTGAGGTTCTGACAGAACGGGCCCGGCTGCACTTTGGAGGTTCGTGGCCCCAGAACAGGTGAGCCTTCCTCTTTGGCGTGCGGGTGTTGGATCTCACCAGAAGCGGCGTCGGCGTCCTCCTTTGTGCGGATTTTGTGGTCCTTGGTGATCTTGACCCTCTGGTGGGCCTCCACGCAGGTCTTACACAGCCACTCCCCACACTCCACACAGAAGCCGATGGTTCCGGCGTTGTCTTCACAACTGGTGCAAACCTTTGGACAGAACAGCAGAGAGTGGGACGTTACAGCCCAGAAGAACGGTTCTCCAGAACCGGTCCTGGTACGGCGTAGACCGTCGCAGAAGGAATTTTCAAACTAAATCTGTGAAAAGGTGAATCCATCAGAACATTCTCCAGTTCCAGCTCAACAGGTATGGAAGCATTTCTGTGGCATAATTCAAAATAAAATACTAGAAATGCTATTTCATTTTCAAAATGAAGCTGCAATTGTTGACTCAACAAGAAAAAGAAATCCACCAAGTTATGAGGGGCCGTATAAGACATTATTTATTCTGAACCATTCACATTCATATATTCATGCTTCACTTTCTTTTCATGCATACTCCTCTCTCACACGCATATATATACTTTTCCTCACACGCACATATATACTCGTCTTTCACATCCATATATTATTTTTTAAGAGTGACAATGAGAGTGAGAATGTATGTATGTGTAAGGTAATATATATGCATGCGAGAGAGAGAATATATGGATGCGCAAGTGAGAATACATGTAAGTGCAAGTGAGAATATATGTATGCGTAAGAGAGTATATATGAATGTGAGAGCAAGAATGTATGAATGTGAATGGTTCAGAATAAATAATGTCTTATACGGCCCCTCAAGCCGCTTTTTCTTCTTCTTCTTCTTCAACACCTCCTCCCTCCTGGAAGGGCTCCAGGGGGGAGGAGGGAGGAGGGAGGGCTCCAGGGTGGATGTGAAAACGAAAAGGAAATCCCGTCTTTGCATTTTCGCTTTAATTATGTCAGAGAGGCTTTAAGTGGAAAATGAAAAAGCATTTTGGAGGACTGATTTTTAATTTTGTTTTTGAGTCATTTGATGCAGTTACTTAGTGAAAATGAAAAAGCATTTCTGTTAATCCATTTTAATGATCAAATTAGATATTTCTAATTAAACTAATAAACATTTACCAGAGAACCTTTTGAAAATAAAATGACAAATACTATTTCCATTATGATTTTAATTTAAAAGTGAACAGTGTTGAAGAAGAAAAAGCATTTTGGCGAATTACTTTTTCTTTTTAATTTTGAGTCAACAAATGCAGTTTCATTTAGAAAATGAAAAAGCATTTCTGGTATTGACTTTTATTTTTAACTACACTACAGAAATGCTTCCATAAGCAGGAGTCCAGTCACAGCTTTTTTAAAGCCTCGTGTTGGACAGGTTTTACTGTAACAACAGCAGTTATGAATCTTCTGACAAGCCAGGTGTCTATTTGAATAAACCCCTTATGTAATTTAGGCTTAACTTTATTCATTTTACTTTTATTTGTAACATTTTTGTGTTGGTCCGGATGGAAAAGAAAAGGAGGGAGGGGGGGTAAAACCACGAAGCAGCATAAAACAAGTTGCTGGATGTTTATAATCACGATGGTCAGGTTTAGAAGTAACAACTCTAAAAGGGGCGGGGCCTGCCCACACACACACTCCAATGTTGCAAACATACCTGTTGGCTCCAAAAATGTTCACATACAGACATGTCAACATGCACACAATACAACTCATGTTTGCACACGCACAGTTTTGCATTCAGACCAACTATGGAGAGATATCACCTGTGCTCCAGTGAGTGTTTCTGTTCTTTTAAGGTGGATGATAGAATCTAAGGCTACGTTCACACTGCAGGCTGAAACAACCCAATTCCGATTGTTTTAAGGATGGAACATTAAGCCCTGCAGTGTGAACGTAGCCTAATTTGACTTTTTTTTTTTTACCAGCATCACAGATGAAAAGCTGTGCCGTCAGTGTCCTCTGAAGGGATCATTACCATCAGCGGATAAAAGCTCAGATCTGCACACAGATCACCACCGGCTCCCTAACCTAACTGACACTAACTGACACTAACTGACACTAACTGACACTAACTGACACTAACTGACACTAACTTACACTAACTTGCAGCTCCTCCATCATAACAGTAACGTTCGGTTTTCCTCTGCAGGAACCACATCTGCTCAGAATCAACAGAGTTTCCTTCTTTGGCTCCACAAAAACAGCTTGAAAATGTACAAAAATGAAGTGACATTTCTGTTTGATGGACAACAAAATCCCAATCGGCCCAGTGCATGCTGGGATATCCCCTGCTGTACGTACCTGTGCGGCTTTTTCGTCCGCTGTGCTGGTGGCTTCGCTGGTGTCTTTAACAAAGTAGTTGTCAATGATGTCGGTCTGCTTGTAGTCCTGGTGGCAAATGGAACATCGCATGACGTTTACTGCAGAGAGGAGACGGGAGGATGGACAGGTCAGAAGGGTCAGAGGTCACACATGCTCACGTGTTACCTGCTCAGGAGCCGCGAGGCCCCACCCAGGAAGTGTCTTCCTCCCCCCTCAAAAGCATTTACATGGGAACCAATGGCCTCTACCATCTTCCATCATTTTATATAAATAAATCCCATCATGGCGGCGGTAGCTGATAACTGTTTCACATGTGACTTCTAATGACACTGAATGAATCTGGTATAATCAGATTCCAGAATTGATTATTTCAGCTCTACTAGAACCTTCAACACTGGAAAAGCTTCATGGAACCGCTTTTCAATTGAAGGTGGGGGCGATAAGCTTCCACCTGTACCCCAAACACTCATCATTTCATCAGCGGTTCAAACCGGCGTGATCCGGTTTGAAGCGGTCTGCGCTGCCCGGAGCTGCGTGCAGCCGGTTTGTGGGGGCTCCGGCTGCACGGGGCCCAGCTGGTTCAGAGGTGGAGGCAGCTGGAGGGGCGGAGCCCCAAGGCGACCTCCAAGCATCCGCATGACACCACAACAGCTGTGACTTTAAAACACGGCCCACGGGCTCAGCGTCTAACCTACAACCCCGAAACACCTCGACCACGATGCCAGGAGGCGGTCAGATCACTTATGATGAAAGCTTCATCTCTACAGAACTTTACGGGGAATCAAACCGCTGTACAAGAAAGAGGGTTGATGAAGAACAAGGGTTAAAATCACCATCAGATTACAAAGAAAGCAATAAAATACCTCAAAAACATAAGAATGCAGCAAAACCAGTCAACGGAAATAAAATACAGCAGACGGCTGGCCATTAAAAGCCATTCTAAGAAGGTACGTTTATCATTTAAAACCGTTAAGGTGGGATTTCACGCGCAGTTCTGCAGGAATGTTATTCTGTAACTGAGGGCCGGCGATGGAAGAAGCGCGGCGACCTCTGTGTTTGTCGTGACCTCGGCACATGAAGCAGATATTGATCAGCCGACCTTAAAACTGTAGAACGTTAGCGGACAGATAAAAGTTCAGTAAAGTACACAGAAAAAACCATGAAGAGCTTTGAAAATAAACAGCAATGTTTGAACTGAACTCTAGAATGAACAAATGTTAAAGATAAATGGGAAATATGCTCTTTCCTCACCGACTGAGTTCAATGAAGGATGTAAGTAAGCTGACAGAGGCTCAAAGAGGTACATTGAGAAAGCAAGTACCTAAGAGATACAGCCAGATGCCCATACCTGAAGCACTGGAAACTGCCAAACAAAGGCTTTTAGCCTTGAGGAGCCGCCTAAAGAGGTACACAAGAGACAATGAAGCCTGACGGATAAACAGGCTGTTCGGAACTCAACCTGCGAAAGTGTACGCTCAATGGCAGGGTCAAAACAGCCGAGCAGACCCACCAAGGCTAGAAACTGAACAGTACTGGAAAAGTATATGGGAGAAAGAGACAGCACATAACAGCAATGCCCAGTGGCTGGTCTCTCTGAGAAATGAACATAGCAACTTCCCTGAACAGAATCCAGTAACCATCACAGTGGCAGACATCCAAGAAAGAGTCTCAGGTATGAGGAACTGGACAGCACCGGGCCCTGACATGATACATGCCTACTGGCTATAGAAGCTTACCGCACTCCACGAGCGCCTGGCAGCTCAAATGAACCAGCTGCTAAGAGATGGGACTCACCCCGAATGGCTAACAGAAGAGCGAACGATCCTGATCCAGAAGGATCCCTCAAAGGGTGCAGCCCCATCCAACTACCGGCCAATAACCTGTCTGTCCACAACGTGGAAGCTCATGTCTGGCATCATTGCAACCAAGATAAATAGGCACATGGATCAATTCATGAGCAACACACAGAAGGGCATTGGTAGAGACTCCAGAGGAGCCAAACACCAACTCCTGGTTGACAGAACAGTCGCTCAAGACTGCAAGACGACACACCAACCTATGGATTGATTACAAGAAGGCCTATGACTCAATGCCACACACATGGATCACTGAATGCTTGGAGCTGTACAACATCAACAGGACTCTAAGAGCCTTCATAGGAAACTCAATGAAGCTGTGGAAAACCACCCTTTAAGCCAATGGGTAACCACTTGCACAAGTGTCCATCAAATGTGGGATATACCAAGGTGATGCTCTGTCCTCACTGCTGTTCTGCATAGGTCTGAACCCCCTCAGCCAAATAATCAACAAGACTGGCTATGGATACCGACTCAGAAATGGGGCCAACATCAGTCACCTCCTCTACATGGATGACATCAAGCTATATGCTAAGAGCGAGCGTGACATTGACTCCCTGATCCACACCACCAGGATCTACAGTACTGACATTGGGATGTCATTCGGGCTCGAGAAATGCAGCCGGATGGTGACAAAGAGAGGCAAGTTAGTCCACACAGGAGGAGTCTCACTCCCAGAAGGAACAATAGCAGACATCGAGGACAGTTACAAGTACCTTGGAATTCCGCAGGCAAATGGCAACCTCGAGCAGGCAACAAGGAAAGCTGCAACAGCTAAATACCTCCAACGAGTGAGGCAAGTCCTGAGAAGCCAGCTCAATGGCAAGAATAAGACCCGGGCAATAAACAGCTACGCACTGCCAGTTATCAGATACCCTGCAGGAATAATAAGATGGCCAAAGGAAGAGATACAGACCACGGATGTTAAAACACGAAAGCTCCTCACCATGCATGGAGGGTTCCACCCCAAATCCAGCACCCTGAGACTGTATGCTAGCCGCAAGGAAGGAGGCCGAGGACTAGTGAGCGTAGAAGCCACTATCCAGGATGAAACATCCAAGATGCATGAGTACATCAAGCTCAAGGCCCCAACTGACAGTGTGCTCAGCGAATGTCTCAGGCAATGGAGAGCAGAGGATACAGTGCTGGAGGACAGATCCTCATGGGAGGACAAACCCCTGCATGGGATGTACCACCGGACCATAACTGAAGTGGCTGATATCAAGAAGTCCTACCAATGGCTAGAAAGGGCTGGCCTAAAGGACAGCACTGAAGCGCTCATCCTGGCAGCTCAGGAACAAGCCTTGAGCACCAGATCGATAGAGGCTCAGATCTACCACAACAGACAAGACCCAAGGTGTAGGCTGTGCAAAGAGGCACCTGAAACAATCCAGCACATAACTGCAGGATGTAAGATGCTGGCAGGTAAAGCATACATGGAGCGCCACAATCAAGTGGCTGGAATAATATACAGGAACATGTGTGCAGAATATGGACTGGAAACCCCAAGGTCAAAATGGGAAACACCTCCGAAGGTGGTAGAGAATGAGAGGGCAAAGATCCTGTGGGACTTCCAGATCCAGACTGATAGGATGGTAATGGCGAACCAACCAGACATTGTAGTGGTGGATAAAGAACAGAGGAAAGCCGTTGTGGTGGATGTGGCAGTGCCAAGCGATGGGAACATCAGGAAGAAGGAACATGAGAAACTGGAGAAATACCAGGGACTCAGAGAAGAACTGGAGAAAGCCTGGAAAGTGAAGGTGACAGTGGTGCCTGTGGTAATTGGAGCACTCGGGGCAGTAACCCCCAAGCTGGAGGAGTGGCTACAACAGATACCTGGAAAGATCTCAGACATCTCAATCCAGAAAAGCGCAGTGCTAGGAACAGCTAAGATACTGCGCAGAACCCTCAAGCTCCCAGGCCTCTGGTAGAGGACCCGAGCTTGAGTGAGAAACCACCCACGAAAGGGTGAAAGGGGCAAGTTTTTTTTTTTTTTTTATATATATTCTTTATACAAATAAAATAGTCTAAGCCTAACCACTTTCTATCAATCTTAACATTTAATATTGTTATTGTGTCATGAGACACAAGCAAAAGAGACAATATTTTTTTTTATGATTAATAGTAATGACTGAAGTATTTACTGGTATATGTGGAACGTATGCATATTTTCCAATCGGTTTAATGATAAATTGTCCTATATTTGATCCATCTATGTAGAGATATCTATGTATAGTTCCATTGTTTGTCTTGTTTTGTATTATTTTTGCTTTGATTGCTCGAAATAAACCATTTCCAAATCCAAATCTTAATATCTAATAATACCAAATATTCAAATTCTGTCAGCTTTACATCCATGAATTCCTCCGACATGTCAGTCGTTTTTGATGCTGATCCTCTTCATCTCACCTGTTGACAGAAACAGCTGATCTGACCACCAGCAGCATCTTCAACACAACTGTAGGTCAAATCTACTTTGTCAATAAAAATATTTATTTTACAAAATCTGTTATTATATTGAAATATCCTGTATGCAGAATTGTTTATCTGGAAAAAAATAAACATTATAAACTGATTTTAAAAAAAGGTTTTCATGAAGCATCTGTCTATAAAACCAAATGACTGACTCTCTTCAAATATTACAAATCTTTATTAACACAAAGTAGATGTTGACAGTGATTCTGGTCTTTGGCTGCTGACTTGCTTGATGGTTTCCCCTATGAAAGACCCAAATAAGGGGTTTTCCTGCATTTGGATGTGTGGGGTGGTTGGTCCATCCTTTCCAGAGGTGGAGGTAGTGGGGGGGTTGCTTCGATGGAGTAAACACGATCCAGGTATTGGGTTGGAGGAGGTGGAGCTGGGACAACTGGAAGTCAAGCGTAAGTCCATCTTGAAAAAACATTGATATAAACTGTCTTCTTCTTCTGTGCTTTAAGAAACACCATAATATGATTTTATTTCTTTAAAATTTGGGAATTAGAAAGATTGCCCAACCCGGCTGGATGAGCAAAAGAAAATGGAGGGATGGGATGAAAGGAGGAGGGATAGAAAGAAGTTTGATGTGATTCTCCCACAAGTCTCCAACAAATGGTAAATGCCATTTACCTGTATAGAGCTTTAGTACCTTCCTGTAAGGCCCAAAGTGCTTAACAGTCACTGTCCCATTCACTCAACACAAACACACACACACACACAAAACGGCAGCTCCACATTTCAACAATTCAACACATTGGTGAACAGAGTGGGAACTGAACCTGCAATCTTCCAACCAGCAGTCGACTGTTCTACCTCCTTTTTTGCTTTAAAGCTCAAGAACGACAACAAAGACATTATAAGAAAGCAGTACTGACTAAACAGCATAGTGTGAGATTTTTATTCCACATTTCAGCATCATAGGGTCTTTGTGCTGTTGACCTAGAATGAAAAAAAGTAACAAGTTTTACTAATAAACATTAGAAAGATATTTTTCCATAAAGGTCACTGGGGGATCTGCAGCCTCTTCCAGTCGTTATTAAATCTGTGACAAACTCTAATCAAGTTTTCCTTTTAGCCACGGAAAGGAGTGTATAAGACACAAAACATGTGAAATCTAGACAACTAAAGTAGATCATTTTCGTCTAAATTCAATTAAGAGGGAAATTAAATCATCCAGAAAACATGTTTTCTTTTTATACATTAATTCAATTAAACTAAAAAAATCACTAATTGAATCAAAGCTGCACATTTATTTTTTTCTGTTATTCTGTGGAGGAGCTTGGCCAGAAACTGATCCTGTTTTCCCAGATGTTAGGATTAATTTGGTTTTGCAACGTGCACACACGCAAAAACACATACTATTAGGCCTGCAAAATTAATCGCAAATTTATCGTTACCGCGATTTCAAGCTGTGCAATATCCATATCGCAAAAGTCAGCGAAAATCACAATAAATGGTAAACCTTAAATGTGCTAAAAACAATCTTATGGTAACTTTAGCTATTTAATGAATTGACTAAATCCCTTTATGCATTTGACCAGTCAGATATAGCCCTTTACGTTGTTGACCAATCGGATGGAGCTCTTACGTTAGATGTTGCCCTACTAATTAGACGAGGGTCATTTGGAAGATAAATTTAAGGTATTTTGACTCTTATTTGTGCTTAACATTTGCAGGGAAATGGAAATGTTTTTGTTGTTTTTGCTATTTGTTCATTTTTTGCAAGTTATATCTTCATCGCAATATTGATCACTAATATCGCATATCGCGAGTTCTCCTCATATTGTGCGGCCCTACATACTATCATGCATACACGTACCAGTACTTCCCCTTACTTGGCTATTTACTCTTGGTTATTATCTCTGTATTGTTAAGATGAAATGCCTTCAACGTAAACTTGTAATTTTATATACATTATTTGAAAAAAATATTGAAGTGATGATGAAGTATTTTTACAAGATTGATCACATTTGTATCAGAAGAAAAAAGGTATTTATATTTAAAAAAAACAAAAAAACAACAACAGAAGGATAAAAAAAGCTTCTTTTTTTGTTAAAATTTAATATGAAACTCTTTAAATGTTTACTGTGGTGCAGTAATAGCTGAAACCTGAAGTTTGTTACACCAAGCTGCAGTTCCATTCCTCAACTCAAGAGGTAACAATCACGATTAATACAGCACCGTTGAGACCTTTATTTCGGAAGGTTTTGACCGGAAACGGAAATTTTTGATTAGCCGTTTGGAGTCTGTTAGCAAAGAAAGGACTTTCTTTCTTTATTTTTATTTTTTTACTGGGGAGCGGACATGGCTGGAACGGCCTCGGTCGCTGGCGAAGTGTTTGTTGATGCGTTGCCGTATTTTGATCAAGGTTATGACGCACCAGGTGTCAGAGAAGCGGTGGGTAAACAAGAATGCTGCTTTAAAAGCTAGCTAACTTGTAGTTAGCTCGGTTAGCTAGCGATGCCGCATGGTAACGCGCCGTTCAATGTATAGTCGACAAAACCATTATTATTATGATTTCCTGTATCTTTCTTTAGATATTGTCATTTTAGGTTTCTGGTTTGAAACTATACAAGTTCATAATTTAGGATGAAAACCTTCAAAGCCAAAGCCGCTGTTTACCTGATCAGGTGGTAGCTCAGCTGTGACTCGGGGTTTGAAACAGCCGGCAGACTGGTAGATCTGGAGAACCAGGGTTTGGTGACACTAAGTTGACATGTTAGATCATCAGGGGTTGTGGCTCATTTTTAAATCATGTATGAAAAATGGAGATAAATCATTTGTACTTGGCCCTTCAGGCTGCTGCGTTGGTGGAGGAAGAGACCAGAAGGTATCGCCCAACTAAGAACTACCTGAGCTACCTGCCCATGCCGGAGTTCTCGCCGTTTGAGGTGAAGACCTGCAGACATTTGAAACTTCATGCCTAGTCTGGGTTGGCCGTACCGGTTTATAATCCTTTCCTGTTTGTTTTGGGTTTCAGACAGAAATCATGAGGAATGAGTTTGAGCGATTAGCCGCTCGACAACCAATGGACCTCCTCAGCATGAAGAGGTAAAAAAAAACACCCTCTGTCTGTACAATATTTCTATAAATGTAAAAGAAAGAGAAAGTTTAAGGTGATTCCATAGAACGATTCTATTCTGCTGTGGAGGTATGAGCTTCCAGCCCCCACATCGGGACAGAAGAACGACATTACCGCCTGGCAGGAGTGTGTCAATAACTCCATGGCCCAGCTGGAGCACCAGGCCATCCGGATCGAGAACCTGGAGCTCATGTCGCATTATGGAACAAACGCGTGGAAGGTCTACAACGAGTGAGTGGCGGCCTGTGGGTCTCACCCTTTGCTGTCTGACTCTTCTGAAGACTCAAAGCTAATGTTGTCCCTTTTCAGCAATCTGGCCTTCATGATCGAGCTGGCTCAAAAGGAACTCCACAAGTTCAGGTGATTAAGGATTGGATCATACATGCCTGAAAAGAACCAACGGTTACCATGGTTACACATTTCTGAACTTTTGCCGGTAGGAAGAAGATCCAGGACCTGAACTGGCAGCGCAAAAACGATCAGTTGGCTGCAGGCGCCAAGCTGCGAGAGCTGGAGTCCAAGTAGGTTCTTCTTAAGTTCTGGTATTCTCGTGGATGCGGGCTGAGGGGTGATGTCTGACTCTGGTTCTGATTCCCGCCAGCTGGGTGTCGCTGGTCAGTAAAAACTATGAGATCGAGCGCGCCATCGTCCAGCTGGAGAACGAGGTGGCCCAGCTGAGGCAGCAGCAAGGGGAGGAGAACAAGGAGAACATCCGACAGGACTTTTAGGAGTCACCTCACCGGGATCCGTTGGATGGATCTGATTCGGTTGGTTTGGACGACTCGATGACTGCTGGAGCGTAGCGGGTCACTCGACTCCAAGACGGATGTTTGAAAGGCATCGGTTTCCTCTGATGGAACCGTCGGGTCTTTTGTGTTCAGTTACACACAAATCATGGTTTGAAACACGACGTGATCGATGTCTTTGTAGCTTGTTGTACAGTTTCTAAGTTGTGGTGGAGAAAAAAATCCTGTTTTTGACTTAACTTTTGTTTTTTATTTGAATAAAATGAACGTTTCATACACATTGTTATTTTTGTCAGTCTTTTACCTGCAAGTCTCTGAGCTTCAGAGCTGCAGCTGATGAGCTGGAAGCTAACAGATGGGAGCAGCTGGATGGTTTGTCATTCGTCCCTCTGGTTTAAGGAGGACGTCCCTCTTGAAGAACAGTGAACCCTAAAGTCTGAGGCCTAGAGTGAGGCGGTTTTGTGTCAGATCCCCTGTCTTCTGTACATCCACTGAACTTTGATCTCAGAAATCTGCAGCATTTTGTGCTGATCCATTTTCAAAAGTCTCAGCATCTTCCATGACCTCCTGGATGAGTCTTCATCTTTGTTGTTGGTCAGCTGCACCTGAGTACTACGGTGGCACAGAAAGGTCACAACACATTAACTCACAACACAACACATTAACTCACAACACATTAACTCACAACACATTAACTCACAACACATTAACTTACCACAGAATACATTAACTCACAACCCAAAAACTCACAAAACATTAACTCACAATGGAAGTAAAGCTGCAATGGGGGTGCTTTTATCCTGAAATTAATTAATTTCTGTTTATATATATATACACACACACACCAAGCTCAAGGCCCCAACTGACAGTGTGCTCAGTGAATGTCTCAGGCAATGGAGAGCAGAGGATACAGTGCTGGAGGACAGATCCTCATGGGAGGACAAACCCCTGCATGGGATGTACCACCGGACCATAACTGAAGTGGCTGATATCAAGAAGTCCTACCAATGGCTAGAAAGGGCTGGCCTACATCCTGGCAGCTCAGGAACAAGACCTGAGCACCAGAGAGGCTCAGATCTACCACACCAAAGGCTGCACTGAGGTCCAACAGGACCAGAATCAAATCAAACTTTATTTTTACAAAATAGCGCTTCTCATGCATTTGTGCAACTTGAAGTGCTTTAACACTAAAAAGAGAAAACACAATATTACAGTAAAAACCCAATCCACCCTTCATCCTTTCCCACTCATGACCCCATGACCCCCACGTTCAATGAATAATGACTATGTAACTGTAAAAATAAAAATAAAAATAAAGAAATAAACAAACAAGTAAGGATAGAAAGTAGACCCTTTTCTGAGGCCAATAACAAGTCATTAGAGACTCTAACTAGTGCAGTTTCCGTACTGTGGTGGGGTCTAAACCCCGACTGAAAGTCTTCAAAGAGGCAGTTGTCCTGGTGGCAGTAAAGCTGCTTAACTACAACTCTTTCTAGGATTTTAGAAATAAAGGGCAGGTTTGATATCGGTCTATAGTTGGCCAACATGCTAGAATCCAAACTGGGCTTTTTCAGAAGAGGTTTAACAACTGCATATTTAAAAGACTGTAAGTATGTAAACCCGCTTCCAGGAGAGGCATTGATCATTGTTAATATGGGATCATTGATTAGGGGAAAAGTTTCTTTAAAAAGTCTAGTGGGAATTGGGTCTAAGAGACACGTTGAGGATTTGGAGGATCTAATAAATGATTTATTTCCGCTTGATCCACAAGCAGTGAAGCAGTCTAATGTTACAGTTTCTATGGATGCCTCCATTTTCACTTAATTTCAGCCTGTTCTGGCTGATAGTAGGAATAACTTGATTTAACTTATGTCTAATATTTGAGATTTTACTTATGAAAAATAAGAAAATCATCAGAGCTGAGAGAAACAGGAACATGTGGTCTCTACTTTGATTCCCGACTGCCAGTTAATTTAGCAATAGTGCTAAAGCCAAATCTTGGATTGTTTCCCCCATTCTCTGATATTAAGGTTGAATAGTACTGGTTTCCAGCTTCACGAGCTTTTTTTATAATTTAATAGGGCTATGTTTCCAGATATCCAGAGACTGCTCTGAACTGAGCGGCGCCTATTCTCTTTCCAACTTACTGGTTTCTTGTTTAAGAGAACGCAGTTTTTCAGCTGCTAAACCACGGTGCTACTATGGAGGCCAGATAAAGCCCAAGAAGAAACTAAATACAAAATTATGTTTCCCATCACAACTCAACACCTTTGACCGCACAATCCCAGAAGAGAGGGTGTTCAGTGTTCATGTGGGGGCTCTCCTTTTGGTAAGTTAATGTGTTGTGTGGTAGGTTATTGTGTTGTGAGTTAATGTGTTGTGTGGTGATTAATGTTGTGACCCCTTCTGGGCCACCAGAGAGAAGGTTCTGCACCGTGTCAGTGAAGGATCTTGTGTAACCATGCAGGGATGACGGATCTCATGGTACTGCAGTCCAGACCTGTAACCGGGTCGCTGATTCTCTTCTGTTTCTGAGGGTCTGGATGGTAGGCGAGTTTCATCTTGAGATCTTTTAAATCAGGGCTGGTCCTGGGGATCTACCATCTGTGTGCTTTGCAGTTCTGATCAGCTGACTCAGGTGTCTCTTCACTCTGAACACACCTGATCCAGATGATCAGTAGCAAGATGGTCAGGGAGATCTGGAGAGCAGATCCTGTGTCGCTGCAGAACCCCAGAGATTCAAAAGAGATCCAAAACATCTGGATTCTTTTTTTTTCTTTCTAACTTGTCCTGTCCAACAGCTGGGCAGACAGATGAGAGCTGAGGGCCTCTTGTGTTGGATTATTATTTACTTTTAACAAGAGGGAAGAGTTAATCTTCAGACAAAACTGAGGTATGTCTGTTAAACCCCTTTGTAATTGAGGCCAAACTTTATTAATTTCAATCATGTCTGGAAAATCTGGTGTTGAACCGGACGGAAAAGGAAAGAGGGAAGAAGAGAGAGGGACGTTAGGGAGAGATGGGGGAGGGAGGTGATAATAGGAGGGGAGGATAGGACCATGAAGCAGCATAAAGCAACAAGTTTACTGGTTGTTAATCATTATGGTAAGGTTCAAATGTAGTACAAAAAGGGCGGAGCCTGTCCACACACACACTCAAATGTTATAAACACACCTGCTAGCTGCATAAATGTCCACCTGTCAACATGTACACAAAACAGATAGTGTTCACACGCATACTTATGCCTTAAAACCAACTAGTGTGAAATTGCTTCCAGTCATTCAGTCATGCAAACTGTTAGTGCAAAGGTGAGCTAACACCTGTGCTCAGGTGAGTGTTCATGTTCTTCTAAAATGGATGGTGGAACGTGAAAAGAAGGAGGGAGAGTGCCCAGCCATCCCCACCCCAAGACCCCCACCGCACCAGCAGCGGCAGCCGAATCCCCCCCACGCCACACGGGAACCCGGTGGAACAACCGCCTCGGGCGCACTCAACCCCGCCACTCCAGGCCAGGGCCAGCAGGACCACAAGAAGGCTCCCCTAGAGCCAGAGAGAGCAGGGAGGCACGGAGGGGAAGAGAGCGCCGCCCCAGCCACAGGGCCCCACCGGAGAAGGACGCCCACAGCCCCAGACGAGCACCCCACCACCACCCAGGAGCCTGGCACCTCCGCCCCAACCCCAGGTACAGGCCAGGGGACCCCTAAGGGAGACCCGCCTGCACTCCAGGCAGCCATCCGCCCGGCCCACGGTTGGTCCAGGGAGGAGCACAAGAACCCCGGGGAAAAAAGAGGCCCCACAAGAGGTGTTGTAAATATGGCCCGACCAGGCTCGGCCACAGTTGGGAATTTGGCGGGGCCCAGCGCTCAGGAGCAAGGACCAGAACCCACCCCAGGGACACGAACACCCCGGCCCAGATGTAATGTGAACCCCCACTGTAGCGGGAGGGCAAAGAGCACCCTGGGCCCAGGAAGCTGGGGACACGGCCGCCAAGCAAAGGGGCCCCACCCCCACCAGGAAGAGGTGTAGGGGACAGATGGTCCTAGGTCCCACCTTCCTTGCAAATGTGTGTGTGCAGTATGTGTAAGCTTAAGAGGGTGTGTGTGTGTGCATGTGTGTGTTTATGTTGGGATGTATATTGAGGGGGGGAGGTGTGTACTAAGGGGTGAGAAAATTGGCGTAGTAGGGCACTAAGGACATCTCCTGATTACTCACAGTGATACAACTCTCCCTCCCACCAAGGCCCT
This sequence comes from Oryzias sinensis, assembly GCA_037389245.1. NCBI lineage: Eukaryota > Metazoa > Chordata > Actinopteri > Beloniformes > Adrianichthyidae > Oryzias > Oryzias sinensis. The sequence continues at coordinate 434,851 of CM074492.1, read as the reverse complement.
AAATGTCTAAGGCTGGAAGACAATTGGCGGGAGAGTGCTAGGAGGACATCTGCTGCTTGCTGGCAGTGATGTCCAAGCACCCCCTACCAAGGGCCCCTACATGTCTAAGGTGCAAATAAAACCTAAAAGAGGGGGGGCCTACTCCATAATGGCAGCCAGCCACAGCCAAGCAACCCCCCTCAAGGCTCATGGGGGCAGGCTGGTTTCCACCCCTCACCCATTGGCGAGGTTATATGAGGAAGGGGGGAAAGTTGGGGGACAGCTGGCAGACTGTCCCTGGTGGTCAAACAGCTGTCCCCGCCTCAGCAAGGGGGCCAGGCTCACCCAGCCAAGGGGCTCCCCAACCCGAGGCGCCGCCACTCCCAGGTCCAGCACCACCCACCCCACACAGAGAGAGAGGAGCCAGAAAGCGTCGCCTGGAGCAAGCCCAGGCCCCCACCCCCCAAACGCTGCCCTAGAATAGCTCTGTCAGGCTCTCACGGAACTGGTGCAGACAACTGCCGGGATACTGGCCGATGGCCTCTGTGTGGAGACCCCACCCGCCAACCCCCCTGCCCTGCACTAATAGTGTGCCCTCCCCCCAGAATGCCCCCCCCACAGGACAGGGCCGACAAGACCCCCACCCCACCCCCAGGACCCCGGTGAGCCAAAGCGGATGACACCCAGCGACCGGGGCCCCAAGAGGGTTGTCCCTCCCCCGCCCCAGAGCCAGGGAAGGGCCGATCCCAGCCTGTGCAGATGGGCAGCCTGATCCAGCGCCACTGCCCCCCCGAGCAGGGCCCCTCTGCCAACCCCCCAGCACAGGCAGCAAAGGGACCACTCCTGCTGCCAGACCACCACCCACCCCCACCACGCACCCCACACTCCAGCCCAGAGGACCACGAGCGCCCCAGCCCGCCTCCCACTCCAGGCATTCCCGACCACCTCGACCAACGGAGCCTCTGCACTACCTCGGCCAGGCACCATAGGCCTGACCCCACCTTAACCATGGCAGAAGGGCAAGGAGTAGCATTTACTCAGGCCCCCCACCCCTAAGTCATGGAGTTAGCTATGGGAGACCAGAGAGATTGAGTTCAAAGTTACTTGAACCTTGGGCTGATTTTTCCAAGCTGATATGATCACAGCAGATTTCTTGTGTTAATTATATTTATATTTTTCTTGTTTTTCCAATTCATTAAAAATAGTTTTTTAGCAATACAAAGAGTTATGAAAAATGATACAGTCCCATCCTCCTCTACATCGATGGCACTCTATGTCACCGCTACCACAAAGTGATTTGTGAAGCTGTGATTGAAACCTTAAGCCAGACTGATAGATCGGCACATACCAGCTGCCAGAGAGCCTGACAGGCGCAGCAGAACCACAGTGCATGCATGTAATTGTCGGTAGATTACTGTCGCCAGTGCTGACAAATGTCTGAGTTAAGCTTAGACCCATCTTGAACATCCTCTGTCCAGTGTAGTAAATTCTGTGAAGAGTTTGAAATGGATTAGCTGCAGATTTGGACTTTTTGTCAGTTTAAAGGTGTTTAGACAGAGTTCTGACCAAAAAGCTTTCATCTGTGCTGATGCTCAACCGCATCCCATTTTGTTGTCGGAAGTGAAATATATTCAAATTACATAAAAGTTTGTATATTTTGGAGAGTTTATTCATTGAGAAATTAATCAGGAGGGTAACTAAGCATCTGGTGGTTTTAAATCGTTGTCTCTGTATTTAAACTTTTTAGTAATAGTTGATTTCATTTGCTGATATTCCAAGAAGTTATTTATTCCATGTTTGTCTTGAAGTTCCTGGGGAGTTATGAATCTCTATCAATAATTAATCCAGGCTCTAGTTGTTTTATGCCCCTGCTTGCCAAGTTGGGAAGTGGATAATTTTTGTTTATAAGAATGTCTACACCCAGATGGGTGTCATTTTGCACGGTTGAATTGACGATTTTGATATTTTGAGAAATTCCCACCAGGCTGTTAAAGTGGCGTTTATATTAATACTTTTGAAAACAATCCTCTTTTTTTGGACTGTTTGGCTAATAAATGTAGTTCTGGAGAGGTTGATCTTTCCACATAACGCCTGTTCCAAGTCTAACCATGAGTTGGTTTCTGGAATATTTATTAACCATTTTAAGATGTATTGTAATCTATTTGCAAGAAAGTAATTGTGGAAGTGGTAACTTAACTTCCAAAGCTTTTGCAGATTTGAAAGTTTTAGACTAATTCTTGCAGGTTTATTGTTCCATAGAAAGCTTGATATGGATAAGTCTAATGTTTTGAACCATTTTAATGGGGGTTGTGTGGGAATCATTGAGAAGAGATAATTAACTTTGGGTAAGATTTTCATTTTTACTGTGTCTACCTTGCCCATAAGGGACAGAGGCAGGTTGGTCATCCAGCGTGTTAGATCGCTCCTGTATGTTTTTCAGTAATGGGGGGTTTAGCTGCACCAGTTCTGATAGTTTGGGGGAAAAATTGATACCTAGATATTTGATATTTCCTGATTTAACTGGTATTGTGAGTCTTTGCTCTGCATTACTGTTCAGTGGTAATAAAACAGACTTATTCCAATTAATGGAATAGTCTGATATGGAGGAGAATTCATTAATGATTGTTGCTGTTTCATTTACAGAATGTAAATTCCTTAAAAACAGTAATATGTCATCTGCATAGAGACTAATTTTATGATGGCTGTGTTTGGTTTTAATTCCTTTAATGCTCTCATTCTGTCTTATTGCTGCAGCTAGAGGCTCAATAAATATAGCAAAAAGAGAGGGGGAGAGTGGGCAACCCTGTCTGGTTCCTCTTCCAAGAAAAACCTGTTGGAAGTCTGTTTATTAGTTCTAACTGATGCATTGGGGTTGTGATATAATATTTTGATCCAGTTGATGAATGATTCTCCAAAACCAAACCTATGGAGGGCAGCAAAGAGGAACTTCCAATTAACTCAGTCGAAAGCTTTTTCAGCATCCAGTGATAGTATGGCCATTTCCTGGTTTTTAATGGTGGCAAAGTCAATTACATTAAAGAGTCTGCGGACATTGTCATCAGAGTGTCTGCCTTTGATGAATCCAGTTTGATCGAGGTGAATTATGTGAGGAGTGATTTTTTCTATTCTCTGTGCTAGTGCTTTGCAGATAATTTTAACATCTGTATTGATTAAAGAAATGGGGCGATAGCTTGAAGGGCTAGTGGGGTCTTTTTCTGGTTTAAGGAGGAGAATTATGTTGGCAGAGTTCATGTTAGGTGACATTGATTTGCTTTCCTTGATAAATGTTACCATTTCAAAAAACGTTGGTGCCAGTTGTTCCCAGAATTCTTTATAAACTCAGCAGGAAAGCCGTCAGGCCCTGGTGCTTTACCATTAGGCATAAGTAGTAGGGCTTCATGAAGCTCAGACAACGAAAGTTGCGAGTCTAGGTTTAACATCTGATCTTCAGTTAATCTGGGTAGGTTTATTTTATCTAACAATGAGTTGATGCTTTGTTCTGATGGGTTAATCTGTGATGTGTATAAATTTTTATAAGTCTTTAAACGCTGTATTTTTTTTGAACGGATCGTGAGTGACATCTCCTTTTTCATCAACGATGGAAGTAATTGTTGATTTTTCTTTATTATTTTTTTTATTATTTTAAGCTGATTAGCAAGACATTTGCCAGATTTGTTTGAGTTTTCAAATCTTTCATGTCGTAGCCTTTGTATTTGGAATTGTGTTTGTTTATTGATGATGTCATTTAACTGTAGTTTTAAATTTTTCAGATCTCCCAGAATGTGTTCCTGTGCAGAAGCAGCATAAGCAGTCTCCAGAGTTTTGATTTTATTTTCTAGTTCTAATAAATCTGCTTTCTCTTTGCGTTTTTTATGCGTTGAATAAGAAATGATTTTCCTTCTCATGACTGCCTTTGCGGTTTCCCAAGAAGGCATGGCGAGATGTCTGGAGTGTTGTTAAAGTCTAAGAAGGTTGCCCACTCTTTTTTAAAGAATTCAATAAATTCCTGGTCTTTTAACAGAGACGTATCAAACCTCCAGAATGAACCTGAGGGTGTGGATATTTCCCTAGAAATATTTACAGAAACTGGTGCATGATCACTGATAATTATTGGGTGAATGTTGGAACTTTGGATGTCTTTTAAGAGAGAGTTACTGATTAATAAATAGTCTAAACGAGAGTGTGAATGGTGAACTGGAGAGAAAAAGGTGAACCCCTTAGTGTTTGGGTGACATGAGCGCCAAGCGTCGCAGAGACCCAAATCATTCATGTACTGCTTTAGAATACTTGCAGCCCTTCATGTGCGCTGGTTTGCTGCTGTGCAAAACATACGAATTTGACAAAAACTCGTCATTTAATTCATGAAATCTATCGTCTCTGCTACTTCTGAGGGTGTGAGGGTGGTGGTGGTGGTGGGGGGGGGGGGCACACCTGGACAGGTAGTCAGTCCACCACCAAACCAGTCACCTCAGAAAGCTTTTTCTGAGCTGTGCAACAAAGAAGAGTCTACCTTCACGCAGATGGAAACCCGTTGGGATTCGAACCAGAACCCTGATGGTGTGCAACAAAGAAAACTGCAGCGACACAAACAGATCTGGAAATTATTTTATAGTGATGTCCTCATCTGAAAACAGCCCCCCCCCAGAAAATATTCACAAATGTTTCATCAAATCATCCATACTGTCACATTCCTCTAAAATTCTCATTAACTCCCGTTGGTCACCACTCAGCCGTGGGAATCAAACGCCCGGCACGGTGAAGTTCCACAGAGAAGCCTCGCAACCAAAAGAAAAACCGATCAGGAATCGTACAAACCGGGATTGGTCAGAGTCCAGCAGAAGCATCAGTGGTCAGTCCGGTCCCGACCGCTTCCACGCACGTCCTGCTGCTGAAGGAAACTATGGGACTCGCTTTAGGAGGAGCGTCTGCTGCAGCAGAACCGCTGGACTTAGACATGTGCTAAACTGTAGAACTTCCCTCTGGAGGAACACTTGGAGAGACTTCAGTCTAAATACTGAGAGTGTTGAGAGCTGGCACTAAAGTCACAGCGTCCGGCACGTTCTGGTTCTTGTCCGGGGCGGTTCTGCTCTGGAGGAACTTCTGCCGGTGCCTCTCCTCCTGACGCTTCTTCTTCTCTTGTCGCTGCTGCTCTTTCCTTTGCTTGTTGGACACCTGGCCGAGACACAAAGCAAAGGTTTCAAACGCTGCAGGAACGCTGCAGGAACGCTGCAGGAACGCAGCAGGAACGCTGCCGGAACGCTGCAGGAACGCTGCCGTTTGGATGTTAGTGCTTTAGACAGACTGAATTCCAGGATGAACAGGAACTTTGGTGAGTGTCTTTTGCCTCCACCTTGGATTTCTGCGCGTTGTTGCCCTCTGGTGGCGGTTTTTGCTCGGCGCAGTCCGAGGCTGCCGCTCTGCAGGCTGATTCAGAGTCATGCTGGCCTTGGCAGGGCTGGTCCAGCAAAGAGCCAGCAAGCCATTCAGCATTTATTGTTGCTGCACTCAGCTGGAGCAGGTTCTCCTCATCACCTGAGGAAGAACGAGAGAGATGAGTGGCCGTGAAACATTCTAATCACAACAACAGATAACCTACGAATATAGGAAGACGTTTCACCTCTCATCAAAAAGGCTTTGTCAATTCATTCAGCCTTTTGGATAAGCGGTGAAACATCTTCCAACTTTAAAAAACCCCCAGACCTACTACTATGATGGAATCAACCTGGATGAATGAGAGTCTTCATCGATACAAATATAGGAGCTATCAGTGTGAAAGGAGGGCGGAGCCACAGCCAAATGTTGAGATTGATCTGCTGACCCTGGATTCCTCGGTTCTTGATGGAGTTCAGGATAACGTTGTCCTCTTCAGAGGAGGAGTAAAGGGATGGAGAAGGCTTTTTCTGTCTTTCTCTCTGTCCGTCTCCAAACTCGCGCTGACAGCCGTGGGAACGCTGAAGGTTCTGAGGACAGCAAACACATGGCTGCTAAGGCTGCTGCCATGAATGTCCATTGTGTCTTTTCTGACAAATATGGCGCGGTTACATCTCCTAACTACTGATCAGAAAGAGAATAATGATGACCTCAATGCGGAGCTGAGCAGGACTCTCAGAGTTGTCTCCAAGCCGCCTCACGCTGTCGTAGTGATCGCCGTAACGGTAGGCGATGTGCAGCTCTCTGCAGCCCTGCTTCTCTGAACCATTTATCTGCAGAGGAGAAAGTCTGGATAAAGACACCCCCAGAAAATGACAAAGGCTGTTCTGTCATGCCTCACCTCCCACAGCGGCGTGTTCAGCTGATGGATGACCACCTTCACCTGCTGACTGCGAGCAAACGCCACAATGGCGTCGTTGCCAGCAAACGTGCCGGGCTGGGACAGGTTGGACACTGGAGAGAAGCAAACGGGGGGAGAATGGCTGTTTGGTCTCAAACGCTTGTTTTTACGCTTTTCTCAAATAATTGAACAAAACTATTCATTTTATTTACTGTAATGATAGAAATAAACAAATAAAATGTAAATCTTAAATGTCGCTTTATGTTCTCAGGTTGTTTGCTCCAATTGCAACAACAATTTTACCAAAAAACAATAAAATCTTAACCAGAAAGTACGAAAACACCAACAGAAACAGAATGACCACGAGAAGAGCGCCGCATGCGGTCAAAGGTCAATTTCATGAAATCACTGATGTTCATATTTGGTTAAAAACCCCACAAATATGAATGTAATATCTGTTCATGTGTATCACTTGTGGAGTCTCTCACAGTGCTGAACGAAGGGAACGTCATCCTCCACGAAAGGCTCAAAGTCCTGTCGATGGCTCGTCATGTAGTGGACGGTTTCTTGGCGAAGTCGCAGGTGGTCGCGGGAATGTCCCTGCAGCTGATCCCCGAGGGCCCGGAAAAGACAATTCCTGCAGGAGACACACTCTGGATTAACGACAAGCTGTCGGCAGGTTAGAACCAGAGGCCTGAAGGTCGTCACACTTTAGTGTCCGTTTAGTCTCATAGTCCTGGAAACCACAGTTTGCTTCGACTCTTTGGACCAGAAACAACATCAGCTCCTTGTTCTGCCTGAATATGAAGTGGCTTTGAACAGCTGATCCCCAAAACCCAGAAGTAATCGGAGTACCTGTACAATCAGATTACTTTAGGATTCACCGAGGAAGACTGTCTTTGGCTGAACTCTGTGTCTGCAGCCGCTTTGGGGGGGACGTGTGTCAGGAAAGCCCTCCCCCTTACCCGTCACCCGGGACCTCCCTCAGCTTCAGCCCCAGCGCCTGCAGCTGATTGGAGAAGCTGACGAACTCGGCCCCTTCGTCCGCGTCCTGAGGACGGTTCTTGCGGTCTTTGACGAAGGCCCGGCGTGCCGCCCGCTCGTCCCTCTTGCGTTCCAGTTCTACTTTCTTGTTGCTTCGCACAGGTTTTGCCGTCTGTTTTCTGGACATGCTGGTTGATGTCAGAGACTCTTCTGCAGGTGAGGAGTTGGTTCTTCATCCAGCAGCGTGACGCCTTTGGAAGAAGCACAAACATTCACAGCAAAAGGTTCAAAGTTCAGCTAAAATCCTGCATCAGCATCCCTGCAAAGACTCTTTTGGTTCCTCTGGTCAACTACAGTTTACACCACAAACTGTAATATTCTAACGCAGAGTCGGAAAACTGCTCAATTCAAAAAGTTTCAAATGTTTCGTGGAGATACTAGTCATCAAATCTAAGTTTTCAGACGATAAAAAGTAGATCCTGCCGCACCGGAAACTGTCATCGATGTATTTTCCTGAGTTAAACGAATCCAGACATTTTGAAGCGGTTTTGTTTTCTAGGATGTGAAACCAACGGTCGCTAGCTTTAGTTTAGCCAAACTCCACCGTGACCCAGAATTACATAACAGCTTCCGCCGCTCCTCCGTTAACGTTCCCGGTGTCCATAGATCAGCTCTTCTCCTCTGACCGACCGGTACCGTTTAAACTCAACGTCCGGTTGGGTTTACCTCAGAATACTGAAGAAGTGATTGTCGGGTTTTGTTTACACCTGAGGTGCGTGACGCGTCTGCGCGGTTACGTCAAGAACGTACGGAAGGCCAAGTGGGACAAACTGCACGCGCGCTTTGTAATTTGACGGGGAAAAAACCTCCTTCAGGTTGTTAAGAAATATAAACTTAATAAGAACCCCTAACAATTATTAAACTATTTGGAATGTTTATATTTTTTATTTATTTTTTAATGTATTTATTCTATTTCTTTTTTTTCTCTTTTGTGTCTTATGTTTATTCTTTTACTGTTATGTTCTATATATGTTTTATGTTAGGTAAGGGTGATTGTTATTAGTAACGTTGTCTATGTTGTTATTGTTGTTCTATATAAGGTAATTCAATCGTTAATAAAGTTCCTTGGGTAAAAAAGCTCCTTCAGGTCCACATACACCAGAAATCATGACCAGAGGCACATAAAGAACAAAAATAATAACAACAAATATGAAAAAGTAACATCATTAAGGTCACAGCATCAGCATGAGGTAATCCAAGCGTTAAAGCCCCACTCTGATCATCTTTATGATCTTTTTTCAAATCGTTCCCATTGATCTTTTATTTATTATACTATTATCAGCCAAAATCCAAAAACCTGTTGTTAATTAGAACATAGTATCTGCAGAGCGGCAGGAGTATTTAGAAAGTCTGATCTGTTATGGACAGGAGCATTGGTGAAGAACATCCCACTTCCCGTCATCCATTCGTTTACATTCTGTCCTGCTATCTTACAGCCCAAAGCAAACATGAGTGCTGCAACAGAAATGACAGCAATATCCGTTCTATCCATCCGTCCGGTTCTGATCCAGATTACAGGTCAGACCAGGAAAACAAAGACGTTGATGGATCTATTTGTCTTGATTTATTTCAAGCATTGTAGTCAAAGCAATAAAAAAATAACACCTATTTATCAAACACATTACAGAAATGATGAAATGCATAGATTAAAACTACAGAAAATAACACAAAACAAAAACGTCACTTCAATCACATTTGCTTAATGAAGCAGAAGAAGCAATCTTATATAATCCCACCCCTACTGAGTTCACACAACTCATCTGAGACGACCTCAACTTCAACCGAATAATGTCATATCAGTCAGATTTTTTTCATGATATAGACGGCGGTATTTGGACAAGTCAATGTCAGTGAGCAGTTATTGGTCCGTCTGTCTTCATCGTTTTCGTCTGTTTGGCAACTACCGTCGCTATTTAGGAGTGAGTTTGTTAGAAAGCCACACCCCTTCTACTGAAAGCGGGTGTGGGAGAATCTGTCAATCAAACAGACTCCACCTACTTATATTGAGGCATCTGTTTGGTCAGTTTATATCTCGAATAATCTGTGTCAGGGTTCTGACTTTTTCCTTAATAAAGAGAAGAACCACACAGGAGATGGGAACTTCTGCAGAAGGAGAATCTGTCAGTGACAGCACAAACTGTCACAGATGAGTTCTGCCTTCTCGGTGGATCCAGTCTGGTTTTATTGGTGGCAGGGTTTGATAACATAAAAGTAGGTCGTTCAATCAAGCAGTACAGGAACATCATATTCTTGTATAATCAGAACTTTCCAGGTCATTGTTTTCTTACTGAAAGATAGAACTTAGAGAATCATATCATGGTGATAGTAGCGTGAAAGCAAATGATTATTACACAAACCTAACAATCTGAACAGCAGAAAACAAAAGAAAGAGGAGTAACAGCTGTTTCTCTCTCTATAGAAGTCTATGGGATGTTGGCTTCTTGTAGCCAGCGGGTACTTCCTGTTTGGAGCGCCAGGGGGTAGAGACCACTCAGTCCAGTTCTCATAAATAGTCACTGGCTCAACATGGCAAGTGTCCCACAAAATCTGCCAATCACAAACAGGTGGGTTTGTGCTTATTGTTCAGGATTCAATCACTGTGAATAAGGAGCAGACAAAAAGATGCTGATCGTATTTGTGATATGGAAAACACGCTGGGCGGGGCCACACGCTCCCTGCTCCACTTCATTCTCATGGCTCAACCAGCAGACAAATAGATCCATGAACGTCTTTGTTTTAGCCCTGCCTTTTTTTTTGCAGCGTTAACAATAGGTTAGGGGGTGTGAGGGGCTGTAAGCCAGGAAGAGATAGTGTAAACAAAGGGATGATGGGACATGGGGGCAGGATTTCATCGTACCAACAGTCGGCCCACAACTAAGAGATGAATTTCTAATGAACTCCTGCGTCACGGTTTTAATTCCTTTACTTTTGTGTTCAGTTGTCTTTTGTTTCTGTCATATTTTGAGTTCAGTTTCTTGTTTTATTTTGAAAGACTTTCTGTTATGTTGGTGTTTCGAGATTTACTTTTGGTCCCCATCTGCCCTCATTGTTTCCGCCTGTGTCTCATCAGTCCTGTATGTATTTAAGTCCTGTCTTCCCTTCCTCCTGTGCTGATCCATAGTCTCAGGTTAGTGATGTTCTGAGTTCCTGTGTCTTTGTAGAGTAATTCAAGTTTGTCTGCACGCTGCAGTGGAGTTTGGTTTAGTTTTGGACTTTCAGTTATTAAAGCCCCTGTTACCTGGAACCTCCTGCCTCTTCTCTGCGCCTGGGTGCTCCCGCAACCCCCCGTAACATCCTGCCGCTTTGCAGAAACTATGTCCTAACACTGTTTTGTCCAAAAACAGCATCATCATAATGAAAAGACCACTGAGAACACGTTGAAAAGAGATGAAAAGATGATTGGGACCTTAAAGGGGCTGGACTTGTCCATAGACTCACTCATGCACACATTCTATTGGCAGTTTGAGAAGTTTTTATGTAAAAACTCTGTTATCTGTCAACATGTGAGACTCAAACTTCGTTTAGGCGTCTCTGTTTTTCAGTGGAGTAAATCCACCGTGAGCTCCGCAGTCCAACCAAACACACCAACTATGTCAGTAGAAGTACCAACCACCAGGAGCGCCAGAGTTTGTCCTGCAGCTTTTTTAGGGCATGACGGTCACCGTCATTCTTTCCAAGGCTGACTCACTGCATCGTCTTGTTTTTAGCGTGTATTTTTCAGTCAGATGTCTGCATCAGTAAATTATTCATGAATGCTGCCATGCAGACCTTCGTGGTCTGGAAGAGACTGGTTATGTTATCTCTGACCAAGATGCTGGAGTCTCTCTGAAAAGGAGAATCCACCAATTACACAATTGGCTCAGTTGAGAATCCTGTAGATACTCACACTTCTGCTGTGGATTCTCCTCCAGAACTGCTCCTTCTGGTCCTGTTTCTGCTGCCGGTTGATGCAGCAGTGTGTGTCTGATGCTGTTTTTGTCGATTTTCTGCTGACAGGTACAGTGATCATCTTGGAAAACATTTAGTTCTCATTTAAAAATGATACAGTTTTTAAATTATTGAACATTTTGTAATCTTCACATTTTCATCAATGTTATTGCTTTGGCAGCTGCTTGTATGATGACCAACAAGTGACTGTATGTGAGAACTGGACCCTCTGAGTGTGACCCCCCCACCCCCACCCCTCACAGAACATGGTTTACTTCCAGCTCCAATCAAATAAAGTCAATTCCGTCATTCGCAATTTTTTTTTGCCATAATGGCGCCACCATGTTGGAACAGTGACAATGTCCCTACGCAGCAATTGGTCTGAGTCACTGTTTCTATAGCAACCACTCTGACCATTCAGGAGTGAGCTTCTTGGAAGGCCACACCCCTACCCTTTGAAAGCGGGTTACACGAAATCTATGAATTCCACGAAAAATGTTTTGAATGTTGGACGTGGGGCCCAGCAGGCCCCGCCTACTTTTATTGAGGCGTCTGATTGGTCAGTTTTTTAACTTCAAAAACTTGAACTACAGAAAGTATTTCGTGAAAAAAAGAGCATCACACCAACAATGGTTCTTCTGATCAATAGTATGGCTGAATACCAGCTGTTTATTTCTCTGTAGAAGTCAGTGGGATTTTGCCGTTACGTCCTCTTTAGAACACCAGGGGGGAGGGGTCACTCAGTCCAGTTCTCATATACAGTCAACGGTCATATCTCCTGAAAGTCTTAGGTTCTCTAAACTTTTTTCTACATCCTCCATCAAACAGAGAGTCAGGAGGGTTGGTCTGCTGTCAGTGAGGGAACCTCAGTGGATGCAGCTCTATTGTGAACAGATGTGAACGCCCAGAGCGACTGCCGGAATTAGAGCGCATGCAGGAGTGGAGCTGAGTGAAAACAACAGCAGTCAACTGGAAATGACCAAAAGCACAACATTTAATGCAGAAAATAACATTGCTGTACTTCAATTGGGGACGGGGGGGTTGTAACTTTTCTAAAAATATCTCACTTCCCAGAGGTGGTCATTGTAAAACAACAAAAGTGCTGCAGGTTTACCCATGATCCCTCTGTCAATTAACCAGCTGCAGAAACCCTTCGGTTCACTTCTCAGACTGTCAGAATCTCAGAGTGCTCCTCAAAGATCCCCTGAAATAGAAAACGCTGCATGTTTTAGTCCAATGAACTGATGTTCGTTGAATTTTTGAAGTTTCTGAAGAAAAAAGAGGCATTGTTGGGATTTACCCATGAGGTATTAACTGCATTGTGAGTTTGTGGTCAATTATGGTACCAAGATATGTATTTGAATGGACTTGTTCAATTATTTCATTATTATCAGAGAGTGTGAGTGATGGAGGGTCCATGGTGGAAACAGATGCTCATTTCTTTGGTTTTTGACACATTTAAGTCCAAGCAGTTATTTTTACACCAAGAAGAGAAGGTGTCCAGTTCATGCTGCAACACCTGTGGTGTCCACGACTATTCTATTTGTGTCATTGCTGGGGTCGAGCTTCTACAGTCATTTGTGAAAAGAGTGAAGAGAAGTGGAGAAATCCCAGAGCCTTGGGGAGCACCTTGGAGGCTGAGGTGGCTGCTTACTCCGACCCACTGAGGTCAGGACGGACAGGAATGATGAAGGTTGACGTCCATCAGTCCAACTCTGCAGATCCACTTGTGCTGGTCAGCCTGAATGCTGGAGGAGTAGAAGGTCTTCCGCGCACAATTTGTAAATAGTTTCGCCGTATTTTTATTCCGGAAGCCAGTGTGGGTCCCGATCAGCAACGCAAACATCCACCTCCTCGCGAGGAGGAGCGAGGAAAAAGGGTTCTCATCCTGCCTGGCACACAGGTTCTAACAGTCTTTGTGTGTTCAAGTACGAAATGTCATTCAGAATTTCTTTTCCAGACGTAAGCTCATTCAGTCCGTCGAGACGTTCCCCTCGAGCTGTCGCCATCACCATGAAACCAGCGTGAAATGTGCACGTGTCACATGGATGCACATCTTTCACTGCATCTTCATCCCTGCAGACCTGAACTGCCTGGAGGTCCCGTGTTTGTTCCTCAGCATGATGCAGTCTGTTTTCTCAGTCACCAGATCATCACAAACACACACAAGGATAAGAAAAATGACAAACCTGCAGAAACGCTAATGCAAAATGAAGTAATTTCATGGAAATAATCTCTACCTTATTTTAAATTCTGCAGTTTAGAATTGTTTGATCCTGTTTGACCTGAACTGTTTGACCCTCCAAAAAGGAGGGTCTAAGGTCAGAGATGCCCAGTTTAGTTTAGTCCAGTCATTACCTATTGAATTCTATGACTTTATGTTCTTTATGTTTTACGTTGATTACAAAGCTACCGGTTTGAATCCCACTGTAATATTGGGCTTATTAAATAAAATTCACTGAATTGAATTGAATTTTGGATAGGCAGGGCTGTTATTTGTCTTCAAACAGTTCTGTTGTAGTAATGAATGTTTGATTGTTGTGTCTTTTACCTGCAGATAAACCAGCTTAATGAAAATAATAATTATTTATTGAGGGCAAAGTTAGATTTTTAAGCTTAATTATCTCAAGTTTCTCTCTCCTAAATGAAGTCATTTTACTCAAATTGCCAGTTCTTTTAAATAGATATTGTTTTATTAAATTGTTCTTTTGGCCAAGAAGGAGGGAGGGTGTTGGGAAGGTGGGAGGGCTGGCTGGGGTATGTAGATTGGGATGTGGGATGTGTGATGCCTTTGAAAAAGGTTTCTCACCAGCAAGGTGTTTGACAAGAAGCATTGCATGATGGGTAAAAGCAAAGAGCTGTCCAAAGACCTACGCAACTTTATTGTTGCAAAACACACTGAAGGCATTGGTTACAGGCGCATTTCTAAACTTTGAAAGTTCCAGTGAGTACCATTGGGGCCATCATCCGGAAGTGGAAAGAACACAGCTTTTCTTCTGCTCCAGGGATCCAGTCCTTCAGCAGATTGACATGCAGAACACGACTGCTGTGGCTATGACCTGGAACAGAGATTTGGTAAGTGGTGGGACCCAATTTTTGAATAACGTCGAAGGGCCCTTGCCACTTAGCCAGTAGCTTGCTCTCCACTGCTGGCAGCATCACCAACACTGTTCGACCTGGCAAAACCTTCTGCGCGAGCAGCTTTGTCATACCAGGTTTTCTTGGTTTGTTTGAGAGATCACCATGTGCTCCTGAGCAAGGGTGACATCTTCTCCAACTTTTCTCTCATCTGATGACATCAGACAATGTTAATTGGTTCTTTCACCTTCTCCATCCTCCAGGTTTCAACAGCGCTAAAGGTCCCCTCACTTCATGTCCAAACAGCAACTCAAATGGGGAAAACCCAGTGGAGGCTTGTGGAACTTCCCTGTAAGCGAAAAGCAGATAGGGAAGCCACTGTCCCAGTCAGAACCTGGGGGGCCATTGATTAACTTGCGTAACATTTGCTTCAACATTTGATTAAATCTTTCTGTTAACCCATCTGTTTGAGGATGGTAAGGTGGAGTCCTCAGGCCTTTGATGCTAAGTAACTGATACACATCTTTCAGCAGTTTAGACATGAAATTTGTCCCCTGGTCAGCCAGGATTTCTTTGAAAACCAACTTTTGAAAAACTGAACCAGGCAAAAAGCAACCGTCTTGGCTTTTACTGACTTCAGAGCAAAAACTTCAGGGTACTTTGTTGCGTAGTCTGTAATGACGAGCATAAACCGCTACTTCACACTTGCTTTCTCCACTGGTCCCACAATGTCCATTCCAATGCTCAAAGGGGTGCTGAGTGGCAAAGGCTGCAGAGAGCTTTAGGTGGGCACTGCTGGAAGCTCTTCTGGCACCAAGGGCAACTTTTTACAGAAGTTTGTGATATCTTTCAGACCAGGCCAGTGAAACCACTCTGGATTCGAGCCAAGGTTTTGTTCTTCCTCAGGTGGCTGTGCCCAAGGAATTGAATGCCCAGAGATAAAATGGTGTTCTGGACGCCACGAACCATTAATTGTTTCACTGTCAGTAGCTGTTGATAGAGGATGCCATTTTCAATGCAGAGGTCAGTCGTGGCACTTCTGCAGTTGTTCAGCTTTTAAAACACTCTGCTAAGGTCTCATCCTGGTGCTGCAACTCACCAATATTGTGATTTGGTAACTGCCAAAGCAGCTGTTCTGGCAGTGCTTTAGTTAAATCTACATTATGCAGAAAACTTCGCTTTCTCTGTTTAAGTGCAGATTTATGCTCTTACTCCAACTTCTATGTCTGCACTATAGAAGGGCATGGATTAAATATTTTAATGGTCTCATCTTTTGTTTCGCTAAACTTATGACAGCAACATTACATCCTGGAGCAGACATGCAATGCAGTTCAGTAGTACAGGTAGATCATGTCCCAACACCACTGGGTAAGGCAAACTGTCTGCAATACCAACATTCAGCAGATAGATCTGTCCTTCACTTTAAGGTAAACATTAGCAGTTGGATATTGCTTTCATCTCCATGCATGCAGCAGATGGAGAGGGCCTTGTGGAAGAGAGATGCATGGAGGTGAGACATACCTTCTCTGAACTAATGTTTGGGTACTTCCGGTGTCTATGAGAGCTTTCAACATTTGACCATTTATTTCCACAGTGGTCTCCTTCAGAGGGCTCGTCACATGGGTTGGTTCAGGTGCTCTGGGCACAAAACACATCTGGCGCAAACTTTGCAATAGCTTGGGGCACTTGGGCTTGTCTGGCCCTCCTGTCCACAATAAATAGCAAATGGGCCTCTATAAAAAAGATTTAGAATGGCGCAGATGTTAATTTTTCCGTCAATGGGGGCTTACTCTCACACTCAAAACAGCTGTTTGAGTTTGTTAGCAGCAGTCCTGCCCACTCCTCTGGATACTAAGCCCACGACAGCTTCTTCCATCACGCAGCCACGGATGCCTCAGCCAAAGAAGCAGCTTCAGATGCAGTTTTTGATCCCTTTCCAATCCACACTTGAAGTTCTGGTGACAATATCTGAAGATACTGCTCCAGCATAATCATGTCACCAATTTCTTCACCAGTTTTACCTTTGGGTCGAATCCATTTCCCATAGAGGTCTTTCAGCCTGGTGTGCCAGCTCCTTGGTGTTTCATCTGGCTTCACGGGAGGGAGCGAATCTCAAAGATAGTGTCAGTTTATGTCATATTTCTGGAGAATAGCACACTTAACTGGGATGAGATGGAATGCCCACTCTGACTTTGACCATCTGCAAGCTGCTGCTATTCTCTCAAAAGTTATCAGGAAGTGCTCAATGTCATCATCTTCATTTAAAGGATGTAACTTTGGTTGTTGCTAAAAATGAATGAAGATTAAACACATCACCTGAGCCAAGGTTCCTTATGGAAGATGAAGCCTCTGAGGAGACACCAGATGCATTATTAGTTGTTTGACACACTGGTGGTGTGGTGGGTTCTGGTCTGCAGTGTGTGATTGGACTCACGTTGAAGAAGGCTGAACTGGTGTTGAAGAGCCTTAAACCTCTGGATCTTGTCTGGCAACTTCTTTATCCCACATGGCTTGTTGTGCCCTTTGCTGTCCAATGTGGGTTTGCAAAATGCTTGCAAGGTCAGAGCAGCTGGGCTCTTACCTCTTCACCCGCAGTGCCACCCCACAGCTCCACTCTCCTCAGTCAGATCCTTTGTATCTTTTGTCTGATGACAGGTTTGAAGCTTTGGCTCTGGCTCCTTGCATGATTTAAACTAATGTCCAATTGACTATCCCACTTCTGACACCAATTGTGTAGGTTCACAATTGGTCAATGGACAAAAATAGGTGTTTCTTGCAAGATCTTTTAATATTGTTTTTTTTTGTAGTTTTTTTCTTTGTAAAGGAAGATAAAAAGGTACAAAAACAGAGTAGTTTCAAAACTAAGGTACTTGGGGCCCAACTGAAAAACATAACTAAATGAAACAAAACAAGGGACTAAACTGAACAGGCCTGACCAGACTTCCATTACACTGGACACACTGGGGAAGCTTATAAACAGGACAAACCATACTGACACATGAGGACAAGAAATTAACCAATCAAACATTCAAACTAATGAATCTGATTACAAAACAGAGAAACAGAAACCAAACAAAATTTATATAATACAAAAGTAGTCTTCAACAAAAAGTGGACTAAATCATTTCATTTCTTTCTCTTTTGGCTTTTCCCATCAAGGGTCGCCACAGCGAACAAGTCGCATGGTAAACTTGGCAATGTTTTACGCCGGATGCCCTTCCTGACACAACCTTCTCAAGGCAACCCGGGCTTGGGACCGGCACAGAGGTAGAGAAGGGAACAGGGAGCAGCCCGGATCTAACCCTGGTTTCAATGGACGGAAGGCGCCGCAAACCAGCACGTAGCTAACCAGTTCCCCGACTAAATCATCATTTAAATAAGCAAAATAAAGTCCATGAGGAGAGTTGGCAACCCCCAGTTCTCAGTGGAATTTCCCACCTCCTCTGCTGATTACTATGGATGGATTCATCTGGGATGAAAACCAGAAAACAAACAAAGGGAATAAACTATTTTTCTCACTTAAATTAATCAAATGTGTGCACCCATTGTTAATTTATTTTAAGTAAACAAAGCAAAATGAATGTTTTGAATTTAAAGCAGCAATAAGAAATATTGAACACCTATGGTGGTTTGAGGTTGAACCACCACAACGGTATTAGAATACAACCTGCCATGGCCAGGTGCTCCTCATAAAGACTGGCATATGGTTACGAAACACCATCAGAAGGTTCTCCAACAGCCCAGGACCACTGAGAGCCTTGAAAGACCTGAATCAAAGCAGGTACCATGAGCCAAAGAAAACAATAAGTACGTACTCAACCGCCATGGCTCATACCACACCACGCAAGACTCATTTTTGAAGAAGAAGCATGTTGAAGCTCGTTTGGAGTTTGCAACACAACATCTGGATAAACCCACGAGATTCTGGGAGAAGATACTCTGGTCAGATGAGACCAAAATTGAATCCTTCGATGTCATAAGACACAACATGTTTGAGGAAAATGGTGACCAAGACATCACCCCCAAAACAATTCATACCAATGAAGCCAAGTTTGGAGGTGGAGCATCATGGCGGGTTGTTTTTCAACATGTGGTACTGGTAGACTTCATATCAGTTGAAGGAATAATGACTGGAGAAAAGTATGGAGACATTCTTGATCAGAATCTGCTGTCATTTGCCAGGCTGCTGAAGATGAAAAGAGGGTGGATCTTTCAGCAAGACAACCATCCTGCCATCACAGCCAAGGTAACACGCAGCTGGTTGAAGAAAAGAAAAAGAAAGTTGCCAGAATGGCCAGTCAATCACCAGACGAATCCACCTGAAAATCTTTGGAAAGAACTGAAGATCCGGGTTCACAGAAGAGACCCCCGGAACCTTGAAGATTTGAAGGCAGTTTGTGTGGATGAATGGGCCAAAATCACACCTGAGCAATGTGTATTCCACTGGTTTCTCCATACAGTATGCCTTGGAGGCTGGAATCACTAACAAAGGTTTTTGCACTAAGTATTAAATAAATTTCGTGTTTGTTCAATACTCTATTCCTGGTGCCATTTCACTTTATTACACATAACTTCATTTATGGACATAAATGTTTGATTTCTATGTGTGCATTACTTGGTTGATGCTTTATTTATCTGGTGAAAATTTCATGTCAATAGCTCGATTAGAAATATGTTTTTTGAGAGAAATGTTGACGTGTTCAATACTTATTTTCCCAGCTGTATGTTATTTGTAAAGGTTCAATAAACAAAGCTGGAAAATAGAAAGTCGGGTGAGGACAGAGGAGGGAGATGTTTGTTTGCAGGTCATGGAAGTTGTTGAAGTGGAAAACTTCCTTTCTGCCTGGTTCAGGTAAGTTTCAAGGCTTACTCAACTCGAACTGTGCGAAGAGCACATTAAGAAGTTTGGAAATGCCACTAGTGTAATGGGGGTTCTGCATTGTGTGTCTTCGCTTAAGTTGATCCTTTTCTTTGTACGTTTTTACAGTCATGAACCCCAAAACTTTGGGTCAACGATCATCCCTGAATCTGTCTGTGCGGGTTGCTGTCCATGGTGCTGAAACAGTTCTGATGGTGAACTGACCTCCGTCTGTGTCTGATTTTCTTTCCTTTTTTAGCAGCAGCATCTTAGTTTCTGAATCAAATGTAAACCGGCGGATTTTCTGGAGTTTGTGCTGCAGATTTGATGATCCAGGTTTTCATCTGATGGAAAAAAAAAGAGCAGATATTTGCTTTAAGATGAGATAGAGATCAGCTCTGGAGTGTGTGCGGGGCGCTGCGGGAGGAGGAGGAAGAGGAGAAGGGGGGCGGGGGGTGACTGACCAGAAGAATTACCAGAAGGTCTGCCATGTTTGGAGCCCGCTCTGCTGAGCAGGTACCCCCCCACAAACGAGAATCAGCTAGCCTGTGGGCCTGCGCCATAGAGGGAGCTTGCGGTTCTCCATCCTCAGTGCACTCCCGCGCACACGCGCGAGAGGTGGGAGTGATGCTGCCGTAGCTGCTGGACGCCGGGATGGGATAATCATGCGCGTCTGGCTTCGGGCGTTGGTGCAGCTGCTGCCGTTTGTGGATTCGGTTTGGAACGGGATTGCAGGGTGGGTCTAGCTGCAGACCGGAACCGTTTGGACCTCATGTCGATGTTGTCGAGCATTCTGATAGAGACGAGCGCCATGGCCGCGGAACAACGAGACGCAGTTTTTTCTTCGACGGTTTTAGCGACGGAAGGCGGGAATCTGTGAAACGCACCGAAGAATCGGAGAGGAACCGGGGGATTCCGAAGCAGCCCTCGGAGAATTCCGGGCGGGTTTCTGCGGGGAATGGTCTTTTCCAACAATCTGGGGGAGAAACGCAGCGCAAAGAGCGGAATCTGTAATTAGGATCAAGCTCGAGGCTGAAGCACCACCCGGGGCGGGGGTGGAAGGAGAGGCGCAGCGAAGGCTGACAGCGGAGCGCCGGGCCGTGAGTGTAGGAGGAGACGGTGGGAGACGGGCGGTGCAGTGACGGCGCGCGGAGCCAGAGGCGGCCGGGCGGCTCCATGAGCGGCCCCTGCCCGCAGAGAGCGCCCACAGCCCAGCCGGAGCCCTTCCGCCGCCGGGCGTCAGGACGGCGGTCAGTCTGGAGGTTTTGATGCATATGATCACAACCACCATGATTTTTATGATTCTTGGTGCCTCCGTTGTAATGGTAAGACATCCCCCCTCCCTCAGTCAGCCTCAGTATGATCTGAATGTGTTTTCTTCACAGGCCTGTCAGGGGCAAGTGGAAGTGGCTTAGCTCACCTGCTGACTGTCATTAATAAATAATCAGAGTCCGTTTCCAGGCAGGAGCCCTCCCTTCCCTTCCCGCCTCTGCTCCTGTCTTGTCCCGGTGTTTCCGGCCTTGTGCTTTCTCTCCCGAGCAGGAATGAAAGGGTTTCTGTGGATCCGGCCTGACGTGTCCCGGCTAACCGGCTCGGTTCTTTTGCAGGCGATAGCCTGCTTGATGGACATGAACGCGCTGCTGGACCGCTTCCACAACTACATCCTACCGCACCTACGGGGGGAGGACCGCGTCTGCCACTGCAACTGTGGAAGGTAGGCTGGACGCTTCCCCTCCTGATTCCACCAGCAGATGCTCCCGCCTCGCGCTCCTCTGCTGCAAACAGCAAGGTGTGCGAGGAGGAGCCATAAATAGGTAATGAAGTATGGCGGCGGAGGCCCGTCCAGTCTGAGCCTCACAGACCCGCTGCAGGGCGCAGAGGATGAAGATTAGTCCGTTTGGATTGTTTAGCATTTCCCTTTCATCAAACGGTGAACCCGTTCTTCTGTGATCTTTGATCCCGCCTGACTCAGACCAGCTCCAGTCTAGATGATGGACTGAACCAGGGTCCTAATGGAGATGGGGGGGGGGGGGTCGCTCAGCAGCTGCATTAAGAGGCCAGCTCAATTTTCTTTTGGCCCACAAACCCAGAAATGGGTCATCAGCAGTCATTTTAAACTTGTCTGACTCAACACGAGGCAGCACGCTGAACCACAGCAGATACTCAGATAGTGTGGGATGGGGCATGACGATGATGCACCGATTGGTCATCAGTGCAGATCTTCAGGCTTTAAAGGATATCATCACAGCTAAACGTTCTGATGAATCTGGAGCAGGCCGCACACCGGAGCTCTGCTTCTCCTGCCAGACTCAGGTCACCACACGTGTGTCTTTACTGACCTGGAAACACCTGAGTGAAAGTCACGTGCTCTCGCACGAACAGCAGAACGGCTCTGGCTCCTTGTCCTTCCGGACGGCCACTGCGCTCACCTCACCGGGCTGGAGGACAGCGTCATCGCATTTGGCAGGTTCCCTGCCCTGCTGTGAGGCCTGTGGATCCAACAGACTGAAGCTTGACCTACAGCAGCCTCCTCTGCGCCAGGAAAGGGTCTCTAAGTGGATTGCATGTGTCATCACTGAAGCTGTTCTGCTCCAGATTCCTTCCTAAAATTGATCTCTGTAAGAAGGAGAAAAAAAATCTGCCCCCCCATAGCAATTCAGAGCGTAACTCCAGGATCGGGCAGACGTTAGAGGACCACAGGATATATCACATCCACCACAAAGTAACTGAAGGTTCCCTGTGAGTCCAATTTCCCTTCCCCTCATTTAAAGCAGCTTGTCAATCACAGGATTTCTCTGTTAACAGAGCTGAGAGAACAAATGCTGCAGATCACAAAGTTTCTGTAAAAATTCAGTCCACACCGTTTCCCACCCACCATCGCCCTAAGCTCTTCAGCGTGCATGCTGCAGGAACACGCGGTCCTCAGTCCCACACTGGCAGGTTTACCCATGCTGTCTCCAAAAGCCTCAGTCGGTCTAGAGCTGTGACGTGTCGCAGACTGACCCCCCTCTTGACAGTCGCTCTGCTCCACACACCCTTCCTGTTTGTCAGGAGAGACGTCCATCCCCTCCCTGGAGGGGTCGGTACCATCAGTAAAGCTTTTAAACGCCGTTTCCTGCGTACAGCGGGTCAGAACGACAACGCCAGACAAACAAACAGCATTTAGATGAGCAGACAGGACTGACAATCCCACCAAGACCAGCTTCATCTGGATGAAATCTGACTAGAGTCTTCCATCCGTCCATTTTCTGCAGCTGCTGAAGCCTTTTCAGAGTCATGGGGATACGGGAGCCTATAGCTGCTGTTGGTTCCATATTTCCATGTTGGGTTTTTACTGACATTTATAATCCACGTGTGTTCAAAATGAAACAGCTTTTTATGTTTTTGTTCAGATCAGAAATCCAAACTGACGGGAGAAATGACTGTCTTTAGTTAATAAGTGAAGCTTTAGCAGATCTTCAAATAACTCAGCCATGAAGTTTGCTGCTGAAAGTGCATCACAGAAACTCAGGAAGGCCCTGAAGTGGGCTTTGGGGGTTTCCTGCAAATGGAGGATTAGTGCCGATTTATGAAAACCTCCAGGCGGGCGTTGAAGTTAAAAGGCTTTAAGAAAAGTGAAGACCTCCCTCCTCTTCCTCTGTGTGTCCAGGCATCATGTCCACTATGTAATCCCATATGATGGGGACCATTCCCTGGTGGACTCTTCGGAGAACTACTTTGTGAGTGACAGCGTGACCAAGCAGGAGATGGACTTGATGCTGGGGCTGCTGTTGGGCTTCTGCATCAGCTGGCTGCTGCTGTGGCTGGACGGGGTTCTGCACTGCGCCGTCCGGGCCTGGAGGGCGAGCCGCTACTATGGTGAGCTACTCTCTCCCCGCGACACTCTTGTGATGATCGTCAAAGTATCAAACAGCTGAGAGGAAAATGACCCCGCCCACATTTAAAGCTCTTCCTGCACGTTCTCAAATCCGTCTGTTGGTGAGAACCGATCAGATGAAGGTCAGTTTGGCGCCACGTTAGGTTTAAATCTGCTGCTGTGGATCAGCAGACAGCGCTTTGGGTTCATAACCAGCAGGTTAATGTGAAATTAAAATGTTAAGATATTAAAAATGGAGAAACCTCCATGTCTGTTTGTTTGTGTGTGTGTGTGTGTGTGTGGGGGGGGGGGGTTACAAGGCTCAAATACCTATTGGATCATCAGTGATAGAAATGTTTCAAACTGCAGCTAAATTATTGAAAATTCAGCACAAGTGATTGTTTTTTTAAAGGAATCGGCTGACTGGATCATTTCTCACTACATTCCAAATCTTTTGATTTATGAAAGCGCTTTTGCGTCTTTCATCTTAACTTTTGTAACTTTTATGCATCGGAGTGGGAATGAAGGATGTGTGCTGAAAATAGTGGACCTGCAGCAGGGTGGGGCTCACCTGGCAGGAGATCCACCTGTGACGCTGACAATCACAGAGACCAAACAGACGGGGGGGGGGGTCACAAACCTATGAGTGGCCACTGCTCTGCCTCTGTGAAGTGGGGGCCTTTTAATTAACACGTGTTTCATATTTCCAGTTTATTAGAACTGGAAGTTTGATGAATGAAGGATTCACAGCTCAGTTTCCTCCCTCTGGATGATTATTGAGTTTCTGATTGTAAACCAAACATTTATTCCACATTTAGAGTTTAGATTTGTTTGACAGAAGCCATTTCCACATTTCACATTTTTATACCACAACATCACACAGAAACCGGAGTGCTGTCTTGATTCAGTGAGCCTGAACCACAGACAGACTTCAACATGTGATGGTTCTGAAGGTTTTGGGTCAGACAGAAGTTCAGGCAGCAGCAATGCTGTTCCACCAGACCTTCACCTTAAAACACCGGAAACTGGAATTATTCTCATCTCACCTCTATTTGCAGGAAAGTTAAACGTAAGCAAATGTTATTCATTGGCTGCTGTTAAATGTTGCTACTTAAAATGAAAACAAAAAGTCAATTAACTTTGGAACCCAAGAGTTCTGCACTCTGAAGAACAGACAGACGGCTGGATCCAAATGCAGCAGGTTTATTAGCTCAGCTAAATCAGTCAGGCAGGCAGGAGTTGATAACAGGCGCAGGATCATCAGAGGACAGACGGGATGGTGAGGATCTAGGCAAGGGTCGGGGCAGGCAAACAGAGTCAGGAACAGAAGATCAGGTCCAGATATAACGCTCAGTAAGGAAGCCAGAGAGGCACAAACATGACTTCACACTGAGTGAAGCTCAGTGCAGAGCTAAGCATGCTGCGGTTGACTAAATGAATGAGAGTCAGGTGTGCGGCATCCAGGAAGTGGGCGCTAAGGTTGCTGGGAGATGTAGTGTAGCTAAAACCCAGGAGACAGTTCCCGCCGGTGACCAGAGGGAGAGACACAGCTCTGACTTCTGACACCAACTGAGAACCTTTCTTTTGACAACATTTTGACTTTTTAATTAAAAACTAAGAGAAAAGCTGTTTGTTTTATAATGAGAAAATTCCTCAAAAGGAAAAATCTCTTGTTGCATCATATAAATGAAATTCAATTCAGATCATTTAATCCGCTTTTTTTACTTCACGTTTTAATCAATAAAAGTCTGAGATCAAAAGAATAAAATGCATAATTTTACAACAATTTACCATAATTCATAAAAACTTTAACATGCAGGCTGAGGCCTGTAGGGTCTGAGCTGCAGCTTCCTTTTCCTTCTGTTTAGCTTTGATGTTTCTGGACCAAACTCTTCAGAAAAAGCCTCCAAATCTTCCCTGACAGGAGAAAATGCAAACGCAGCCGTGGCGGGTGTTCCCGCTTCGTTATCGGAGCGTGTCTGTGAGCGGGAGATGCCCTAGATCTTCAGGTTTCACACTGAGGCGGCTGTACGTGACCTGGATCCTGAAGTTCTTCAGCCAGTTTTAGACCCAGTTTCACTGAACGGAGCAGCGGTTTCTGTTCAACCATGCACTGGGTCTTTTAGTGTAACACACCTGTTGTGTGTTCTTCTAAGAAGACAGAAGGGTGGCGCCCGCGTGGACTTTGGTTTGGTTCTTCACTCGTGGTTACGCGGCAGCACCACCTGGTCCAGTCTGCTTCCATCCCAGCTCTGGAGTTAAATGCTCTTTTCAGTCTTGGGCTGATTGTCACCACTATTCTGTGGAAATACATCAGTGTGTGTGTGTGTGTGTGTGTGTGTGTGTGTGTGTGTGTGTGTGTGTGTGTGTGTGTGTGTGGAGGTCAATTGGAATGGGGGGGGGGGCAAGATTTGGCAGGTTATAGTCGTATACTACAGAACAGAATCTAAGGGGTTTTGGGGGGGTGGCTCAGAACCAAATGGCCGTGCAAAAGGATGAGCAGGCGGGGGAGGAGGTGTGGAGGTGCTGGTGGAGCAGGGAGGAGTGGGGGTGAGATGCTGGGGTGAAACAGAAGACAGAAAGAGTGAGTTATTTATAGCTGTAAATGGCTCTGCTGTCCTCATGGGGGGTTGGGGAAGGGGGGGGGTTCCCTCACAGATCCAACAGAACCCATGATGACCCGAACAGAAGGAACCTGCAGCCACATTCACGGAGGAGCCCGAGTTTCTCCTGCTGTCTCTGTGATCTCCTCCCACCAGTGAGGAGGAGGAAGCAGGACTGACGTGGATGCAGTCGGGCGGGGGCGGAGCTTCAGACAGAGCATCACTGTGCATTTCAGAGCTGCAGCCATTCCAGCTGCTCTGCTGCTATTTTTAGCGTCAGTGCCGCGCCCCCCAGGCTCCCAGCCGCCAACACACACACACACACTCCCCATCACCTTCATGCCTCAGGGAGGCGGAGCCAGTCGAACCAGTATCTGATGGGGGGAATGCCCGCCCTGGAACCACCAGGACAACCCCCACATATCTATTGAGAACCTCACATCAAATGTTGACATAAAGACGCTTATTCAAGCAGAACAGAGAAAATAATCCTTAAAAACAGGAACTTTTTGTACTTTTGTTAATCACAAAATTTCAGAATCTCAGAGAAATAAACAAATTAAAAAAACTGAAGGAGATTTTACAGATCAATTACTTCAAGACAAAACAACTACAGGATTTCATTACAAAGTGGCTGCAGGTTCGTTTCTTGAAGGGGAGGAGCCTCATGCAGCTGAAAAACTGGAAACAAGGGGTGTGTTTATGCAAGTCTGGCGATACGACACGTATCCTGATACGCGTCCCACGATACGACAAGTATCCCGATACGCGACCTACGATACGACACGTATCCTGATACGCGACCTAGGATACGACAAGTATCCCGATACGCGACCTAGGATACGACACGTATCCCGATACGCGTCCCACGATAGATAACAACAGAACAAGCTGTTTCACTGAGATCTTGTTGTTTTGTGGTGTAGAGCTGCTCAAAGAGGCTCCATGTTCTCTGCTGCTAACTAGTGGTCGGAGGTTGAAGTGGAAAACAAGAGTCAGATGCTGAAGGACGCTCAGAAATAATGAAATATCATCCTGACGGCATTTGGAATTCATACAAGTATCACCAAATGAACTATTGCAATATATCGCAGAATTGATTTTTTCCTACACCCGTATTGGAAAAGTAAAAACAGAAGATCGATGCAAAAACCTGCCTCTGTTTTCCAGTTTCTCCTGATTTTTAAATGGCTAACGGTTTCACCGCCGTTTGGTTGTGGAAAAGACCAAATCTGATCACAGTGCTTTACGGTCACATTCACCCACAAGCACATTCACACCATCCCATAACCACCAGGGGCAAGACACTGGTTAAGACCAGTGTCTTAACCAAGGGCACTTCAGCACATGAGCAGGTAGGGCAGGAACAGAACCGGCAAACTTCCACTCAGGGGTCGTCCGCTGCTCCACAGTGCGTTTTTTGAAGGCTTGCTGAAAACCTCCACAAATTTCAAAATAAAGGCACTGGAATATAAAAACCAGCTCCAGCGGGAGACTTTTATTGTGAAGAGAAACTCCAGAGTCTGAAGCTTACTTTTGGGGTGTGGGTTTTGACGTCTGCTTCATTAGGTGCTGTGTTCAATTCCCGCAGATACTCCGTCCTGGTCGTGGCTGCCACAGTTCTGCAACCTTCGAGACCTCCGGCGCCGAGCCCAGCTCAGGCAGCTGGAGGAGTCCAGTGGAAACATGGTCCACATCAAGCAGAAGCTGTACCACAACGGCCACCCCAGCCCTCGGCACCTCTGACTGAGACGCAGCCCAGAGCCACCAGGCTTACCTTCCATCTCTTCTCCCACCAACACCCCCTTCCTTCCAAACGTTGCCTCAGACGCCCTGGAAAACTGCCCTCCCACCTCCCCGACATGCCCCCATCCTCTGACAGGATGCTAAACGTCCCACAGAGGGCTTTTACTCGACTGATTTCAATCCAGCAACGTGGAAGGAAGACGGAGAAGAGCATTTTTAGGGGAGTTTTTCTGTAAAAAGACATTTTCTGTGTTCATTGTTAAACTCGGCATGCTCTTCTAGAACAGGGTAAGACGGGGGGGGGGGGGTCTTTTCCTTTTTCTCTCCCTGCTGGGTGGGTTGGAGGACACTGTTGGGGTGGGGCGCATGCCAGTGTCGGTGGTGGTGGTGGTGGGGGGGGTTTGTGGGTTTGTGACAGTCAGACGGCTGCTCCTGTAAATAGTCATGGTGTGGGACGCTCTGCTGAGGAGGAATCGAACGCTGAACAAACCCCTGTGAGTTCTGATTGACACGGATCCATTAGCTTTGTTACTTAGTGATTAACTGAATGTAATATTTTGTTCCTGTAAATATGTGGGGGGCCGGGGAGGGGGCGTGGTCTGGGTTCTCTTTGCTAACTTACTATTGTTTCGTTAACATGGGGGGGGGGGGGGGTAAATGCCAGCCAAGATGAGCCAGTCAACCCACACCCATTGATGCCCCCCCTCACACTGCACTCAACAGTTTCTTTGCCCAGTTCCCCTTCACCCCCCAGGAGCAACCAGCCTATCTACCAGTGGGGGGAACCCTCACCCAGCCCTCCCCCCCCCCCCCCCCTGCCCCCCTTTGTCCAGACATTGCTGTTGTGAGGATAAGATGTCTGTTTTATTAAAAGTGCTGATGAAGCACAAATGTGATTCTTGACGGTGGTTGGTCTGGGGGTGGAGGGTAGGGGTCCCATCTGAGCTCCACCCTGACAGAGATGAGTGACGCCTGATCCCTGCTGGGTCTCCCATGACATCATCAGAGGGGGGCTGCACATCACAGCCTTCCGCTTGGGATCCAGGACGTTTTCCTCTCTGACTTTGGTCCGTTTGTGGAAAATGTGGTTCCTCTGGTTTTACAAGAGGAGAAACAGGAGGAGACAGCTTGCCCCTCCTGCAGGACCGGGAGCCATCCATTGGTTCCTGCAGGACCGGGAGCCATCCATTGGTTCCTGCAGACTCCTCTGCCTGGGTGTGGCCGTCAGCCGGTGGCGTGAGCGTCGCTTCAGTCCCTGATGCAAACATCCCAGCGAGCAGAGGAGATGCTCGGACTTCCTGAAGATGATGATGGTCTTTTGTTCCTCTGAAGCTCAGCGGCTGAAGTTTGGACCCAAAGGGATGAAAGAAGAAGCATCTGAAATGTAACAAACTGAAAGACTTCTGCTGTCGACCTTTAATGCTTTATGACAAACATCAAAACGCAGATGCCAAACATGTTTGGACACATCTTCTCCAAAGATCCACCTCCACCGTTTAACAACCCCCAAAAATAAGAATATAGGTTTTTTCTCTCATTGCAGTAAGAAATACGAAACAATATTCTCATAAGAAATAATCAGTGTTTTAAAAACATGTTACCAAAATGTGCTCCACACAGCAGGTAAAGGGTTGAGTGATGCTGAGGGGAGCTTCCTGTTCAGAGGATGATGCAGAATGAGGAGACCTTCAGGGTTCTGGTTCTGGCTCCATCACTTGTGGTTCTGGAGGAGTTTTAGCTGCTGTTTTAGTTCAGAAGATGTTTGCTTTGCTGTAAAGAAATCTGTGGTACCATCTTCTTAAAGTTCAGATGTAGACGCACAAACTCCACTTAACTTTACATTTATTTTGCATTTATTTGCTTTGATCCAAAAGTAAAAAACAGGAAGTTTCAGGTGTTTTTGTTCACATCACAGTAACTCTGACGTGAAGATTTTGCAGATGTAACATCAGTTGTTCATTAGCTGCAGTAGTTCAGTCCTTCAGACAGACACAACCATCAGCTCAGTTCCACTTCATGTTTTAAAACAGGAGAACGTTTAGACCTTAGAGAAATGAAAGATCTTTGTGGATTTTTGAGGAACCTGCATGAAACTGAAACCGGCTCGGTTCTGACTTAGAACGCGGAGGATCGTCTCTTGTTTGACGGCAGCAAACGGTTTGGTCTCTAAAATGGTTTTATAAAGTGTCAGCTGTGGAGAAACAAACGTGTAAACTCACGTATAAAACCACCAAGCTGCAAGGACAGAGTGGTTTCAAAATAAGAGCATTTTTGCCCTTATTTTGAACTAACAGGTGTGACAGACAGGTGGGTCTCCTGCAGCTCGTGACTGTAGATGTGATGCGGTTCCTACAGAAACTACATAACTGAACGCTTTACCCTTTAGGGTGACGTGTCACATGATGACCAGGAACATACCGACTCTCCTTGAGGCAGTGAGGGTGAAGACTATAAATCATTTTACAGATTATGTTTAAATATTTTACACACGGTAGATTTAATGCAGAGAAACGTTATTTAGCTAATTTTACTTATAATTATGGCAAAATATTTCATTTACAAGTGTAAACATGCTTAAAAAAACAGTATTTTATGTTTTTCAGAGAGAAATGATTCTGTATGTAAACAGCATTAAATGCACTAATTAAAAAAAGCTGTTAGAACAGTTGAAGCATGGTCACTTTTGAAACGTTAACATTTTCCTTTACCTTTAGTATTTCTGTTCTATTATTATTTTTAAACTTGTTTTTATATTACTATTATTTTGCCTTTTTTTCTTTTCATTTTCCTGATGAGAAAGTTTGTGTTTTGTACATAGTGTGAAGTGTCAATGTTTGGTATTTTGTATGTGCAATATTTGTTAATAAAGCTTAAAAAAAAGAGGCAATGAGGGTTATGAAAGTATCATAAATATGTTGCCTTCACTTGCCTTTGGGAATACGAGTGTTAAAAAGATCAATTATAAGCAAGAATAGGTATTTAGTGGTCACGTGTTTTTCCTTAAAAATAAGATCTGGGTGGGGAAAAAAACCTTGTGTCGTTTCACTTTGTGTCTCTGCAGCACAAAAAAGCAGGCTGTTCTCATTCTGGTGCTCGTTTGGCCGAGCTCTGAGGCTGTACGTGAACGCAGCAACGTTGATGCATCCTCGCGGTGAGGCGTTCACGGGTCAGAATCCTCGGAGTCGGTCTGCCTTGCTCACGACTTCACTGCCTGCGGTCCTGCTGCTCTGTTAGAAGATGTCGCTGGTTCTTGTGAGCCGAAACCTTCTGGCTTTTAGAAATGGCGGGACGATGGTGGTGAGTTCCGAGTTCCTCCTCAAACATCTCCACATCCAGCTCTTTGAGGTTCTGCTGTTTTGGTGAACTTTCTTCTGCTGGATGTGAGTTTTTAGAAGTGTTATAGCCATATAAAAAAAAGAAAATGCTGCATCTACCCAGAAAGCAGGACTGAAAACAGGTTTGTTTTAAAGGCAAAAGGATAAATCTGCTGAGAGGGTTCCCTCTGCAACTTCAGGTTTAAGCTGCAGAGATCCAAGGAGGTTTAAAGTAGGACGTTTTACCGACAATCAAAACCAAAAATATATTTTTCATATTATCATCTTTTATTGTCCTCTAAGTCAGAGTCTGTTAAGTAATCAGAGAAACGCCGTGATGTAACACCATCCTGTCAGTTCTCTGCCAGCACCACAAGGGGGCGACACACCTTTTCATTCATGTGTTTAGAAAAAGGTGAAGTCACCTGTTGAGATGAACTTTTCTCAATTTGACAGATTTAAAGAACAAGTGCAGGTTGGATTGCACATTCATAGAATATTCAAGAGTAATTAAAGCAACTTCTACAAAGGTAACACATTTAATCAGAGCACGTGTACAAAAATCATCGATTTGACCTCAACTTTAATAGTCTTCCAAAACTGTAATATGATCATTGATAATGTATGTTTTAAATATAAAAATGCAATAACAAAGTTTTAAGAGTCTCCTTGACAGCTAAATTATTTCCCCTTCCTGTTAGAAGGAAAATTCTGTCACAAATGTGTTCAAAATAGACAATTCTCACATTAGATTAGATTTAATATACAAGATAATTCATGCTCTTTTTTAATATATTGTTATTTTAGGTATATTTTCATTCATAAGTGTCGTTTTACGAAAGAGAAGCCTAATTCTTTGTAGTTCAAAGGCGATCTCCTGTTTTTCTTATAAATCCCTATAATAAAATACATAAGAAAATGATGAAACTCTTGAACTTTATATTGGTTTATCTGGATTAATGCCTTTCTTTCTTTTTATTTTATTTCAATAATTTTTGTTTGCACAGTTGTGGCCCCATGGTCCTGGACGCACTTATAAAGATCAAAAATGAAGTGGATCCCACGCTCACATTCAGGCGTTCTTGTCGTGAAGGTGAGAAGAGAAAAACTCGGGTTCCGCTCACGCATCTTGATGCAAGCATCATCGAAAACAATGCAACCTTATGTGACGCAAACGTCTGCTCATTTCTGCAGGTATTTGTGGTTCGTGTGCGATGAACATCAACGGAGAAAACACTCTGGCCTGTCTGAACAGGATCAACGGGAACAGCAGCAAAGCCACAAAAATCTACCCGCTGCCACACATGTACGTCGTCAAAGATCTGGTGCCGGTGAGTGCAGCAGGAAGGAGCCGACGGAAAGTTTGTGAGCGTGAACTTAGTGAGATGATGCTGAATATTCCCTTCAGGACATGAGCAACTTCTATGCACAGTACAAATCGATAGAGCCGTACCTGAAGAAGAAAGATGGGAGTCAGGAGGGGAAGACGCAGTATTTTCAGTCCGTGGAGGACAGACAGAAACTGGTGAGATGCTCTGACCTCGCTCACATCCTCAGCATTCTTTCTGAAACCAGCGGTTTACAGCTGATCGGTCAAGGCCAAACCGGTTTCCTTTGATGCGACTGATGAAATGGACATGACCAGTGTAGAGACGACCTTCCTGTGGAAGGAGCTGACGGCTTTGTTTGTTTCTGATGCGCCTGTGTCGTTTAAATAAGACTCCGTCTTTTATGTAGTTCTGCATGTTAACTTCTTTTCTACGGAGCCCTCCAGGTGCCAGTGGCTAAAAAAAGAAATCTGATAAATCGTGCGCACAGATTATTTTGCCTACAACAGGACTCCAATTTCTTCTTCTACGGTTGTACCGTAATCTATCCAGTGCTAAAAGAGCTAAAAAGATTTAGCCATGTTGAACTTAACCTGGAATAACCATCAGCCTTTATTTTGTCTGGACTCGAGGAAACACACGTTCACATGATTGTTTGCACGGTTTCTCAGGACTGTTCGTTCAAAAGCCCCCTCCCCTACCTGCAAAAACGAAGCTATGAGTCTGGCTGCTCTGCTCAGGGACAGTTTACTCATCCATGCAAACGCTTTATCAGATTTGATTCTTTTTAAACCACTGGCACCCGGAGGGCGCTGTACTTTTCACAAAAACGGCGGTAGAAAATGGTAAGTTTGCTTTGTAGACTATGATTTAATGAACTTGAATAACGAAGGACGGAAAAGTGACTGCAAAGGAAACGGCAGTGACAAAGAAGACGAGGTCAACAACAATAAACTCTCCTCCTCAATCCTGAGCGTATAGCCGCCGTTTAGTAAAGCTTTCACCCAATGAGTTCTATCGCTAGAGGAGACACGCCCGCTTGGGAAGCCCGGCCAACGGTGGTGGAGCGCGACGCCATCTTGGTGAGGTCGTCGGCGCCCACATGGAAATGCTTTCTATAGCCTTTGGTGGCATCTAAGTAGCTTTTATATAATATATATATTCCTACATATATATAAATACATATACATGTATATATATTCATACATATATATAAATACATATGCATGTGTATATATATATATATATATATATATATGTGTGTGTGTGTGTGTGTGTGTGTGTGTGTGTGTATTTATATATATATATATATATATATATATATATGTATATATACATCATTTGTTGTTAAATAAGAGAAACAGGCAGTGTTAAAAGCTCAAACTTTAATGAAAAATGCATAGTTCCAGGACTTCTTACAAATAAAGAAAATATTGCAAATAATTTTTAGAATAATTTCTAAACATTTAGAAGTTTTAGACCTCTTTGACATGTAATTTAAATTATTTAAAAAAAGCCTAACAATAAGTCAATAATAAGTCAATGAGTCAGAAATGTATAAATATTACAATAATAGTCTAGTCCTAGTATGCTGTATACAGGTTTAACAAAATAAAGTTTACATTTATGTCGACAGCAAGTTATATGTACATCCTCCCTACATGTTGATAACAGCCCTGCAGCATCATCCATGTCAACATGTGTTCTATTAATGAAGCCCCTGCAGCTTTAAAATAAAAAGATTACAGTACCTACCTGTGAAATGTTATGCCTGCCTCCTTCTATGGACTCATTTCTCTGATTTTGGCAGTTGAAACCCAAACAATGAACTGACATTTTGCAAAAAATGTGTTCACATGCACTGCAGTAGAGACTTGACCTCACCAAGATGGCGGTGCTCTCCTCCCATGAGGAATCACGTGATGTCTCCTCTAGCGATAGAACTCATTGCTTTCACCCAGATGTCACTACCGTAATTAACACGTTTAAACAGGAAATATGCAAAACTACAAAGTAAACAAGGAAATGTGCAAAGAAAACTACATTCTGGCTGCTACATTCAGTGTCAGATATATGTTCTGGAGTTTGGAGACGGCGCTGTGCATTCATGTCTAACTCTGTGGACCTCTGCAGGACGGCCTGTATGAGTGCATCCTCTGCGCCTGCTGCAGCACCAGCTGTCCCAGCTACTGGTGGAATGGAGACAAATACCTGGGACCTGCTGTCCTCATGCAGGTATGTGAAAATGCAGCTGTTCTTCATCCTTTAATTCAGATTGGACCAATAAAATCCGAGCTTTCATGTCTCAACGGATATGTTTAGCAGCCACAGTTTGGATAATCAACACTACATTGAACATGCGCATACATCAAGCTGCAAACCAAAACTCCCTGTTTTCATCCGCAGGCGTATCGGTGGATGATTGACTCCCGGGATGAGTTCACTGAGGAACGGCTGTCGAAGCTCCAGGACCCCTTTTCCCTTTACCGCTGCCACACAATCATGAACTGCACCAAGACTTGCCCCAAGGTGTGAAAGTCTGTCCTCTGTGAACCACATTTTTGCCTCAGAGTCAATCGTGTGATGGGTTTTCTCTTGTTTTCTTCTTACAGGGTCTCAACCCAGGAAAAGCCATAGCAGAGATCAAGAAGATGATGGCTACTTACAGAGAGAAAACCGCCGCCGCCTCATGAGTGACAGTAACGGTCGCCTGTTCAGAGCTCTACCACGTTGCTACATTGACACCTTTGTGGCGTCTCGGTCTGTGTGTGGGTGTGACGCCTGTGACTGTAGACGGGGATGGAGGAACAGGCTAAGAAGAGCCTTCTGTGAAGATAAAACAGGATAGGAATATTTGTGTCCTTCATCATAAAAGCTTTTGCTGTTTGCAGAGTAGATGCAGCTGGATTGCATGTCGTTGCTTTTAGCCGTGTGAAATTGTGTATTTAATGGTGATTTGTTGAGCTAACAGCAGCACAGAAAAAAAGCTGTTCTTTCAGTGACTGCTGAACAACCATATAGCGATAAATAAACTTGCAATATGACACTAACCTCCCTTGGAATACACCCCATCATCTGTGACTGGCTCCTGGACTTTTTGACTGGCAGGCCTCAGTCTGTCAGAATAGGGAACAGGACTTCAGCCAGCATCATCTCTAACATCGGCACACCACAGGGCTGTGTTCTCAGCCCCATCCTCTACACCTTGTTCACCCACAACTGTGGACCTCACCTGGAAACTCAACACTTCACAGCTGGTGAAGAAAGCTAATCACTTCCTGAGGAGGCTGAGGAGGTTCTGCATATCCCCAAAGATCCTCAGCAGCTTCTCCAGCTGCATGGTTGAGTCCATCCTGACCAGCTGCATCACAGTGTGGTACGGCAGCTCTACCGCCACAGACCGCAAACGCCTGCAGGGAGCGGTGAAGACCGCGTCCAAGATCACCAGGACTCCTCTTCCCTCACTGCAGAGCATCTACAAACGCAGGGTCTGCAGGAGAGCTACCTCCATCATCACGGACCCCACCCACCCGCAACCAGGTCTGTTCACCCTCCTCCCCTCAGGATGGAGGGACAGGAGTGTGAAATACAGGACCCCCAGACTCAGGAACTCCTTAACAGCTGACAGGACTCTAGAACAACAAACAGCACCTTTGCTCATCCTCCTTGTTCACTATTGTTTATTATCACTGTTTTTGCACACTTAGAATTTGCACATCCTTTTTTTTTTGCATATTTATAATTTTATTATGTTATGTGGGAATTTTCAGTTTCCTGTATATATCCTACTCCTGTCTTTATTTTATTTTGATTTTATTTAACTTAACCTTGGCATTCTGAGCAGACAGCAAAGTAAGAATTTCAGTGTGCAGGGAAACCCGTTTCTTACTGTGCATGTGACAAGAAACCCTTTGAATCTTGAATCTAAGTCCGCTTTGCTTTAGATGCAAGACTCTGTTTTTTCCCATCGCCAGTCCTCAGTTATAGAATAACAATAACAATAATAAATCTAACCTCAACAGTTTCAAATATCACTTAAAAACTTACCTTTTAGAATGGTTTCTAGAGCTCAGTAGTTAGTGGCGTTTTATTTAATTCCATCATTTTCATTATTATTGATTTATTTAATGTATTTTGTAGCTAATTGCTTTTCATAATTTTATGTAATGTTTTTAATGTTGTTCTTAATTTGCCTAGTTTTAAACTTTCTTCTGTCTGTCTTTTACTATAAAGCACTTTGGTACCCTGAAGGTTTTGTAAAGTGCTTTATAAATATTCATTCATTCATTCGTTCATCTATTTTCATTCATTCATTAAAATTGCTAAAAACAACAACAACTGAAATCCCTTCATACTTTTCTTCTCCTGGGTTCACAGAACCGATTAAAAAGTTTTTTTTTAAATAAGTTTAAATAAGTTCATAAGATCTTACATCTCAATTGTATCTAGATGAGCGTCAGCAACAGTTTTTTCTCCTTGTTTATGCGTTGTCAATGTGACGTCACGGGCCTGCATGTTCCTCAGTCGCGCGAGCGATCCTTTTGGTCCGCGCGAGTTGCCGTAGGGAGGGAAGCCGCAGCAGCTGCCTGTTTGAGGAAAGCGTAACTGTTTTTACGTTAAAGAGGGACTGTCACCGACCGGCAGGATGCGGAGACCGTGACCGGAGGATGGACATTATCGGTACGTCCGGTACTTACGGCCTTTAAGAACATTTTTACGCCACAAATCCGCCAAGATTTAGCTAACCGTTAGCTTTAGCGGTCTAGTCTGAGTCTGCGCGAAGGTGACAGATAACAAATTAAGTTATCAGATAAAAAAACAAAGTCATGAAAAGGATTTTCACTTCTGGAGTGATTTAGGAAAATAAATCTGAGTTTATCAGGTTTGTTTGAGTTTAACTTCAGAAACGAAACGTTTTATCGCCGCTTTTTCACAGTTTTTCCTCCGATCATGAAGAAGAATAAACAATAAAACTGTTTACAGAAAAAACAGTCAGAATTCTCCTGATGAAACTCAAGTTCTAAAGTAAAATAATGATCATTAAATCTACATGCTTTGTGTTAAAGTAACCTTTATGATTCATATGGACTCTTTTTTTTATTAGGGCAAATGGAGATCATTTTTATTGAATACATAAATCCATCGACATTCTTTCATGGTCACATCTTCACCTTCAGGGGGTAATTCCAGAAAGCATGTTAAACCACCCCGACTTTAACCCTGAACTCTGGCTGAAGTCCGCCTGGGGAGTATTCCAGAAAGCAGGTTATACTAGTTACCACGGTAGGTTTGAGGTGAAGGAAGCGGATAACCTCAGCTTTCTGTTCCAAAAACAGTTGTAGCTGTTTTACTGTGTTTTGTCTAGTTATTTGTCCTGTTCTGTTTAATTCTTTCTGCACCATGAGTGAGAGGGAGGAAGAGGATGATGAGGATATTTACCATCACTAGTGCTTGGAAGAGCAATGTTAAGGTCTGAGATATGGTAAAAGATAATGTGTTTCATGTAGTGAACCCATTTTATTTCAATCATTTCATTGTTATAAAAATGAGAATATCTGCAGGCTCAAATTTAGACATATGAGAGTTCAAGAATTACAATAAATGAAGATGAAAAAACAGTTAATTGAATTCGAGTAAAATGACATTTAGTTAGATAATCTTCATACGCCATCATTAAGATCTCAGACTCCGTCTCACTAAAGTATAGCGCTCTCTTTTTTTCTCCACGCGTTTCCATGGTGACTCCAGAAATCGGTGATCCATTGAGAATGTCTTTATGTACCTGCTGTGCACGTGCATTAACCCAGGGTTACCAAGTGGAGCGTAATTACGCTAACTCATATCCGGTCTTTTGGAACCGATATACCCAGAGTAAGCAAGTTCAGGAGGATTTCAGCCATAGTTCAGGGTTAAAGTCAGGGTAGTTTAAACATGCTTCCTGGAATACCCCCCTGGGCAAACACCTTTGGGGTTTGTTTTGCTTCTTTAGCTTCTGATTCGTCGGTTAAGGTCAAATCTAAGGATCACATTCAAATGGATCTGACAGGAAACCAACAGTAAAGTCAGTAGGAAACACTTATAGACTTTTTACAGGAGTCACACTTTGATTAAAGGACAAAGATTCTGGTTTGGGAAAACAATCTTCTTGTATTTTTGTTATTGATGACATGTCAGTCGGGTTCCTGTGAGAAAACAATAACACTGATTATTCAGGTTTAGATGATCCTTCAGAGGATGATGATTTATAAAAACACAGTTATTGATACCAGGAAACAACCCTCAGCTGTTTAGTTTTATTCCTGGAAAGAAGTCCCTCCTCTTAACCTCCTTCTGTTCCGGCCCTTTTTACAGAACATTTTACCCTTGGGGTCAATGTGACCCCAGGGATATTTGCCTCCAGAAATTCATTCTTTCATCTTCTAATCTGTTTGTTCCCTTTTGGGGTAATGGGGCTGCTGGAGCCTATCCTGGACACTTGTGGGTGAAGGGGACACCCTGGAAAGGTCGCCAGTCTGTCGCAGGGCCACAATCACACACATGCACTCTCACATTCACACCTACGGGCAATTTAGAGTAACCAATCAACCTACGAAGCCTCTTTTTGGACGGTGGGAGGAAGCCGGAGTCTCCGGAGAAAACCCACGCATGCACGGGGGAGAACACGCAAACTCCCCACAGAAAGGCCCCCCCACTGGGGTTCTGGTTCAGGGTCCCCTGCCGGGACTTGAACTGGCTGTGAGGCAAGAGCGCCAACCACTGCACCACCATGCAGCCCGCCTCCAGAAAATGATTTACACAAAATTATTAACCACGATTTTGTGTCAGGCACATTGTTTATTTGTTGAATACAGAAATAACCCCTTGATAATGAAACCTATTAGTGAGTTGACCTGTTCTCTAGCGCCACCATCAGGCCAAACATTTAAGTCAGAATTCATGTAACTTAAAAAGTTTTCATACAAATCTTGTCACATTTACTGACAATATTAATGACCACAAGGCTATGAACCCTATTGGTTTTGGTGATATGACCAGCCATGTTGAAGACTAAGTCATTATTCGAGCTCTTCATGTAACCACTAATTGAAAATATGGTACTTGAGATGATAATTTTAGAGGGGAGGCATGTGTAGTTGGAAAGACTTGGATTTGATCAACTCACAAGCCTACATTGGATTTTTTTGAATGATAAACATTGAATGGGGTCAAATTGGCCCCAGGGATAATAGGAGGGTTAAGCGTTAGTCACAGTTAAATCATTCTATCAGACTATAAATGGGTCTTTTATCAGACGGAATAGCGACTTTAAGGCTTGACTGGTCGCTGCAGACGCAGAAGCAGGCGACTGGAAGCAGA
Organism: Oryzias sinensis; assembly: GCA_037389245.1. Lineage (NCBI taxonomy): Eukaryota > Metazoa > Chordata > Actinopteri > Beloniformes > Adrianichthyidae > Oryzias > Oryzias sinensis. Next base: position 395,491 of record CM074492.1, on the reverse strand, counting down.
AGCAAGTCTATTGTTTGTATCGATAGGCAATACGGTGGCAGAGAACCGCCATTGCAGCAAAAAAAGAATAGCAACTGAAAACAAAGAAAAGGAAATGCAAATAAAAAAAGAAAGGTTGCAAACAAGATTAGCCACAACTGAAGTGAATTGGGGATTGATTTGCCGGTGATGCCTCTCTGTCTGCCAACAGCTAACAGCCCGCAGACAGACAGAGATTCACTGTGGGAGGAGAAGGCTACCTGCTCGGGCATTCTCTGCTCTCCGCCTGACCAAAATGTGTTCCTGAGCTTGATGCCACGGCCGCGTGTGCATTAGCTTTCAGCTAATATTTCTAGCCTGAACCCGTATTTTGTATTAACCCAAGTGAACTACAAATGCATTTCAAAGTTTTTGTGCCTTTTATCTAGAAGTGTTGTCTTCCATCTGTAAATGGAGACACAGACCGTCAACAAAGTGCACGCTTCGTAAAAAGACCATTTTGTAAAAGTCAATAATCTCTCAAAGATTAATAGATGTCTATATTTATATGAGCTGGTTATGAAAACTCGTCATGGTGTTCATGCTACAATAAATACTTTGTGAGTAATGTATTCATATATCAATAGCTCTGACGACATGAAGCTACTGTCACCAAACTTTCCAGTTGGAAAAAAGGGTCATGATCAGTCAGTATACAAAGTTTGGTGACAATAGCTTCATGTCTTCAGAGCTATTGAGCATTTTTGACCAAATATGATCCATATTTATATTTTAAAAATTCTTAGAAATACACAATAATTTTCTGACAATTTCTATTGTAGTAGGACAGTAAGGTCACTATTACTGTAGTCAGTACAGAAAGTTTGGTGAACGTTTCATCAGTATCTTCGGAGCTATTGAGCACCTTTATTATGAGTCATATCTCTATTAAAATTTGAATAAAATAAAGATGGATTTTCTCACAAATATTGATTGTAGCATAAATATGCTGAGACGTCTTGGTTAGCAGCTGATATAAATGTAGACATTCATTTATGAGAGATTATTGATTGATTGCACTTTGTTGACGGTCAGCCGTCTCGCTGCCATGTCTGCATTTACAGATGAAAGAGATCAATTCTCAATTAAAGGCAAAAAAAAAGATCTTTTTTCTTTGGAAATTTGTAGTTCACTCTGTTTTAATACGAAATGACTAAAATACTTGCTGTGACATTTGAAAGTTCATCAGTTATTGAGGCTGGAAGTGCAAATCTGTGAATATCTTTCAAAATGTATGGAACTGACATTTTTCTTATTTTCATAGCGACAATAATATAGTATTAAAAAGAGGTCCCCTGTTTTTATTTTTGTTTTTCTTCTCCCCTTTCGGGTTAGTAAGGGACAGTGAGCCTTCAAAGTGGGTCACAGAGACACAGAAACACAGTGGAAGCCGCTTTAGTCACACAGGAGTGGGACTAAAGCGGCCGGTACCGGTAGAATCTTTGAATGATCACATTAACCCTCAATGGAGACGTGATTGCCGATGTTTTTGTAGAACTCTTCATAATAAATGAACCTGATCTCCACCTGTGTCTTCCATGCATTGTACATGACATAAACACAGAGCGCTTCATGTAGCGTTTAGGCTAAAAACAGCAGCTGAAAGCTCAGAAACCCATTTTTGGACAAGCTGTGAGCAGAGAATGCCTGAGCAGGCAGCCTTCTCCTCCTGCAGTGGATAACAGGTTGTGTCTGAATTCCTTCCCTACTCACTCTACAGCGCGTTCTCCATGTTCTAGTTCTGTCTGAATCTACAATTCCAAAATCCAGATGCCTGGAAACTTCCCAGACGTCTCCACCAAAAACCATTGTGCATCGATGCTCACTGAATCGGCAAACATATAGACCACAATGCATTGTGTCTAAACAATTTTTGCCAAAAAAAGTATTTGAATATGTTATTTAAATAAACCATCAATGTTTTTATCCTCATAAGACAGTGAGACTCATAAATAATCGCCACAAAACGCTGATATCAATTAGATCTAGTCTGTGTCTGAATTCCCACCCAGACCTCTAACTACTAAAAAACTAGACAGTGGGACTATGTGGTGTCTTGAATTTTAAAAGCATTTCAGACACCGTGCTCACTACTTTTTTTTTTTTTAACGGCAGATATGACGTCATTGATTTCACAAAGTTAAAGGTTGTGTTCGAATTCCTTCCCTACTCACTACTTAGTGCACTCTACAGTTTGTTTACCATTTTGTAGTGCTGTTGTGCAACGGTTATTTGAGTCCACTGTCTTCTGAAGATATAAACGTTGATGATTTAGTTAAAAAATACATGTTTTTGACAAAAATTGTTCCGACGCAATGCATTGTGGTCTGTATTCGCTAATCTAGTCAGCATTGATACACACTGGTTTTTCACAAAGACTTCTGGGAAATTTCTAGGGCTCTGGATTTTGGAATTATAGATTCAGACGGAACTAGAACCAGGAGAACGCTGTAGATAGTGAGTAGGGAAGGAATTCTGAGACAAACTTTAAATTTGTGAAATCAATTGCATCATATCCGTCGTTTCAGGGCACTACATCGTATAGTTTTTAGTGATTAGAGGGTTAGGGTGGGAATTCGGACACAGCATATGTCTGCTGGCGTGACAAGTGAGCGGATCGAGCTCCGCCGGCCCGCGGCCTGTTAGCTGCTGGCATCACGGCAAAAACAATCCCCGTTTCACTTCCATTGTGGCTGTTCTTGTTTACATCGCGTTTTTTTGTTTGCGTCGCTTTTTTTTTGTTTGCATTGCTTTTTTTTTGTTTGCATCGCTTTTATTTTTGTTTGCATTGCTTTTTTTGCTGTGATGGCGGTTATTATTTGTGGCGTTTCTTTATTTGCGTTTCCTTTTCTTCTTTTGCGGTTGCTCATCTTTTTTTTGCTGCAATGGCGGCTCTCGGCCACCGTAGTTTAAAGGTGAGAAGTTGTTTGTAAAAAATAGACCTGTAAGAGTAAAACCTCCTTGGCAAACTAAGTACTTATATTTATTCTTAAACCAAAAAAAGAATGACAGAAAACTCATTTCAGGTAAACAAGATAAATGCATCAGTCAGCAAAAACACGTACCTGGCATCTCCCTCCACACACAAAGCAACACAAAACTCACACCTTCCCTTCAGCTGAACGGATTTCCCAAGATCCTCTCCTGTCTGCTCCAAACTTCCTGCTGTTGGAGTCAGAAAGAGTCTCAGCAGGAGTTTTCCAGCATCCACGCTGGTAGAAGCCAGATTCTGCTAAAGTTCACAAAAGATCAGAACTAAACACTTTCAAGAGAGAAAAGTGACGTTGATGAACCATTACAGTCTCCTCATTCTAATGTTTGAAACATGGGAACAAGATCAGAAAAGAGTCTGATGCAATCTGAAACAGGAAGCTTTGATTGACAGGAGCTTGTCAGACCAGAATAGAAACATTTGTCAAAAACAGGATTGCAGCTCAGGGTTTCAATGGAAAGAACCAACATTCTGCAGTTCTGAGCGCGTCATCAAAAACAGAGAAGTCACCAGAAAGCGTGACCGCGTGAGAAACGCTTCCTATAAATGTGACAAAGCTCCCGTCCTGCTGCTCTCAGACGGGTGGAGCTTAGTTCCAGTGGTGGAGTTGATGAAAGCTGTCAGAGATCAGCAAGCAGCTTGATGAAAGGTAAGAAACCCTAATTCTGTCTGCAGGTTGTAGTTTTCTCTCAGGACTCAGACGTCATTCAGCGAAACGCCGACACGTTGGAGGATTCGGCCAATAGAAGCAGCTTTCACAATTTAATGCAGAACGTTTACTCTCTGGAGAAAACTATTTTCTTATTCATCGTTTAAAAAAACTGTTTTCTCTAACCAGCAGAATTTCCACAGTTGGTTCTCTTTGGACCTCAGCTTTGGCCTGAATCCATCATCCGATTCAGAACTTTCCCTTGAAAACAGAATCTAAAAATCCAGCTGCAGTTTCAGCCCTGAAGAGCTGAACTTGAATTCTGTTGAATTCAATTCAATTTTATTTCTATAGCCCAAATTCACAACAGTCGTCTCAATGGGCTTCGTATCGGTAATTGAAAAAGTTAAACATAAAATCAAAAGGATCATGAATACAAAGAGTTTAATAGGAAAATACTAAAATGAACTAACAAACTGACTAAACTAAACTGGTCATCCCTGCCCTTAGACCCCCCTTCTCTGTGAGGAAAAACTCCTAAAAAAAACAGATTCTGGAAAATAATGAAGAAACCTCAGGGGTGTCCACATGAAGGAGGGATCCTCCCCCAGGACGGACAGGCGATGTACCAGAACTCTTAGAGAAGAATTAACTTATCTAAATCTACAACTACATATATAAAGTCCAGCAGACGAGCTTCATCCAGTCGTGGTTGGGGGGACAGTCAGGGGGGGCGAGTAGAGCCGGAGACAGGAACCACAGCCAGGTGTAGGAGCAGAGACGAGGTACTCGGTCAGGAACAGGAGCACGGATGAGCCAACTGGAGTCTGGAAGCACTCCCACTCCCCAGGAGGGAAAGAGGGACAATACATGAATCACTGCACCAAACAGAGGCATGGAGAACTAAATGATGAATAATGATCAAGAATAGAGGAGAGGAAGGGTAGAAGTAGAAAAGAAAAGAGGACAGAACCCCAGAGCACCATAGTTACCCCAGCTTCAACTTCTAGCAGCCTTTTAAAAGAAATAGTTAAGTTTAATTTAAACAACTTAACATTAAGTTAAATAATCTCTGAATACTAACTAGTCTGACAATAAGTCTGTCCACAGAGGAATGTTTTCAGTCTAACTTTAAATGTAGAAACTGAGTCGGCCTCTCTTACATGAGCTGGGAGTTTATTCCATAAGACAGGGGCTTGGTGGCTAAACGCTCTACCTCCAACCGTACTTTGACTAATTCTAGGAACCACAAGCAGTCCTGCATTTAGTGAGTGAAGTGTTCTGATTGGATGGTAAGGGACTATGAGGTCCTTAATATAGGACGGGGCCATTCCATGGAAGGCCTTATAGGTTAACAGGAGGATCTTGAACTTGATTCTGGAATCAACTGGGATCCAGTGAAGACAAACTAACACAGGAGTGATGTGATCTCTTCTGCTAGTTCCAGCTAACAATCTAGCTGCTGCGTTCTGAACAAGCTGGAGACTTCTTAAGGAACTCTTAGGACACGCTGCTAACAAGGAGTTACAGTAATCCAGCCTCCACGTAACAAATGCATGGATGAGTTTTTCAGCATCACTCTTAGAAAGTAGATTTCTGATCTTAGCAATATTCCACAGGTGAAAAAAGGCAGTTCTACACGCCTGAGATATGTGAGCCTTAAATGATAAATCCTGGTCAAATAAAACCCCAAGGTTTCTAACTGTGGAATTGGGGGCTATACTTATGCCATCCAGGGAGACTATCTGAGCAGACAGAGCATCTCTGAGGTTTTTAGGACCAAGTATAATGACCTCAGTTTTTTCTGGGTTCAAGAGGAGGTAATTAGTTGTCATCCAGGTCTTGATGTCACTGATGCAGGCGTTCAGTTTCTCTATCTGGTCATTCTGGTCAGGCTTCATGGATAAATACAACTGCGTATCGTCGGCATAACAATGAAAATTAATGCTGTGTTTTCCTGATTATGTTTCCTCGGGGTAGCATATAAAGCGTAAACAGGATCGGTCCCAAGACTGAGCCCTGTGGGACTCCGTTGTTAACTCGAGTGCACTGAGAGGAATGGCCATTTACATTAACGAACTGATACCCATGGGACAGATAGGATTTAAACCACTGGAGAGCAGATCCTCTGATCCCTATGTCCTGCTCTAGTCCAGTGTTTTTCAACCTTTTTTGAGCCACTGCACACTTTAACCTTGACAAAAATCCCGCGGCACACCAGCATCCCAAAAAAAAAAAAAGAAGCAGAAACTCATAGTCTGTTTTGATCTACAGCCCCCCCCCCCCCCCCCCCCCCCCCCCCCCCCCCCC